>CM062483.1:61696991-61826991 GCA_031479575.1 Coregonus ussuriensis | reverse complement strand
GCTTACAGTGCCTTGCAAAAGTATTCATCACCCTTGGCGTTTTTCCTATTCTGTTGCATTACAACCTGTAATTTAAATGGATTTTTATTTGGATTTCATGTAATGGACGAACACAAAATAGTCCAAATTGGTGAAGTAATAACTTGTTTCAAAAAAATAAAAAACAGAAAAGTGGTGCGTGCATATGTATTCACCCTCTTTGCTATGAAGCCCCTAAATAAGATCTGGTGCAACCAATTACCTTCAGAAGTCACATAATTTGTTAAATAAAGTCCACCTGTGTGCAATCTTAGTGTCACATGATCCGGTCACATGATCTCAGGATATATACACCTGTTCTGAAAGGCCCCAGAGTCTGCAACACCACTAAGCAAGGGGCACCACCAAGCAAGCGGCACCATGAAGACCAAGGAGCTCTCCAAACAGGTCAGGGACAAAGTTGTGGAGAAGTACAGATCAGGGTTGGGTTATAAAAAAATATCAGAAACTTTGAACATCCCACGGAGCACCATTAAATCCATTATTAAAAAATTGAAAGAATATGGCACCACAACAAACCTGCAAAGAGAGGGCCGCCCACCAAAACTCACGGACCAGGCAAGGAGGGTATTAATCAGAGAGGCAACAAAGAGACCAAAGATAACCCTGAAGGATCTGCAAAGCTCCACAGCAGAGATTGGAGTATCTGTCCATAGGACCACTTTAAGCCGTACACTCCACAGAGCTGGGCTTTACAGAAGAGTGGCCAGAAAAAAGCCATTGCTTAAAGAAAAAATAAGCAAACACATTTGGTGTTCGCCAAAAGCCATGTGGGAGACTCCCCAAACATATGGAAGAAGGTACTCTGCTCACATGAGACTAAAATTGAGTTTTTTGGCCATCAAGGAAAACGCTATGTCTGGGGCAAACCCAACACCTCTCATCACCCTGAGAACACCATCCAGCATCATGCTGTGGGGATGTTTTTTTCATCGGCAGGGACTGGGAAACTGGTCAGAATTGAAGGAATGATGGATGGCGCTAAATACAGGGAAATTCTTGAGGGAAACCTGTTTCAGTCTTCCAGAGATTTGAGACTGGGACGGAGGTTCACCTTCCAACAGGACAATGACCCTAAGCATACTGCTAAAGCAACACTCAAGTGGTTTAAGGGGAAACATTTAAATGTCTTGGAATGGCCTAGTCAAAGCCCAGACCTCAATCCAAATGAGAATCTGTGGTATGACTTAAAGATTGCTGTACACCAGCGGAAACCATCCAACTTGAAGGAGCTGGAGCAGTTTTGCCTTGAAGAATGGGCAAAAATCCCACTGGCTAGATGTGCCAAGCTTATAGAGACATACCCCAAGAGACTTGCAGCTGTAATTGCTGCAAAAGGTGTCTCTACAAAGTATTGACTTGGGGGGGGTGAATAGTTATGCACGCTCAAGTTTTCTGTCTTGTTGACTTATTTCTTGTTTGTTTCACAATAAAACATATTTTGCATCTTCAAAGTAGTAGGCATGTTGTGTAAATCAAATGATACAACCTTCCCCAAAAAATCAATTTTAATTCCAGGTTGTAAGGCAACAAAATAGGAAAAATGCCAAGGGGGGGTGAATACTTTTGCAAGCCACTGTACCTCTGAAGTTAGGACAGCAGAGTTCCTGCCCATCTTCCAAAAACATCTGAAACCCTACCTCTTCAATAAGTATATTAAATAATTCCACAGCACCCACCCCTCACCTTTCTAGCTCTGACTTTGCTGATAGCTACTTCATTGAGGAAAAGTGTACTTACTATGACATGTGATTGTCTCACATTTACATTTTAGTCATTTAGCAGACGCTCTTATCCAGAGCGACTCACAGTTAGTGAGTGCATAAATTTTTCATACTAGCACCCCCGTGGGAAAACGAACCCACAACCCTGGTGTTGCAAGCGCCATGCTCTACCAACTGAGCTACACAGGGACTTGTCACATAGCTATCTTAAGATGAATGCACTGACTGTAAGTCACTGTGGATAACAGCGTCTGCTAAATGACTAAAATGTCAATGTAGAATGTGAATTACAATTAGAATGATTGTAGAAGACCCTCAACGTTCCAAACGGCACCGTATTCCGTTTACTGTAACCAAGGAAGTCTCCTCTCTCTCACCTTCTGAAGTCTGGCGGCCTTCTCGCTGTACCCCTCCACCTCTTTCCTCAGTCTCTCATTCTCCCTGAACAGGTCCATCTGGGCGTTACTGGGGCTGCTGTGGCTCATGTAGACCTCCGGACCGGAGCGGACACTGTGTCGAACCATCTCTGCCTGGGGCTGGGCAGGTACGTACCTGGGGAGAGGAGAGGGATTCATTAGTATCAAACGGTATCATTCAAGAATGGTGGTTGTAAACACATAGGGTCACTGGGATATAGGCTACATTCATCCCATATAGCAAACAGGGTGTCACTACTGGTCTGGCACCCATAATTGGTATATGTGTGTCATATTTACCTGTGCTGTGAGTGGAATGGGGGAGGAGGATCCTGGTAGCGGTGTCCGTGTGTCTCCTGTGAGTGGCTGAGCATGTATCCAGGAGCCCTGACCAGGAAGGGGTAGTCCGGGGGAGGTCCCCTCTGATCAGGGTACTGGAGAAACTCTGTCCCCTGGTGTTCAACAGGCCCTGAGTGGCCATTGGACAGCTGAGGGTAACTGTGAGAGGAGGTGAGGGGCTGAATGTCTCCACTTGATCTCTCCAGGGAGAGCCGCATGAGACGCTCACTGAGGCTCCGGGCGTGCTTCCGTTTCAGGTCCTCCTGGCCCTCTCCCCCTCCCTGGTGATCCATCACCTCCAGACCAAGCTGAGGCTGACCCCACTGGGCCCCTACCGAGGCCATGTACTGAGAGTGGGCCTTGGCCTCCTCATAGGTGGGCAGCTCCTCTCCGTGTCTGTGGAGCTGGTAGAGGCGACACACGGAGTCACTCTCACAGTGGTTGTGGTCCCCCTGGTGCTCCTGGCCCTGGGGATCCTGTCTGGTGGACATGTGGAGGAACTGGGACTCCTCCTGGGTCAGGCTCTCCAGGGAGGAGCGGGGGGATCCGGTACCCCCTCCTCCTCCGCTGCTGTTGCTGCCTCCACGCAGGGCCTGCTGCTGGATGGACAGGAGGGTGCTGGTGTCTGTGAGGTTCCCGTAACGGAGCTGCTCCTGGATGAGACGGTGCAGGACCGTGCCAGAAGACTCCTCGGCAGTTCTCATCTCAGTCAATCAGAGAATAGATAAGTGAAGGGGTGTGTTGAAGAGTTTGTTTGCTTTGGATTCTTAGTAAACCATAGATCTAGAGACAGGAGCAATAAGATAATTAGTTAAATCAAGTAGCTAGCTAATACATTTGGTAGCACATAACTTAAAGCCTTATAATGCATTATGATGCCGTTATAATAAAGACTTGTTATAAGCATGTATTACCCCCTTTCCTATCTTATAATCATCTCATAATAACAATCATCAGACACTGCATCACATTTGGAATGTATCCCGAAGCCAACATAGCAGCAGTGTAATGTTGTAAATAGAGAGACATATTTCCCCCTCTGCTGTGGTACTTGCAGGCAGCACATACCAGCAGTGCCTTCCTTTCCAGTCTGTCCAGCATGTGTTATGCCTCACAGCCTATTCCCATAGTAACACCAGGTTAGTGCACAAATACCACCGCTGCAACATTCCCCTCTGGGCTTTTACTGTTCCAGTAAAAAGTATGAGCCAGGACTTTACTACATGATACTCAGTATAGATTCTATCTAAATTCTATTGTAATTAAGTAGAATTTACTTCAGCGTGTAAATGCAAACATACCACACACTGTGAACTATAGCATATGCCATATTACTAGCAGGTTAAGCCATATTACTAGCAGGTTAAGCCATATTACTAGCAGGTTAAGCCATATTACTAGGCATTATGTTGTAAAGGCCAAAACACGGAAGTATTGAAGAAAAAAGGAAATGTTTATTTTAGTTATTGGATATCATTATATTGAGTCAGTCATTTCCTGCTGCCAGCTATACAGATTCCATTCAGATTCCGTTCAAATTCAGTTCAGATTCCAATCAGATTCCGTTTAGATTCCAATCAGATTCCGTTCAGATTCCGTTTAGATTCCAATCAGATTCCAATCAGATTCCGTTCAGATTTCAATCAGATTCCATTGCCTGATTTTGCCCTTTTTTTTTTGTTCATTTGGCCTTTCCAGCACGTGCACATACTATGACAGATATCAGATGTAGGCCACACATTCATTGAGGCTTTGTTGAAAGAAAAATGTATGTTTACTCTACAATCTAAACAGTGTGAATAATGTAGTCCTACTGTATACATTGGCCTAAATACTACACATTTCCATTATAGTCATTTAGCAGACGCTCTTATCCAGAGCGATTCACAGGAGCAATTAGGGTTAAGTGTCTTGCTCAACACACATAGCCAGGATAGAACATGGGCTATATCTTCACATATCTGATAACATTCCAGTCTAAACTAGGAAAATAAAACATATAGCCCAATAAAACAATTTATACTCAGTGTCAATAAAGTGCAAATAAAGTATCTATTGTCTACAGCGGCTAGACAGACTTGATCACAGACCAAAGCCGACATCCCAACATAAAAAAAATATATATATATAAAATATATATAATGAGAAATTAAAAGACAATTAGTATAACATTATTATAAAAAACAAAAAAACGTGATAGACTGTAAAAAACAAAAGAGAAGGGTAGTTGAAGTTAATATTTTGAAAGACCTATCCACCATGTGTAAAGCAACTCATTCCAAAAAGCAGCTGAACTAAATTCTTACCAATTTACATTCTCATCACGGAAGCAAGTTGTTCACGGCGTATATCGTTTAATATTTCTTGTTGACGAAAAAATGATCCTAATAAAACTGAGTGGAAATGGAAAGTATGTAGTCGTATCCTGAGTATGTGTTCCTCTGAGAGAGCGCTGCTACCGTGTGCGTCTGAGCAGATCTCACAACAGACTGAGCCGGGAGAGAGAGAGCGCGCTGCTAATAAATAACTGAGGGCCGATTGTTCGCTGAGACTGGAATGATCGGAATGGGAGAACTCAAAGTCCCCCAGGGATGAAAAGCGGAACCGCAGAGCGAACGCAAAGCGCACAGAGGGAGAAGGGGGGGGGGCAGGGCAAGTAGGTAGAATCGGAACAGCAGAGCGGGGCGGAGCGGAGCGGAGCGGTCAGAGCGGAGCGGCACTGTGCACATTGCAGAGAGACAGATGGTGGTCGCCTGCCTGTGTAATGTAAAGCGTGTTGTTGTTGTTAGCAGTTGGGGAGATGGAGTAATTAGCTGTAGCATGTTGTGACTAGAAAGAGATTGGGGCACTATTGTGAAGCAGAGACTTAATGTTTTCCATAAAATGCTTTTGTTTAGCCTACATAACATTCTAAACTCCCCATAGAGTATAACACACACAAACATTATATAAATTCTATCAAGAAATAGTCTATAAAAAATATTGTATCATGATTTGACCCATTGTTTTCCTTTAGGATTTCACCATCAATAGCTGTGCCTTGTGGCAAATATATATATAGTTAAGTCTGAGCAATCCCTATAGCACTTTGTGACAACTGCTGAGGTAAGAAGGGCTTTATAAAATGCAACACCATGTATGGTAATTGGATGCTTGATCAAATACAGTCCTTACTACCCAACCTGCAATTCAGACAAAAGTTGCTGCAATAAGTCCAAACATAGCATTAATTAGTAGCATATACTAGACAGGGTATCTGGAGACAAGCAGCATCCGTCATTAAAGTGAAGCGTCGTTGATCATTATTTTCTTTAAAGGTCTTTTGTTTGCATGTGCCTGGTAAATATTTAAGCCGAGGCCCGTGCCGGGTAATTGCAGAGTGTGCGTCTGTGTGGACATGGAGAGGTGGCGGGTGATGTGACTGTGTGTGTGTGTGTGTGTGTGACTGTGTGTGTGTGTTAGGGGGGGGGGGGGGGGGGTGCTGGTCGGGTGTATGAGCCCTGCTACCTGCCATCTGTCTGGGGGTCCCCTGTCCCCTGCCTAATCAGGGTTAGCTCTGAGAGAAGAGATGCATTGTTCTCCTCACAGCAGACATGACCAGGAGGAGAGGAGAGGAGGGGAGGAGAAGAGGAGGTGACAGCCCTGCCATCTGCCCCTCCACCACCATCATCATAAATGGCACCCTATTCCCTATTTAGTGCACTACGTTTGACAATGGCTCATAGGGAATAGGGTGCCATTTGGGCACGCAGGCCAGGACTAACCAACAACAACCCCCTGGTCCTGGCTGGCCTGGCTGAGAGAGGGGGATGCTGCCTAGGTCCTAGGATCAGCTGGCCTGGCTGAGAGAGGGGGATGCTGCCTAGGTCCTAGGATCAGCTGGCCTGGCTGAGAGAGGGGGATGCTGCCTAGGTCCTAGGATCAGCTGGCCTGGCTGAGAGAGGGGGATGCTGCCTAGGTCCTAGGATCAGCTGGCCTGGCTGAGAGAGGGGGATGCTGCCTAGGTCCTAGGATCAGCTGGCCTGGCTGAGAGAGGGGGATGCAGCCTAGGTCCTAGGATCAGCTGGCCTGGCTGAGAGAGGGGGATGCTAATGGCTGATAAAGGGAGGGACTTGTGCCTCAAGAATGTATAGAGACACCTGGACACATCTGATTTTCAGTTATAGACTACGTGCTTTTAGCCAGGATTTCTCTTTAGAGTGATTGTGTTTATAACAAGCCTCAACTTGCTGACTCTGTAAAGATGACATAGATCCTTAACTTGTCTGAAACACCCACACATCACAATCTCCTAGTGAAATGACATCCTGGTTCATTTGCATGGCAGTTGAGGGCCAGCTGTTGCGACGTACATTCTCTCAGCCTGTTTAAAATAAAATCAAATGTTATTGGTCATGCACACATATTTTAGAGATGTTATCGCAGGTGCAGCGAAATGCTTGTGTTTCTAGCTCCAACAGTGTAGCAATACCTAGCTAACAATACAAAACAATACACACTAATCTGTAACTGTTAACATAATATCCTGCCACAAACTCAGTAACCTAAACCTACACCCTTTTTCCATGGAGCTTGAATACTGCGAATTTAGATGACATGAATAAATGTTAAACATTTAATTTAATTTAATAAATAAAATGAAAAACTATACACTGTAACAGAAAACTGTCATTTATATGGTAATTTGAGGTATTATCAAGAGTAAAAAAAACTCTGAAATGTGTTACTGTAAATGATGGTGCATTGTGGGAGAATTGCTGTATTTCAATTGGTACTGCAATTCCACCCCACAGAATACAGTACCATACCCTATCTTTGGAGCGCCAAAAATATTTGGACCACTAGTGGGTGCATGGTATTGTTGTTTCTGGCTCAGTATGAAAAAAGTATGAAAAAAATAATAAATTAAAATAAGAAATAACAAATGTATGCACTCACTAACTGTAAGTCACTCTGGATAAGAGCGTCTGCTAAATGATGTAGATGTAGATGTAAATGTACATATTTTGAGGCGTGCCTTGTAAGTGGCTATATTTGTTGCACCCGTGAGTCAGAATGCTGTCCAATTTAACTCCCAATGTGGTGTCACACCCTGGCTCTGGGACTCATTATGTTGAGCCAGGGTGTGTGCATTCTATGGGTTTATTTCTATGTTGGTAGTTCTGTTGTGTCTATTTCTAGGTTGTTGTATTTGGGTTGTTTAATGACTCCCAATCGGAGGTAACGAGTGTCAGCTGTCGGCTCGTTATCTCTGATTGGGAGCCATATTTAAACTGTGTGTTTTCACCTTGTGGTTGTGGGTTTTGTTCCTGTACAGTCATTGTCACTGTGGACTTAACGAGTCGTCTTTTGTTTTGTATTTTGTGCTTTATCAATTAAAGTCATGTTCGCTCAACGCGCTGCGCTTTGGTCTGTTCATTCGTCAGACGATCGTGACAGAAAAACCCACCATCAAAGGACCAAGCAGCGTGTCCAGGAGTCGGCAGCCTGGATGTGGGAGCAGCGTCGGAGGGACGAGAGGCACCCCCAAGAAATTTTTAGGGGGGGGCACAGGGCATGGACGACGGGGCTGACGGAGGCAGAGAAGGGGCGAATTCAAAAGGCCACCAGGTTACGGGGGCTACTGGTCAAAGTAGGGAGAGGAGATGTAGAGGCACGGCGAGTGGTACTGGGTGTATTACCAGTCCGGTCCGGCCCGTTCCAGTTCCCGGGGTAGAGCCAGTGGTGTGTGTCCCCAGTACGGTCCGGCCTGTTACGACCCCTCGCACCAAATGGACGGTGCGCGTCGCCAGCCCGGCCTGTTCCTGCTCCACGCACTATGTTAACGGTGCGCGTCGCCAGCCCGGTCCGGCCTGTTCCTGCCACACGCACCAAGTCTACGGTGCGCGTCGCCAGCCCGACCCGGCCTGTTCCTGCCACTCGCACCAAACCTACGGTGCGCGTCGCCAGCCTGGTCCGGCCTGTTCCTGCCACCCGCACCAAGTCTACGGTGCGCGTCGTCAGCCCGACCCGGCCTGGTCCTGCCACTCGCACCAAACCTACGGTGCGCGTCGCCAGCCCGGTCCGGCCTGTTCCTGCCACTCGCACTAAGCCAGGGGTGCGAGAAGTCAGCCTGGTAAGGCCCATTCCTCCTCAACGCACCAAGCCAGGGGTGCGAGTCGACAGCCTGGTAAGGCCCATTCCTCCTCCACGCACCAGGCCAGGGGTGCGAGAAGTCAGCCTGGTAAGGCCCATTCCTCCTCAACGCACCAAGCCAGGGGTGCGCGTCGTCAGCCTGGTAAGGCCCGTTCCTCCTCCACGCACCAGGCCAGGGGTGCGAGTCGACAGACTGGACCAGGGGCGCATTGGGGGGTGTATTGAAGGGTGGTGGTCAAGGCCGGAGCCAGAACCGCCACCGAGGAGGTATGCCCGCCCAGCCCTCCCCTGTTTTGGTTAGTTGAGGCGCTGTCGCAGTCCGCGCCTTTAGGGGGGGGGGTACTGTCACACCCTGGCTCTGGGACTCATTATGTTGAGCCAGGGTGTGTGCATTCTATGGGTTTATTTCTATGTTGGTAGTTCTGTTGTGTCTATTTCTAGGTTGTTGTATTTGGGTTGTTTAATGACTCCCAATCGGAGGTAACGAGTGTCAGCTGTCGGCTCGTTATCTCTGATTGGGAGCCATATTTAAACTGTGTGTTTTCACCTTGTGGTTGTGGGTTTTTGTTCCTGTACAGTCATTGTCACTGTGGACTTCACGAGTCGTCTTTTGTTTTGTATTTTGTGCTTTATCAATTAAAGTCATGTTCGCTCAACGCGCTGCGCTTTGGTCTGTTCATTCGTCAGACGATCGTGACATGTGGTTATGGTGCCACATCAATTTAAGTCTTAAACCTTAAATGGATGAGCATTTTGCCATGTCTTTCTGGTCTGTTTTGCCCTGTAGTCACTGCCAGTTTGGAAGCCTTTGTTAAGGCCTCTAGAAGTGGACATTATGTAAAACACCACATATTCATTAATATGCTGTAATGTGGAAACAGTTTACCTAGCAGCCAACCTGCTTGCACCAATCCCTTGTGATTACAGTAAAATACTGTCAAATACAAACCCCTCCCCTCAATGAATTTCATTCATTCCAATTACGGTAGCATTAACTTTTTTACAGTATAATACAGTCATTTTTACAGTATTGTACTGTGTTATTACAAGTACTTGCTTTGATTCTGTACTTATATTAAAGTAGGTGTACTGTAATACTAAATACAGTACTTTAATGCAGGGACTTTAATGCAGGGACATACCCCAACCAGAAGCCATGGATTACAGGCAACATCCGCACAGAGCTAAAGGGTAGAGCTGCCGCTTTCAAGGAGCGGGACTCTAACCCGGACACTTATAAGAAATCCCGCTATGCCCTCCGACGAACCATCAAACAGGCAAAGCGTAAATACTGGACTAAGACTGAATCCTACAACACCGGCTCCGACGCTCGTCGGATGTGGCAGGGCTTGCAAACTATTATGGACTACAAAGGGAAGCCCAGCGCCAAGCTGTCCAGTGAAACAAGCCTGCCAGACGAGCTAAATGACTTCTATGCGCGCTTCGAGGCAAGCAACACTGAAGCATGCATGAGAGCACCAGCTGTTCCGGACGACTGTGTGATCACGCTCACCGTAGCCAACTTGAGGAAGACCTTAAAACAGGTCAACATTCACAAGGCCGCAGGGCCAGATGGATTACCAGGACGTGTACTCCAAGCATACACTGACCAACTGGCAAGTGTCTTCACCGACATTTTCAACCTGTCCCTGGCCGAGTGTAATACCTACATGTTTCAAGCAGACCACCATAGTCCCTGTGCCCAAGAACACCAAGGTAACCTGCCTAAATGACTACCGTCTGTAGCCATGAAGTGCTTTGAAAGGCTGGTCATGGCGCACATCAACCCCATCATCCCAGAAACCCTGGACCCACTCCAATTTGCGTACCGCCCCAACAGATCCACAGATTATGCAATCTCTATTGCACTCAACACTGCCCTTTCCCACCTGGACAAAAGGAACACCTACGTGAGAATGCTGTACATTGACTACAGCTCAGCGTTCAACACTATAGTGCCCTCAAAGCTCATCACTAAGCTAAGGACCCTGGGACTAAACACCTCTCTCCACAACTGGATCCTGGACTTCCTGACGGGCCGCCCCCCAGGTGGTAAGGGTAGGTAACAACACATCTGCCACACTGATCCTCAACACAGGGGCCCCTCAGGGGTGCGTGCTTAGTCCCCTCCTGTACTTCTTGTTCACCCATGACTGTGTGGTCAAACATGACTCCAACACCATCATTAAGTTTGCTGATGACACAACGGTGGTAGGCCTGATCACCGACAATGATGAGACAGTCTATAGGGAGGAGGTCAGAGACCTGGCAGTGTAGTGCCAGGATAACAACCTCTCCCTCAACGTGATCAAGACAAAGGAGATGATCGCGAACTACAGGAAAAGGAAGGCAGAGCACAGCCCCATTCTCATCGACGGGGTTGTAGTGGAGCAGGTTGAGAGCTTCAAAATCCATGGTGTCCACATCACCAACAAACTATCATGGTCCAAACAAACCAAGACAGTCGTAAAGAGGGCACGACAACACCTATTCCCCCTCAGGAGACTATTGGCATGGGTCCTCAAATCCTCAAAAGGTTCTACAGCTGCACCATCGAGAGCATCCTGACTGGTTGCATCACCGCCTGGTATGGCAACTGATCGGCCTCCGACCACAAGGCACTACAGAGGGTAGTGCTTACAGCCCAGTACATCATTGGGGCCAAGCTTCCTGCCATCCAGGACTTCTATACCAGGCGGTGTCAGAGGAAGGCCCTAAATATTGCCAAAGACTCCAGCCACTCTAGTCATAGACTGTTCTCTCTGCTACCGAACGGCAAGCGGTACCGGAGCGCCAAGTCTAGGTCCAGAAGGCTTCTTAACAGCTTCTACTCCCAAGCCATAAGACTGCTGAACAGCTAATCAAATGGCTACCTGGACTATTTGCATTGACCCCCCCACCCCTTTCTTTAAGCTGCTGCTACTCTCTGTTTACTATCTACAGTGGGGAAAAAAAGTATTTAGTCAGTCACCAATTGTGCAAGTTCTCCCACTTAAAAAGATGAGAGAGGCCTGTAATTTTCATCATAGGTACACATTAACTATGACAGACAAAATTAGAAAAAAAAATCCAGAAAATCACATTGTAGGATTTTTTATGAATTTATTTGCTAATTATGGTGGAAAATAAGTATTTGGTCAATAACAAAAGTTTCTCAATACTTTGTTGTATACCCTTTGTTGGCAATGACACAGGTCAAACTTTTTCTGTAAGTCTTCACAAGGTTTTCACACACTGTTGCTGGTACTTTGGCCCATTCCTCCATGCAGATATCCTCTAGAGCAGTAATGTTTTGGGGCTGTCGCTGGGCAACACAGACTTTCAACTCCCTCCAAAGATTTTCTATGGGGTTGAGATCTGGAGACTGGCTAGGCCACTCCAGGACCTTGAAATGCTTCTTACGAAGCCACTCCTTCATTGCCCGGGCGGTGTGTTTGGGATCATTGTCATGCTGAAAGACCCAGCCACGTTTCATCTTCAATGCCCTTGCTGATGGAAGGAGGTTTTCACTCAAAATCTCACGATACATGGCCCCATTCATTCTTTCCTTTACACGGATCAGTCGTCCTGGTCCCTTTGCAGAAAAACAGCCCTAAAGCATGATGTTTCCACCCCCATGCTTCACAGTAGGTATGGGGTTCTTTGGATGCAACTCAGCATTCTTTGTCCTCCAAACACGACGAGTTGAGTTTTTACCAAAAAGTTCTATTTTGGTTTCATCTGACCATATGACATTCTCCCAATCCTCTTCTGGATCATCCAAATGCACTCTAGCAAACTTCAGACGGGCCTGGACATGTACTAACTTAAGCAGGGGGACACGTCTGGCACTGCAGGATTTGAGTCCCTGGCGGCGTAGTGTGTTACTGCAGGTCATTCACTAGGTCCCCCCGTGTGGTTCTGGGATTTTTGCTCACCGTTCTTGTGATCATTTTGACCCCACGGGGTGAGATCTTGCGTGGAGCCCCAGATCGAGGGAGATTATCAGTGGTCTTGTATGTCTTCCATTTCCTAATAATTGCTCCCACAGTTGATTTCTTCAAACCAAGCTGATTACCTATTGCAGATTCAGTCTTCCCAGCCTGGTGCAGGTCTACAATTTTGTTTCTGGTGTCCTTTGACAGCTCTTTGCTCTTGGCCATAGTGGAGTTCGGAGTGTGACTGTTTGAGGTTGTGGACAGGTGTCTTTTATACTGATAACAAGTTCAAACAGGTGCCATTAATACAGGTAACGAGTGGAGGACAGAGGAGCCTCTTAAAGAAGAAGTTACAGGTCTGTGAGAGCCAGAAATCTTGCTTGTTTGTAGGTGACCAAATACTTATTTTCCACCATAATTTGCAAATAAATTCATAAAAAATCCTACAATGTGATTTTCTGGATTTTTTTCTCAATTTGTCTGTCATAGTTGACGTGTACCTATGATGAAAATTACAGGCCTCTCTCATCTTTTTAAGTGGGAGAACTTGCACAATTGGTGGCTGACTAAATACTTTTTTTCCCCCACTGTACATATTACCTCAATTACCTCCACTAACCTGTACCCCCGCACATTGACTCAGTACCGGTACCCCCTGTATATAGCCTCGTTATTATTATTTTATTGTTGCTCTTTTATTTTTTACTTTAGTATATTTAGTAAATATTTTTCTTAACTCTTATTTTTCTTAAAACTGCATTGTTGGTTAAGGGCTTGTCAGTGAGCGTTTCACTGTAAGGTCTACCTACACCTGTTGTATTCGGCGCATGTGACAAATACCATTTGATTTGATTTACCTGATTCACCCCTTGCACATAGAGCTCGTATAAATACACCCCCTGCATGACATCTGTCCCGTTATAAATACACCCCCTGCATGACGTCTGTCCCGTTATAAATACACCCTCTGCATGACGTCTGTCCCGTTATAAATACACCCTCTGCATGACGTCTGTCCCGTTATAAATACACCCCCTGCATGACGTCTGTCCCGTTATAAATACACCCCCTGCATGACGTCTGTCCCGTTATAAATACACCCTCTGCATGACGTCTGTCCCGTTATAAATACACCCCCTGCATGACGTCTGTCCCGTTATAAATACACCCCCTGCATGACGTCTGTCCCGTTATAAATACACCCCCTGCATGACGTCTGTCCCGTTATAAATACACCCCCTGCATGACGTCTGTCCCGTTATAAATACACCCCCTGCATGACGTCTGTCCCGTTATAAATACACCCCCTGCATGACGTCTGTCCCGTTATAAATACACCCCCTGCATGACGTCTGTCCCGTTATAAATACACCCCCTGCATGACGTCTGTCCCGTTATAAATACACCCTCTGCATGACGTCTGTCCCGTTATAAATACACCCCCTGCATGACGTCTGTCCCGTTATAAATACACACTCTGCATGACGTCTGTCCCGTTATAAATACACCCCCTGCATGACGTCTGTCCCGTTATAAATACACCCCCTGCATGACGTCTGTCCCGTTATAAATACACCCTCTGCATGACGTCTGTCCCGTTATAAATACACCCCCTGCATGACGTCTGTCCCGTTATAAATACACCCCCTGCATGACGTCTGTCCCGTTATAAATACACCCCCTGCATGACGTCTGTCCCGTTATAAATACACCCCCTGCATGACGTCTGTCCCGTTATAAATACACCCCCTGCATGACGTCTGTCCCGTTATAAATACACCCCCTGCATGACATCTGTCCCGTTATAAATACACCCTCTGCATGACCTCTGTCCCGTTATAAATACACCCTCTGCATGACCTCTGTCCCGTTATAAATACACCCCCTGCATGACATCTGTCCCGTTATAAATACACCCTCTGCATGACGTCTGTCCCGTTATAAATACACCCTCTGCATGACGTCTGTCCCGTTATAAATACACCCCCTGCATGACGTCTGTCGCGTTATAAATACACCCCCTGCATGACGTCTGTCCCGTTATAAATACACCCCCTGCATGACGTCTGTCCCGTGAACCCCAGACTCCGTTGTGTTATCAGATTATATTTATTGTGAAAATGAATGAGGAGCAGTAAAGATATAAAAGCATGTTAATTATACGCCTAGATTGGAAAACTTTCCCTACATTTTACATTTTACAGTTTAGTCATTTAGCAGACGTTCTTATCCTGAGAAAGACTTATAGTTAGTGAGTGCATACATTTTTATAGTTAGTGAGTGCATACATATTTATTTACAGTTAGTGAGTTCATACATATTTATTTACAGTTAGTGAGTTCATACATTTTTATTTTATATATTTTTTCATACAAAGAAATGGATAGGGAACAAACAAAACATTTGTCACATAATTAAATATCTGTAACATTTGTGTGAAACACACATTCAACACAATTCAACCCCTCCTTCCACCTCATGGTGTGAACTGTGAAGCACACAGATGTACATCAGATGTGTATCAGAACCTGTGAACTACCTGGACAGGCCATTAGAACCATCGGAACCTGTGAACTACCTGGACAGGCCATTAGAACCATCAGAACCTATGAACTACCTGGACAGGCCATTAGAACCATCGGAACCTGTGAACTACCTGGACAGGCCATTAGAACCATCGGAACCTGTGAACTACCTGGACAGGCCATTAGAACCATCGGAACCTGTGAACTACCTGGACAGGCCATTAGAACCATCAGAACCCGTGAACTACCTGGACAGGCCATTAGAACCATCAGAACCCGTGAACTACCTGGACAGGCCATTAGAACCATCGGAACCTATGAACTACCTGGACAGGCCATTAGAACCATCAGAACCTGTGAACTACCTGGACAGGCCATTAGAACCATCAGAACCTGTAAACTACCTGGACAGGCCATTAGAACCATCAGAACCTGTGAACTACCTGGACAGGCCATTAGAACCATCGGAACCTATGAACTACCTGGACAGGCCATTAGAACCATCAGAACCTGTGAACTACCTGGACAGGCCATTAGAACCATCGGAACCTGTGAACTACCTGGACAGGCCATTAGAACCATCGGAACCTGTGAACTACCTGGACAGGCCATTAGAACCATCAGAACCTGTGAACTACCTGGACAGGCCATTAGAACCATCAGAACCTATGAACTACCTGGACAGGCCATTAGAACCATCAGAACCTGTGAACTACCTGGACAGGCCATTAGAACCATTGGAACCTATGAACTACCTGGACAGGCCATTAGAACCATCAGAACCCGTGAACTACCTGGACAGGCCATTAGAACCATCAGAACCTGTGAACTACCTGGACAGGCCATTAGAACCATCGGAACCTATGAACTACCTGGACAGGCCATTAGAACCATCAGAACCTGTGAACTACCTGGACAGGCCATTAGAACCATCAGAACCTGTGAACTACCTGGACAGGCCATTAGAACCATCGGAACCTATGAACTACCTGGACAGGCCATTAGAACCATCAGAACCCGTGAACTACCTGGACAGGCCATTAGAACCATCGGAACCTATGAACTACCTGGACAGGCCATTAGAACCATCAGAACCTGTGAACTACCTGGACAGGCCATTAGAACCATCAGAACCTGTGAACTACCTGGACAGGCCATTAGAACCATCAGAACCTGTGAACTACCTGGACAGGCAATTAGAACCATCGGAACCTATGAACTACCTGGACAGGCCATTAGAACCATCAGAACCTGTGAACTACCTGGACAGGCCATTAGAACCATCGGAACCTGTGAACTACCTGGACAGGCCATTAGAACCATCGGAACCTGTGAACTACCTGGACAGGCCATTAGAACCATCAGAACCTGTGAACTACCTGGACAGGCCATTAGAACCATCAGAACCTATGAACTACCTGGACAGGCCATTAGAACCATCAGAACCTGTGAACTACCTGGACAGGCCATTAGAACCATCGGAACCTATGAACTACCTGGACAGGCCATTAGAACCATCAGAACCCGTGAACTACCTGGACAGGCCATTAGAACCATCAGAACCTGTGAACTACCTGGACAGGCCATTAGAACCATCGGAACCTATGAACTACCTGGACAGGCCATTAGAACCATCAGAACCTGTGAACTACCTGGACAGGCCATTAGAACCATCAGAACCTGTGAACTACCTGGACAGGCCATTAGAACCATCGGAACCTGTGAACTACCTGGACAGGCCATTAGAACCATCAGAACCTGTGAACTACCTGGACAGGCCATTAGAACCATCGGAACCTGTGAACTACCTGGACAGGCCATTAGAACCATCAGAACCTGTGAACTACCTGGACAGGCCATTAGAACCATCGGAACCTATGAACTACCTGGACAGGCCATTAGAACCATCAGAACCTGTGAACTACCTGGACAGGCCATTAGAACCATCGGAACCTGTGAACTACCTGGACAGGCCATTAGAACCATCGGAACCTATGAACTACCTGGACAGGCCATTAGAACCATCAGAACCTGTGAACTACCTGGACAGGCCATTAGAACCATCAGAACCTGTGAACTACCTGGACAGGCCATTAGAACCATCGGAACCTGTGAACTACCTGGACAGGCCATTAGAACCATCAGAACCTGTGAACTACCTGGACAGGCCATTAGAACCATCGGAACCTGTGAACTACCTGGACAGGCCATTAGAACCATCGGAACCTGTGAACTACCTGGACAGGCTATTAGAACCATCAGAACCTGTTAATTAATGGTCCATTGGGCCTGATCAGCGGCGTGATTAACTTCCGTGTTCGTTATCTCACGCATCCTGTTACATTCTGGCAGATTCTCTCGGCCTACACACAGAATCTGCCACGGGAGATTAGGCCTGGCTGACCGAAGCAGGAGCAGCACAATGCAGTCTAGGCCTGGCTGACTGAAGCAGGAGCAGCACAATGCAGTCTAGGCCTGGCTGACTGAAGCAGGAGCAGCACAATGCAGTCTAGGCCTGGCTGACTGAAGCAGGAACAGCACAATGCAGTCTAGGCCTGGCTGACTGAAGCAGGAGCAGCACAATGCAGTCTAGGCCTGGCTGACTGAAGCAGGAGCAGCACAATGCAGTCTAGGCCTGGCTGACTGAAGCAGGAGCAGCACAATGCCGTCTAGGCCTGGCTGACTGAAGCAGGAGCAGCACAATGCAGTCTAGGCCTGGCTGACTGAAGCAGGAGCAGCACAATGCAGTCTAGGCCTGGCTGACTGAAGCAGGAGCAGCACAATGCAGTCTAGGCCTGGCTGACTGAAGCAGGAGCAGCACAATGCAGTCTAGGCCTGGCTGACTGAAGCAGGAGCAGCACAATGCAGTCTAGGCCTGGCTGACTGAAGCAGGAGCAGCACAATGCAGTCTAGGCCTGGCTGACTGAAGCAGTAGCAGCACAATGCAGTCTAGGCCTGGCTGACTGAAGCAGTAGCAGCACAATGCAGTCTAGGCCTGGCTGACTGAAGCAGTAGCAGCACAATGCAGTCTAGGCCTGGCTGACTGAAGCAGTAGCAGCACAATGCAGTCTAGGCCTGGCTGACTGAAGCAGTAGCAGCACAATGCAGTCTAGGCCTGGCTGACTGAAGCAGGAGCAGCACAATGCAGTCTAGGCCTGGCTGACTGAAGCAGGAGCAGCACAATGCAGTCTAGGCCTGGCTGACTGAAGCAGGAGCAGCACAATGCAGTCTAGGCCTGGCTGACTGAAGCAGGAGCAGCACAATGCAGTCTAGGCCTGGCTGACTGAAGCAGTAGCAGCACAATGCAGTCTAGGCCTGGCTGACTGAAGCAGGAGCAGCACAATGCAGTCTAGGCCTGGCTGACTGAAGCAGGAGCAGCACAATGCAGTCTAGGCCTGGCTGATCGAAGCAGTAGCAGCACAATGCAGTCTAGGCCTGGCTGACTGAAGCAGGAGCAGCACAATGCAGTCTAGGCCTGGCTGACTGAAGCAGGAGCAGCACAATGCAGTCTAGGCCTGGCTGACTGAAGCAGGAGCAGCACAATGCAGTCTAGGCCTGGCTGACTGAAGCAGGAGCAGCACAATGCAGTCTAGGCCTGGCTGACTGAAGCAGGAGCAGCACAATGCAGTCTAGGCCTGGCTGACTGAAGCAGGAGCAGCACAATGCAGTCTAGGCCTGGCTGACTGAAGCAGGAGCAGCACAATGCAGTCTAGGCCTGGCTGACTGAATCAGTAGCAGCACAATGCAGTCTAGGCCTGGCTGACTGAAGCAGGAGCAGCACAATGCAGTCTAGGCCTGGCTGACTGAAGCAGGAGCAGCACAATGCAGTCTAGGCCTGGCTGACTGAAGCAGGAGCAGCACAATGCAGTCTAGGCCTGGCTGACTGAAGCAGGAGCAGCACAATGCAGTCTAGGCCTGGCTGACTGAAGCAGGAGCAGCACAATGCAGTCTAGGCCTGGCTGACTGAAGCAGGAGCAGCACAATGCAGTCTATGAGCATGGTGGGTGCGACCAACCTTGTGTTGGGAGGTGGGACACACCAGGCCAGGCACTCCACTCCCTTTGTTTCCCTGCCAAAGGAGGAAATGGACACATTCCTGACATTACCATGTCCATGGGGGCTACCCTTCACACATCCCCCCCAGCCTCTGTTTTCTGCTGCTGCTACTGGCCAAGAGAGGGGGGAGAGAGAGAGGGGAGAGGGGAGAGGGGGAAGAGGGGGAGAGAGAGAGGAAGGGGAGAGAGGGAAGAGGGGGGAAGACGGGGAGAGAGAGGAAGGGGAGAGGGGAGAGAGGGAAGAGGGGGAAGAGGGGGGAGAGAGATTAAGGGGTGATGGGGAAGAGGGGGAGAGAGAGAGGAAGGGGAGAGAGGGAAGAGGGGGGAAGAGGGGGAGAGAGAGAGAGGGGAGAGGGGGAAGATGGGGAGAGAGAGAGAGGGGAGAGGGGAGAGGGGAGAGGGGGAAGAGGGGGAGAGAGAGAGGAAGGGGAGAGAGGGAAGAGGGGGGAAGAGGGGGAGAGAGAGAGAGGGGAGAGGGGGAAGACGGGGAGAGAGAGGAAGGGGAGAGGGGAGAGGGGGAAGAGGGGGGAAGAGGGGGAGAGAGAGAGGGGAGAGGGGAGAGGGGGAAGAGGGGGAGAGAGAGAGGAAGGGGAGAGGGGGGAAGAGGGGGAGAGAGAGAGAGGGGAGAGGGGAGAGGGGGAAGAGGGGGGAAGAGGGGGAGAGAGAGAGAGGGGAGAGGGGAGAGGGGGAAGAGGGGGAGAGAGAGAGAGGGGAGAGGGGAGAGGGGAGAGGGGGAAGAGGGGGAGAGAGAGAGGAAGGGGAGAGAGGGAAGAGGGGGGAAGAGGGGGAGAGAGAGAGGGAGGGGAGAGGGGGAAGACGGGGAGAGAGAGGAAGGGGAGAGGGGAGAGGGGGAAGAGGGGGGAAGAGGGGGAGAGAGAGAGGGGAGAGGGGAGAGGGGGAAGAGGGGGAGAGAGGGAGAGGGGAGAGGGGGAAGAGGGGGAGAGAGAGGGATGGGAGAGGGGGAAGACGGGGAGAGAGAGGAAGGGGAGAGGGGGAAGAGGGGGAGAGAGAGAGGAAGGGAAGAGAGAGGAAGGGGAGAGGGGGAGAGGGGGAGAGAGAGAGGAAGGGGAGAGGGGGGAGAGAGAGAGAGGAAGGGGAGAGGGGGGAGAGGGGGAGAGAGAGAGGAAGGGGAGAGGGGGAGAGAGAGAGGAAGGGGAGAGGGGGAGAGAGAGAGGAAGGGGAGAGGGGGAGAGAGAGAGGAAGGGGAGAGGGGGAGAGAGAGAGGAAGGGGAGAGGGAGAGAGAGAGGAAGGGGAGAGGGGGGAGAGAGAGAGAGGAAGGCCGCTGGTCGGCAGTCACTGAAATGTTTTACTTAATGGGTCTTTTCCTTGATGATCAATACTGCTGTATGCCTGTTCTAATCCATAAACACCACTGCTTTCAATAGGGGCAATAGTCAGTAATGTACGTGTGTTTATTTAATAGATCCAGAACCGGATGGAAGGAGTTATGGAGTCCTACTGTTCTAGAACAGTGCATCAGGAAGGTAAAAGAAAACAAGGTTATATTTAGGAACATCCACACCAAGACATTAGGTGTTGATATAATGTTCTGTGGTGGAATAAAACCAGAGCTGCGTTCTCCACAACAGTTTGCCGAAGACCATGGGTTTAACAGCAGAAAAGGTATCACCGAAAAAAGGCAAATCATAATCCATAAAACCTAGAATGTATTCCTTTTTGTCTCATTAAAACCCCCCAGATTCTTGTCGTTTCTGCCACATTAAAGATTTTGAATAAAGGGATGTGATGAAAGATAAATACTTCATTGTAACTGGTTGGAGGGGCACTCTAGGAAACAGCTCTAAACAAATACCAGCTTGCTACGAGGACTATGTTAAACAGTTAAGAGCTGAGCAACATTTACTCACGTCTGTCTGTCTGTCTGTGTTGTAACAGCACAGGTGAACTGATTTACACTGTTCCACAGTTCTGCAGCACCTGCCGTCTGTAGTGCCGACTCAGGGCATTCCACACTCAACCATAAAGTTCAAACAAGAACCTTCAAAGAAAAGCCCAAAGCACAAAAGAGAAACTCCTCCTGTCTGGTATATCATTAACCAATGGGTCAGGGATACACAAAGATACACATTTACATTGAGGGGTCACTCTCTCTTTTATTGACTACACTGGGCTTGTAGCATCAGGTCTGTCCTCAACTGACTTAACCAAAACCAGGATACTAGATTTTGAAAAGGACTGACTTAACCAAAACCAGGATACTAGATTTGAAAAGAACTGACTTAACCAAAACCAGGATACTAGATTTGAAAATAACTGACTTAACCAAAACCAGGATACTAGATTGGAAAAGGACTGACTTAACCAAAACCAGGATACTAGATTTGAAAAGGACTGACTTAACCAAAACCAGGATACTAGATTTGAAAAGGATTGACTTAACCAAAACCAGGATACTAGATTTGAAAAGGACTGACTTCACCAAAACCAGGATACTAGATTTGAAAAGAACTGACTTCACCAAAACCAGGATACTAGATTTGAAAAGGACTGACTTAACCAAAACCAGGATACTAGATTTGAAAAGAACTGACTTAACCTATTTCTCTAACTTTTCTTTGGCTGTCCAGTGCTGTCAGTCACAGTGTGCATCCAAATTTGCACCCTGTTCCCTATAGGCCCTGGTCAAAAGGAGTGCACTACATAGGGAATAGGGTGCCATTTGGGATGTAGCCACAGTGTGGCCAGATTCTGTCGGACTGAGAAAAGTGGGTTGGCCTTGCCTGAGTTCAGAACAGTGGGCTGGCCTTGCCTGGGGTCAGAGTGCATTGCAGCAGCTGTACTGATCTGATTGGATCTCATTTCTTCTTTCTGACTGCATGGGGCCATTTATTATGGGCCTGCAGTACTGTTTGGTCTCTAATTTGCCTAACCAAATCACTCCAGAGTGGCTTGCCAGCGGGCCAAGATGCATTGTGTTTGTCCCAAATGGCACCCTATTCCCTATATAGGGCACTACTTTTGACCAGGGTCCTATTTCACATTAGAGCCCAGGTCAACAGTAGTGCATTATATAGGGAATAGGGTGCCATTTTGGGACTCAGACTTTGTTAATGGCCAGAACGGGTTTTCCCGCTCCGTCGACTGCTGTGGGTTCTTAGGTTACCGTTCAGAATGTGGCCGTCCCTACAGCCAGATGGCAGCTCTACTGTTCAGAATGTGGCCGTCCCTACAGCCAGATGGCAGCTCTACCGTTCAGAATGTGGCCGTCCCTACAGCCAGATGGCAGCTCTACCGTTCAGAATGTGGCCGTCCCTACAGCCAGATGGCAGCTCTACCGTTCAGAATGTGGCCGTCCCTACAGCCAGATGGCAGCTCTACCGTTCAGAATGTGGCCGTCCCTACAGCCAGATGGCAGCTCTACCGTTCAGAATGTGGCCGTCCCTACAGCCAGATGGCAGCTCTACCGTTCAGAATGTGGCCGTCCCTACAGCCAGATGGTGGCTCTACCGTTCAGAATGTGGCCGTCCCTACAGCCAGATAGCAGCTCTTCCTCTTCTTACCAGCAGTATTAGGCCACCTGGACTTCCTTACCAGGAAACACAGCTAATTAACTAATATTTTTATCGCTTTGGTACTATTTCCACAAGTATGTGGTCAAATTTCACAACTCTTAGTACAAAACTCAAAACAGATCATCAAAAAGGCTGTAAAAAAAAAAAAAAACTTTAAGCACATTTTCAGTTCGCTAAGTACAACACACAAAATCACACAGTAACTCTTTCACCAAACCTAATCAGTGTTTCATCTAGAAATACCTTTCATGTATAGTCATTGCCTTTCACAATGCAATGCTCACAATACTTTTCATATGTTTCTCTTCTCATTTGTTTAAATACATTTGACCATCACTTAATCCAACTGTGCTTAATGGTTAATCACTTAACCGTTCGGTAAAACTACAGATGTTTAACTGGTTCATCCAGAACTAGAACTACAAAAATAAAGTGTTGTGTTCGTAAAGTATAAACATCTAAATTACATGTATGATACATAATAACCATACATAATGACTACTTGTTATTGCTAATTGATTTCACATATTTTAAAGGGGGTGTGTCTGAACACTTGCAATTTCTTTCAACATGGAGCAGGATAGACAGCAAGGGAGAGGAAGAAATCAAAGAGCTCGTGGACGAGGGACCAATCAGAGAGGAGGACAAGGGGCCCGTCAGAGAGGAGGGCAAGGGGCCCGTCAGAGAGGAGGACAAGGGGCCCGTCTGAGAGGTGGACAAGGGGCCCGTCAGAGAGGAGGACAAGGGGCCCGTCTGAGAGGTGGACAAGGGGCCCGTCAGAGAGGTGGACAAGGGGCCCGTCTGAGAGGTGGACAAGGGGCCCGTCAGAGAGGTGGACATCAGAGAGAGGGAGGCAGACAGCAGGGAACTGTTGGGCCATCGTCGTTGACCGTGTGGTAAACAAAGGCCCATGACAGAGGCTGTCAGATAAATTCACCCCTCATCTGAAAATATCAACTGTCAATTCGATTTTGCCAAGAAAACCTGTAAGTCTGCAGGAAATGCACTATGCTTTGCCATTACATTTACAGTAAATGACATATTGTATGCATGTAAATTCAGAAAACATGTTTCAGTATGATCTACTGACAGTATACTCTGTTCTACCCTCAGAATTAACAGAAGACCCCGTGGTGGTGGCCGTGTGCTGACCGACCAGCAGGAGAGGGCAGTGGTGGAAATGGTGAGGGTCCAGGAACGACATACGGCTGTCTGAAATAAAGCAGGCCATTGAGGAGAACGATGACACCTTTGCCATCATGAAGAGGCACCAGGTATCTATGAAACATATTTACCTGGTGCCTTTTCAGAGAAACAACGACCGGGTGAAACAACCGCGGGTCGAGTATGTTCAGGTACAGCCCTATATAATGTATTACTGTTACTATTTGATGCACATGCTACTTCACAATATCATAATGGAACTGCAGTATACTGTAAAAATATCTAACCAAAAAATATATTTTTAGAGGGTGATGGTGCTTGATGCTGCCGTGAACCATCACTAGTATATCTTTGTTGATGATGCGGGCTTCAACCTGGCCAAAACTGGGCGCCGTGGGCGGAACCTCATCGGCCAACGGGCGACCGCCAAAGTGCCTGGACAACGTGGGGGAAACACCTCCATGTGCAGCAGCTATCTCTGTAGATGGTGTGGTAGGACGCAGGCCATTACTTGGATCCTACCACGCTGCACACCTCGTTGTGTTTCTCAGTGACATTGAGCAGGCCTGTCGAGGTGAAGGGGTCACCTATGTCATTGTGTGGGACAATGTCAGGCTCCACCATTCAGAGGTGGTTCAGGCGTGGTTTCGGGCCCATCCCCGATTCGTGACCCCTTTTCTACCCCCGTGCTCTCCTTTCCTCAACCGTATTGAGGAATTTATTTTCAGCGTGGAGGTTGAAGGTGTACGATCGCCATCCCCATGAGCGTGCCACCCTCCTTCTGACCATGGATGAGGCATGCCAAAAGGTTTTCCCCGCGTTGCACTAACAATAAGGACATTCAACTGTGATGTGGATGAGAATTTATGGGCAAATGCTCAAGACAGGCTTGATGAGTGCTAAATGTTATTTTTTTTCTCATTTAGTTCATTTAATTTCTTACATTTGATTAGACAGTACACCTACAGTTGAAGTCGGAAGTTTACATACACCTTAGCCAAATACATTTAAACTCAGTTTTTCACATTTCCTGACATCTAATTCTAGTAAAAATGCCCTGTCTTAGGTCAGTTAGGATCACCACTTTATTTTAAGAATGTGAAATGTCAGAATAATAGTAGAGAGAATGATTTATTTCAGCTTTTATTTATTTCATCACATTCCCAGTGGGTCAGAAGTTTACATACACTCAATTAGCATTTGGTAGCATTGCCTTCAAATTGTTTAACGTGGGTCAAACGTTTCGGGTAGCCTTCCACAAGCTTCCCACAATAAGTTGGGTGAATTTTGGCCCATTCCTCCTGACAGAGCTGGTGTAACTGAGTCAGGTTTGTAGGCCTCCTTGCTCGCACAAGCTTTTTCAGTTCTGCCCACAAATGTTCTATAGGATTGAGGTCAGGGCTTTGTGATGGCCAGTCCAATACCTTGACTTTGTTGTCCTTAAGCCATTTTGACAACTTTGGAAGTATGCTTGGGGTCATTGTCCATTTGGAAGACCCATTTGCAACCAAGCTTTAACTTCCTGACTGATGTCTTGAGATGTTGCTTCAATTTATCCACATAATTTTCCTTCCTCATGATGCCATATATTTTGTGAAGTGCACCAGTCCCTCCTGCAGCAAAGCACCCCCACAGCATGATGCTGCCACCCCCGTGCTTCACGGTTGGGATGGTGTTCTTTGTCTTGCAAGCCATCCCCTTTTTCCTCCAAACATAACGATGGTCATTATGGCCAAACAGCTATATTTTTGTTTCATCAGACCAGAGGACATTTCTCCAAAAAGTATGATCTTTGTCCCCATGTGCAGTTGCAAACCGTAGTCTGGCTTTTTTATGGCGGTTTTGGAGCAGTGCCTTCTTCCTTGCTCAGCAGCCTTTCAGGGTATGTCAATATGGGACTCGTTTTACTGTGGATATAGATACTTTTGTACCTGTTTCCTCCAGGATCTTCACAAGGTCCTCCTTTGCTGTTGTTCTGGGATTGATTTGCACTTTTCGCACCAAAGTACGTTCATCTCTAGGAGACAGAATGCATCTCCTTCCTGAGTGGTATGACGGCTGCGTGGTCCCATGGTGTTTATACTTGCGTACTATTGTTTGTACAGATTAACATGGTACCTTCAGGCGTTTGGAAATTGCTCCCAAGGATGAACCAGACTTGTGGAGGTCTACGATTTTCTTTCTGAGGTCTTGGCTGATTCCTTTTGATTTTCCCATGATGTCAAGCAAAGAGGCACTGAGTGTGAAGGTAGGCCTTGAAATACATCCACAGGTGCACCTCCAATTGACTCAAATGATGTCAATTAGCTTATCAGAAGCTTCTAAAGCCATGACATAATTTTCTGGAATTTTCCAAGCTGTTTAAAGGCACAGTCAATTTAGTGTATGTAAACTTCAGACCCACTGGAATTGTGATACAGTGAATTATATAAGTGAAATAATCTGTCTGTAAACAATTGTTGGAAAAAGTACTTGTGTCATTGCCAAAACTATAGTTTGTTAACAATACATTTGTGGAGTGGTTGAAAAAACGAGTTTTAATGACTCCAACCTAAGTGTATGTAAACTTCCGACTTCAACTATATGTTGCAATTATATCTGAAAAATTTAATGTTTTTTTTGCATGAATGATTGTAGAGGATATCTTCATTGATATACATTATGGAAATGATAGATTTTCTTTCAACTTTGTTTGGTAAGGCAAGTGTATTGTCTAATGTGAAAACTTTGTAATTACTGTAATTTACAGTACAGTATTTTCAGCACTTCTAAGGGCGATTTGAAACACATATCTTGCATTGTTTGCTGTTG
Organism: Coregonus ussuriensis; assembly: GCA_031479575.1. Classification (NCBI taxonomy): domain Eukaryota; kingdom Metazoa; phylum Chordata; class Actinopteri; order Salmoniformes; family Salmonidae; genus Coregonus; species Coregonus ussuriensis. The sequence continues at coordinate 61,800,332 of CM062483.1, read as the reverse complement.
GATTAACTGGTAGTTAAAACGACTAAATTGATCAAATATGGTGAAACAGAGAGAGAGCGAAAGATCGACGGAAAGGCCAGGGGATGATTATGAATAAAGAAAGACTAGAATAGTGATGTGATACTTTGAGGGGATTTTATTTGGGAGGCAAAAGTTTCTACCGCTGAATGAGGTGGGATAATTTTGGCTTGTGGTCTTAAATCAACAAAGCATAAAGCAGCTAAAAATAGTTCAGCCAGCCAGCCAGGTGTCCAGGTGTACTGCCTGTCAATCCAGATGTCCAGGTGTCCAGGTGTACTGCCTGTCTATCCAGCCAGATGTCCAGGTGTCCAGGTGTACTGCCTGTCTATCCAGCCAGGTGTCCAGGTGTCCAGGTGTACTGCCTGTCCATTCAGCCAGCCATCCAGGTGTTCAGGTGTACTGCCTGTCCATCCAGATGTCCAGGTGTCCAGGTGTACTGCCTGTCTATCCAGCCAGATGTACAGGTGTCCAGGTGTACTGCCTGTCTATCCAGCCAGGTGTCCAGGTGTACTGCCTGTCCATTCAGCCAGCCAGCCAGGTGTTCAGGTGTACTGCCTGTCCAGACAGACAGTCAGGTGTTCAGGTGTTCTGGTGTACTGCCTGTCCATTCTGCCAGCCAGCTAGGTGTTCAGGTGTACTGCCTGTCCATTCTGCCAGACAGCCAGGTGTCCAGGTGTCCAGGTGTTCTGCCTGTCCATCCAGACAGCCAGGTGTCCAGGTGTCCAGGTGTACTGCCTGTCCATTCAGCCAGCCAGCCAGGTGTTCAGGTGTACTGCCTGTCCATTCAGCCAGCCAGCCAGGTGTTCAGGTGTACTGCCTGTCCATTCAGCCAGCCAGCCAGGTGTTCAGGTGTACCGCCTGTCCAGACAGACAGTCAGGTGTTCAGGTGTCCAGGTGTACTGCCTGTCCATTCAGCCAGCCAGCCAGGTGTTCAGGTGTACTGCCTGTCCATTCAGCCAGCCAGCCAGGTGTTCAGGTGTACCGCCTGTCCAGACAGACAGTCAGGTGTTCAGGTGTCCAGGTGTACTGCCTGTCCATTCAGCCAGCCAGCCAGGTGTTCAGGTGTACTGCCTGTCCATTCAGCCAGCCAGCCAGGTGTCCAGGTGTACTGCCTGTCCATTCAGCCAGCCAGCCAGGTGTTCAGGTGTACCGCCTGTCCAGACAGACAGTCAGGTGTTCAGGTGTCCAGGTGTACTGCCTGTCCATTCAGCCAGCCAGCCAGGTGTTCAGGTGTACTGCCTGTCCATTCAGCCAGCCAGCCAGGTGTCCAGGTGTACTGCCTGTCCATTCAGCCAGCCAGCCAGGTGTTCAGGTGTACCGCCTGTCCAGACAGACAGTCAGGTGTTCAGGTGTCCAGGTGTACTGCCTGTCCATTCAGCCAGCCAGCCAGGTGTTCAGGTGTACTGCCTGTCCATTCAGCCAGCCAGCCAGGTGTTCAGGTGTACCGCCTGTCCAGACAGACAGTCAGGTGTTCAGGTGTCCAGGTGTACTGCCTGTCCATTCAGCCAGCCAGCCAGGTGTTCAGGTGTACTGCCTGTCCATTCAGCCAGCCAGCCAGGTGTCCAGGTGTACTGCCTGTCCATTCAGCCAGCCAGCCAGGTGTTCAGGTGTACCGCCTGTCCAGACAGACAGTCAGGTGTTCAGGTGTCCAGGTGTACTGCCTGTCCATTCAGCCAGCCAGCCAGGTGTCCAGGTGTACTGCCTGTCCATTCAGCCAGCCAGCCAGGTGTTCAGGTGTACCGCCTGTCCAGACAGACAGTCAGGTGTTCAGGTGTCCAGGTGTACTGCCTGTCCATTCAGCCAGCCAGCCAGGTGTTCAGGTGTACTGCCTGTCCATTCAGCCAGCCAGCCAGGTGTCCAGGTGTCCAGGTGTTCTGCCTGTCCATCCAGACAGCCAGGTGTCCAGGTGTCCAGGTGTACTGCCTGTCCATTCAGCCAGCCAGCCAGGTGTTCAGGTGTACTGCCTGTCCATTCAGCCAGCCAGCCAGGTGTTCAGGTGTACCGCCTGTCCAGACAGACAGTCAGGTGTTCAGGTGTCCAGGTGTACTGCCTGTCCATTCAGCCAGCCAGCCAGGTGTTCAGGTGTACTGCCTGTCCATTCAGCCAGCCAGCCAGGTGTTCAGGTGTACCGCCTGTCCAGACAGACAGTCAGGTGTTCAGGTGTCCAGGTGTACTGCCTGTCCATTCAGCCAGCCAGCCAGGTGTTCAGGTGTACTGCCTGTCCATTCAGCCAGCCAGCCAGGTGTCCAGGTGTACTGCCTGTCCATTCAGCCAGCCAGCCAGGTGTTCAGGTGTACCGCCTGTCCAGACAGACAGTCAGGTGTTCAGGTGTCCAGGTGTACTGCCTGTCCATTCAGCCAGCCAGCCAGGTGTCCAGGTGTACTGCCTGTCCATTCAGCCAGCCAGCCAGGTGTTCAGGTGTACCGCCTGTCCAGACAGACAGTCAGGTGTTCAGGTGTCCAGGTGTACTGCCTGTCCATTCAGCCAGCCAGCCAGGTGTTCAGGTGTACTGCCTGTCCATTCAGCCAGCCAGCCAGGTGTCCAGGTGTCCAGGTGTTCTGCCTGTCCATCCAGACAGCCAGGTGTCCAGGTGTCCAGGTGTACTGCCTGTCCATTCAGCCAGCCAGCCAGGTGTTCAGGTGTACTGCCTGTCCATTCAGCCAGCCAGCCAGGTGTTCAGGTGTCCAGGTGTACTGCCTGTCCATCCAGACAGCCAGGTGTCCAGGTGTACTGCCTGTCCATTCAGCCAGCCAGCCAGGTGTTCAGGTGTCCAGGTGTACTGCCTGTCCATCCAGACAGCCAGGTGTCCAGGTGTACTGCCTGTCCATTCAGCCAGCCAGCCAGGTGTTCAGGTGTTCTGCCTGTGTATCATTAGCAATGTTAAGGCACACCATTCCATGACTATCTCCATTGACGTACACAGGCTCCTTGAACCCAGTAAATGTCGTTCTGACAGCAGCCTTCACAGGCAGGTTACATAAACAATAGAAGCCTTGGAGCCAGACAGCCAGTCAGTGCATCAGAGGCCCTGCCCCAAATTGTACCCCATCCCCTTTATAGTACACTACTTTTGACCAGAGCCCATAGACCTGTGCACTAAAAAGGGAATGGGGGGGGGGGGGCATTTGGGACGCATCAGAGAGTCCAGACAGTGTTTCTGATAGAGTTGCGTACAGATGACACTGAAGCCTGTTCGGCATTTCACTGGAGAAATACGAAAGCACACTCACAGATGAAACTATGATTCAGTTGATTTCTGATAGGCAGTTTCTGATAACTAGGGTTATGCGATGGAAAGTTGACAGACGTAGAAGATGCTGTCCGAGTAGTAGAAATACCTAAAACATTTACAGTAGTGGTTAAGAGCGTTGTGCCAGTAACCGAAAGGTTGCTGGTTCTAATCCCCGAGCCGACTAGGTAAAAAAATCTGTCGATGTGCCCTTGAGCAAGGCACTTAACCCTAATTGCTCCTGTAAGTCGCTCTGGATAAGAGCGTATGCTAAATGACTAAAATGTAATGTAAAAAAGTGGAAAATATGTACTGCCTTTCTGTTCTGTTATCAGAGCAACAATCTGAAAGCATAACTATTCTAGGCTACCTTGATCAAATCACATTTTATTTGTCACATACACGTATTCAGCAGATGTTATTGCGCGTGTAGCGAAATGCGACCTGAACAATCTGAAAGCATAACTATTCTTGATTTCTGATAACTAGGCTATTTGATGGAAAGTTGATATAGAATATGTAGCCTGGTAGAGGAGCTAACAAAGAATATGATGTTGATAGTAGAAATAAATGAAACATTTACAGTTACACTTTCAAGTGGAACATTTAATCTAGGCTACCTCTGACCTTGACATCAGAGCAACAATGGAACAATCTGGGAGCCTGGATGGAAAAGTAAGGTGTCAGTGTTTGTGTCAGTGCTTGTGTCAGTGTTTGTGTCAGTACTTGTGTCAGTGCTTGTGTCAGTGTCAGTGCTTGTGTCAGTGCTTGTGTCAGTACTCGTGTCAGTGTTTGTGTCAGTGCTTGTGTCAGTGCTTGTGTCAGTACTTGTGTCCGTGCTTGTGTTAGTACTTGTGTCAGTGTTTGTGTCAGTGCTTGTGTCAGTACTTGTGTCAGTGCTTGTGTCAGTGCTTGTGTCAGTACTTGTGTCAGTGCTTGTGTCAGTGCTTGTGTCAGTACTTGTGTCCGTGCTTGTGTTAGTACTTGTGTCAGTGTTTGTGTCAGTGCTTGTGTCAGTACTTGTGTCAGTGCTTGTGTCAGTACTTGTGTCAGTGCTTGTGTCAGTACTTGTGTCAGTGATTGTGTCAGTGCTTGCTTGCCTTTGACTGGCTGCTACATGGGAGTCAAAGATTCCATGATGCCAGTGTTGCAGAAAAGTATTTAAAGGTAGCAAGTCCAATTTCACCATCTCAGGAAAATAAACAACTTTTGTTTAGCCCACAACATCATTCCTTTGTGATTATTTAATGAGATTCTCTGTTGTTGTTTGGCAGTTTCTGTTCAGACGTTGTTGAACCCTCATCCAGCATCATGTTGTGGAAACAACAAACAGTATGCAATAAAACATCTTGTATCAACACTTAAATGAGAAATATGCTCTTATTTACCATTCCATTATCAGCCAAGATCTTTAAGTTTAGTCTAAGCTTGTCAGTTTGATCAATTTGTGAACATTCACATCCACAACAAATTATGGAAACGAAATTAGGGAAATGAAAATCAAATTGATCAGTTTTTACTTGCTCGAGGCGGAGGAGGCTGGTTTGTGTGTGTGTTTTGCTCAGGGGTCCTACAGGGCTTTATAGTGGCACCTGTCCTGCACACATACAATAGAAAAACACACACACATACACACGGCACCCACAGATATATACACACGGCACCCACAGACATATACACACGGCACCCACAGACATATACACACGGCACCCACAGACACATACACACGGCACCCACAGACATATACACACGGCACCCACAGACACATACACACGGCACCCACAGACACATACACACGGCACCCACAGACACATACACACGGCACCCACAGACATATACACACGGTACCCACAGACACATACACACGGCACCCACAGACACATACACACGGCACCCACAGACATATACACATGGCACCCACAGACACATACACACGGCACCCACAGACACATACACACGGCACCCACAGACATATACACACGGCACCCACAGACATATACACACGGCACCCACAGACATATACACATGGCACCCACAGACACATACACACGGCACCCACAGACACATACACACGGCACCCACAGACATATACACACGGCACCCACAGACACATACACACGGCACCCACAGACATATACACACGGCACCCACAGACACATACACACGGCACCCACAGACATATACACACGGCACCCACAGACACATACACACGGCACCCACAGACATATACACACGGCACCCACAGACATATACACACACCCACAAATTAAAATCAGATCAACGTTTATTTGGTCGCCTACACAGATTTGCAGATGTTATTGCAGCTAAATGCTTGTGTTTCTAGCTTCAACAGTGCAGTAATAACTAGCAATATATATACAGTCCCAGTCAAAAGTTTGGACACACCTACTCATTACAGGGTTTTCCTTTATTTTTAGTATTTTCTACATTGTAGAATAATAGTGAAGACATCAAAACTATGAAATAACACATATGGAATCATGTAGTAACCAAGAAAGTGTTAAACAAACCAATATATTTTAGATTTTAGATTCTTCGAAGTAGCCACCCTTTGCCTTGATGACAGCTTTGCACACTCTTGGCAATCTCTCAACCAGCTTCACCAGGAATGCTTTTCCAACAGTCTTGAAGGTGTTCCCACATATGCTGAGCACTTGTTGGCTGCTTTTCCTTCACTCTGCGGTCCAACTCATCCCAAACCATCTCAAATGGGTTGAGGTCGGGTGATTGTGGAGGCCAGGTCATCTGATTCAGCACTCCATCACTCTCCTTCTTTGTCAAATAGCCCTTACACAGCCTGGAGGTGTGTTTTGGGTCAATATCCTGTTGAAAAACAAATGATAGTCCCACTAAGCCCAAACCAAATGGGATGGTGTATCGCTGCAGAATGCTGTGGTAGCCATGCTGGTTAAGTGTGCCTTGAATTCTAAATAAATCACTGACGGTGTTACCAGCAAAGCACCCCCACACCATTACACCTCCTCCTCCATGCTTCACGGTGGGAAATACACATGCAGAGATCATCCGTTCACCTACTCTGCGTCTCACAAAGACACGGCGGTTGGAACCAAAAATCTCAAATTTGGACTCATCAGACCAAAGGACAGATGTCCACCGGCCTAATGTCCATTGCTCGTGTTTCTTGGCCAAAGCAAGTCTCTTCTTATTATTGGTGTTTAGTAGTGGTTTCTTTGCAGCAATTCGACCATGAAGGCCTGATTCACGTAGTCTCCTTTGAACAGTTGATGTTGCGATGTGTCTGTGACTTGAACTCTGTGAAGCATTTATTTGGGCTGCAATTTCTGAGGCTGGTAACTCTAATGAACGTATCCTCTGCAGTAGAGGTAACTCTGGGTCTTCCATTCCTGTGGCAGTCCTCATGAGAGCCAGTTTCATCATAGAGCTTGATGGTTTTTGCGACTGCACTTGAAGAAACTTTAAACGTTTCTTCAAGTGTTTCTATCTTTGCTTATTTGAGCTGTTCTTGACATATTATGGACTTGGTCTTTTACCAAATAGGGCTATCTTCTGTATACCACCCCTACCTTGTCACAACACAACTGATTGTCTCAAACACATTAAGAAGGAAATAAATTCCACAAATTACCTTTTAAGAAGGCACACCTGTTAATTGAAATGCATTCCAGGTGACTACCTTATGAAGATGGTTGAGAGAATGCCAAGAGTGTGCAAAGCTGTCATCAAGGCAAAGGGTGGCTACTTTGAAGAAACTCAAATCTAAAATATATTTTGATTTGTTTAACACGTTTTTGGTTACTACATGATTCCATATGTTTTATTTCATCTGATGTCTTCACTATTATTCTACAATGTAGAAAATAGTAAAAAAAGAAAGAAAGACCCTGGTGTATCCAAACGTTTGAATGGTACTGTATATAAACACGTCATCCACAGGGCAGGGTGTCATGTAAAAATCTCCCCAGCGTGAAATAGTTCCCTATCGTTCTGATCGTGTTGTGATTGTGATGTCATGTTGTAAAACAAAATTCACAGCGTGAAAATGTTCCCAGTCAATAATTGTATGCGCATCTGTGTGGATGGCTAAGCTCATCTCTTTATGTGGATGGCTGAGCTCATCTCTTTATGTGGATGGCTAAGCTCATCTCTTTATGTGGATGGCTGAGCTCATCTCTTTATGTGGATGGCTAAGCTCATCTCTTTATGTGGATGGCTGAGCTCATCTCTTTATGTGGATGGCTAAGCTCATCTCTTTATGTGGATGGCTGAGCTCATCTCTTTATGTGGATGGCTAAGCTCATCTCTTTATGTGGATGGCTAAGCTCATCTCTTTATGTGGATGGCTAAGCTCATCTCTTTATGTGGATGGCTGAGCTCATCTCTTTATGTGGTTGGCTGAGCTCATCTCTTTATGTGGATGGCTAAGCTCATCTCTTTATGTGGATGGCTGAGCTCATCTCTTTATGTGGATGGCTAAGCTCATCTCTTTATGTGGATGGCTGAGCTCATCTCTTTATGTGGATGGCTGAGCTCATCTCTTTATGTGGATGGCTAAGCTCATCTCTTTATGTGGATGGCTGAGCTCATCTCTTTATGTGGATGGCTGAGCTCATCTCTTTATGTGGATGGCTGAGCTCATCTCTTTATGTGGATGGGCTGAGCTCATCTCTTTATGTGGTTGGCTGAGCTCATCTCTTTATGTGGATGGCTAAGCTCATCTCTTTATGTGGATGGCTGAGCTCATCTCTTTATGTGGATGGCTGAGCTCATCTCTTTATGTGGACGGCTGAGCTCATCTCTTTATGTGGATGGCTGAGCTCATCTCTTTATGTGGATGGCTAAGCTCATCTCTTTATGTGGATGGCTAAGCTCATCTCTTTACGTGGATGGCTGAGCTCATCTCTTTATGTGGTTGGCTGAGCTCATCTCTTTATGTGGATGGCTGAGCTCATCTCTTTATGTGGATGGCTGAGCTCATCTCTTTATGTGGTTGGCTGAGCTCATCTCTTTATGTGGATGGCTAAGCTCATCTCTTTATGTGGATGGCTGAGCTCATCTCTTTATGTGGATGGCTGAGCTCATCTCTTTATGTGGATGGCTAAGCTCATCTCTTTATGTGGATGGCTGAGCTCTTCTCTTTATGTGGATGGCTGAGCTCATCTCTTTATGTGGATGGCTGAGCTCATCTCTTTATGTGGATGGCTAAGCTCATCTCTTTATGTGGATGGCTGAGCTCATCTCTTTATGTGGACGGCTAAGCTCATCTCTTTATGTGGATGGCTGAGCTCATCTCTTTATGTGGACGGCTGAGCTCATCTCTTTATGTGGACGGCTGAGCTCATCTCTTTATGTGGACGGCTGAGCTCATCTCTTTATGTGGACGGCTGAGCTCATCTCTTTATGTGGACGGCTGAGCTCATCTCTTTATGTGGACGGCTAAGCTCATCTCTTTATGTGGATGGCTAAGCTCATCTCTTTATGTGGATGGCTGAGCTCATCTCTTTATGTGGATGGCTAAGCTCATCTCTTTATGTGGATGGCTGAGCTCATCTCTTTATGTGGATGGCTGAGCTCATCTCTTTATGTGGTTGGCTGAGCTCATCTCTTTATGTGGATGGCTAAGCTCATCTCTTTATGTGGATGGCTGAGCTCATCTCTTTATGTGGATGGCTGAGCTCATCTCTTTATGTGGATGGCTAAGCTCATCTCTTTATGTGGATGGCTGAGCTCATCTCTTTATGTGGATGGCTGAGCTCATCTCTTTATGTGGATGGCTGAGCTCATCTCTTTATGTGGATGGCTAAGCTCATCTCTTTATGTGGACGGCTGAGCTCATCTCTTTATGTGGACGGCTGAGCTCATCTCTTTATGTGGACGGCTGAGCTCATCTCTTTATGTGGACGGCTGAGCTCATCTCTTTATGTGGACGGCTAAGCTCATCTCTTTATGTGGATGGCTGAGCTCATCTCTTTATGTGGATGGCTGAGCTCATCTCTTTATGTGGATGGCTAAGCTCATCTCTTTATGTGGATGGCTGAGCTCTTCTCTTTATGTGGATGGCTGAGCTCATCTCTTTATGTGGATGGCTGAGCTCATCTCTTTATGTGGATGGCTAAGCTCATCTCTTTATGTGGATGGCTGAGCTCATCTCTTTATGTGGACGGCTGAGCTCATCTCTTTATGTGGACGGCTGAGCTCATCTCTTTATGTGGACGGCTGAGCTCATCTCTTTATGTGGACGGCTGAGCTCATCTCTTTATGTGGACGGCTGAGCTCATCTCTTTATGTGGATGGCTGAGCTCATCTCTTTATGTGGATGGCTGAGCTCATCTCTTTATGTGGACGGCTGAGCTCATCTCTTTATGTGGACGGCTGAGCTCATCTCTTTATGTGGACGGCTGAGCTCATCTCTTTATGTGGACGGCTGAGCTCATCTCTTTATGTGGACGGCTGAGCTCATCTCTTTATGTGGACGGCTGAGCTCATCTCTTTATGTGGACGGCTGAGCTCATCTCTTTATGTGGACGGCTGAGCTCATCTCTTTATGTGGACGGCTGAGCTCATCTCTTTATGTGGACGGCTGAGCTCATCTCTTTATGTGGATGGCTGAGCTCATCTGTTTATGTGGATGGCTGAGCTCATCTCTTTATGTGGATGGCTGAGCTCATCTCTTTATGTGGATGGCTAAGCTCATCTCTTTATGTGGATGGCTGAGCTCATCTCTTTATGTGGATGGCTGAGCTCATCTCTTTATGTGGATGGCTGAGCTCATCTCTTTATGTGGATGGCTGAGCTCATCTCTTTATGTGGATGGCTGAGCTCATCTCTTTATGTGGATGGCTGAGCTCATCTCTTTATGTGGATGGCTGAGCTCATGCAGATGTTTCTCTCACCCGGGTATTGGTATGCTGACCTCACGCCTAAACCAACTTCTGGTGGTCAGAGTCAATACTCCTGGCCACCACTGATTGGCAGATGTGTGAAGCAAATGCGCGTGCCCACAGAACAGTTAAATCACTCTAAATCACAGTTAAATCACTCTTCTAGACACTAGAAACTAAATCACTCTAATAGACACTAGAAACTAAATCACTCTTCTAGACACTAGAAACTAAATCACTCTTCTAGACACTAGAAACTAAATCACTCTTCTAGACACTAGAAACTAAATCACTCTTCTAGACACTAGAAACTAAATCACTCTTCTAGACACTAGAAACTAAATCACTCTAATAGACACTAGAAACTAAATCACTCTAATAGACACTAGAAACTAAATCACTCTTCTAGACTCTAGAAACTAAATCACTCTTCTAGACACTAGAAACTAAATCACTCTAATAGACAATAGAAACTAAATCACTCTTCTAGACACTAGAAACTAAATCACTCTTCTAGACACTAGAAACTAAATCACTCTTCTAGACACTAGAAACTAAATCACTCTTCTAGACACTAGAAACTAAATCACTCTTCTAGACACTAGAAACTAAATCACTCTTCTAGACAATAGAAACTTAATCACTCTTCTAGACACTAGAAACTAAATCACTCTTCTAGACACTAGAAACTAAATCACTCTAATAGACACTAGAAACTGAATCACTCTTCTAGACACTAGAAACTAAATCACTATTCTAGACACTAGAAACTAAATCACTCTTCTAGACACTAGAAACTAAATCACTCTAATAGACACTAGAAACTAAATCACTCTTCTAGACACTAGAAACTAAATCACTCTTCTAGACACTAGAAACTAAATCACTCTTCTAGACACTAGAAACTAAATCACTCTTCTAGAGACTAGAAACTAAATCACTCTTCTAGACTCTAGAAACTAAATCAATCTTCTAGACACTAGAAACTAAATCACTCTTCTAGACACTAGAAACTAAATCACTCTTCTAGACACTAGAAACTAAATCACTCTAATAGACACTAGAAACTAAATCACTCTTCTAGACACTAGAAACTAAATCACTCTTCTAGACACTAGAAACTAAATCACTCTTCTAGACACTATAAACTAAATCACCTACCTAAACTAATCACTCTTCTAGACACCTATAACTAAATCATTCTAAATAGACACTAGAAACTAAAATCACTATAAGAGACACTATTAAACTAAATCCTCTCTTCTAGGACTTAGAAAAACCTAAAATCACTCTTCTAGACACTAGAAAACTAATCACCTCTCTAGACACTAGAAAAAACTAAATCACTCTTCTAGACACTAGAAACATAAATCACTCTTCTAGACACTAGAAACTAAAACACTCTTCTAGACACTAGAAACTAAATCACTCTTCTAGACACTAGAAGAAGAAACTAAAATCAATCTTCTAGACTACGAGAAACTAAATCACTCTTCTAGGACACTAGAAACTAAAATCACTCTTCTAGACACGTAGAAAACTTGATCACTCTTCTAGACACTAGAAAACTAATAATCTCTCTTTTAGACACTAGAAAAACTAAATCACTCTTCTAGAACACTAGAAACTAAATCTACTCTAATAGACACTAGAAACTAAATCACTCTTCTAGACACTAAAAACTAAAATCACTCTTCTCGACGCTAGAAACTAAAATCACACTCTTCTAGACACTAGAAACTAAATCACTCTTCTAGACACTAGAAACTAAATCACTCTTCTAGACACTAGAAACTAAATCACTCTTCTAGACACTAGAAACTAAATCACTCTTCTAGACACTAGAAACTAAATCACTCTTCTAGACACTAGAAACTAAATCACTCTTCTAGACACTAGAAACTAAATCACTCTTCTAGACACTAGAAACTAAATCACTATTCTAGACTCTAAAAAACTAAATCACTCTTCTAGACACTAGAAACTAAATCACTCTTCTAGACACTAGAAACTAAATCACTCTTCTAGACACTAGAAACTAAATCACTCTTCTAGACACTAGAAACTAAATCACTCTTCTAGACACTAGAAACTAAATCACTCTTCTAGACACTAGAAACTAAATCACTCTTCTAGACACTAGAAACTAAATCACTCTTCTAGACACTAGAAACTAAATCACTCTTCTAGACACTAGAAACTAAATCACTCTTCTAGACACTAGAAACTAAATCACTCTTCTAGACACTAGAAACTAAATCACTCTTCTAGACACTAGAAACTAAATCACTCTTCTAGACACTAGAAACTAAATCACTCTTCTAGACACTAGAAACTAAATCACTCTTCTAGACACTAGAAACTAAATCACTCTTCTAGACACTAGAAACTAAATCACTCTTCTAGACACTAGAAACTAAATCACTCTTCTAGACACTAGAAACTAAATCACTCTTCTAGACCACTAGAAACTAAATCACTCTTCTAGACACTAGAAACTAAATCACTCTTCTAGACACTAGAAACTAAATCACTCTTCTAGACACTAGAAACTAAATCACTCTTCTAGACACTAGAAACTAAATCACTCTTCTAGACACTAGAAACTAAATCACTCTAATAGACACTAGAAACTAAATCACTCTTCTAGACACTAGAAACTAAATCACTCTTCTAGACACTAGAAACTAAATCACTCTTCTAGACACTAGAAACTAAATCACTCTTATAGACACTAGAAACTAAATCACTCTTCTAGACACTAGAAACTAAATCACTCTTCTAGACACTAGAAACTAAATCACTCTTCTAGACACTAGAAACTAAATCACTCTTCTAGACACTAGAAAACTAAATCACTCTTCTAGACACTAGAAACTAAATCACTCTAATAGACACTAGAAACTAAATCACTCTTCTAGACACTAGAAACTAAATCACTCTTCTAGACACTAGAAACTAAATCACTCTTCTAGACACTAGAAACTAAATCACTCTTCTAGACACTAGAAACTAATCACTCTTCTAGACACTAGAAAACTAAATCACTCTTCTAGACACTAGAAACTAAATCACTCTTCTAGACACTAGAAACTAAATCACTCTTCTAGACACTAGAAACTAAATCACTCTTCTAGACACTAGAAACTAAATCACTCTTCTAGACACTAGAAACTAAATCACTCTTCTAGACACTAGAAACTAAATCACTCTTTTAGACACTAGAAACTAAATCACTCTTCTAGACACTAGAAACTAAATCACTCTAATAGACACTAGAAACTAAATCACTCTTCTAGACACTAGAAACTAAATCACTCTTCTAGACACTAGAAACTAAATCACTCTTCTAGACACTAGAAACTAAATCACTATTCTAGACACTAGAAACTAAATCACTCTTCTAGACACTAGAAACTAAATCACTCTTCTAGACACTAGAAACTAAATCACTCTTCTAGACACTATAAACTAAATCACTCTTCTAGACACTAGAAACTAAATCACTCTAATAGACACTAGAAACTAAATCACTCTAATAGACACTAGAAACTAAATCACTCTTCTAGACTCTAGAAACTAAATCACTCTTATAGACACTAGAAACTAAATCACTCTAAGAGACACTAGAAACTAAATCACTCTTCTAGACACTAGAAACTAAATCACTCTTCTATACACTAGAAACCAAATCACTCTTCTAGACACTAGAAACTAAATCACTCTTCTAGACACTAGAAATCTAAATCACTCTTCTAGACACTAGAAACTAAATCACTCTTCTAGACACTAGAAACTAAATAACTCTTCTAGACACTAGAAACTAAATCACCCTTCTAGACACTAGAAACTAAATCACTCTTCTAGGACACTAGAAACTAAATCACTCTTCTAGACACTAGAAACTAAATCACTCTTCTAGACACTAGAAACTAAATCACTCTTCTAGACACTAGAAACTAAATCACTTCTAGACACTAGAAACTAAATCACTCTTCTAGGACACTAGAAACTAAATCACTCTTCTAGACACTAGAAACTAAATCACACTTCTAGACACTAGAAACTAAATCACTCTACTAGACACTAGATAACTAATCACTCTTACTAGACACTAGATACTACATCACTCTTCTAGACACTAGAAACTAAAACACTCTTCTAGACTCTAAAACTAAATCACTCTTCTAGACACTAGAAACTATATCACCTCTTCTAGACACTAGAAACTAAATCACTCTTCTAGACACTAGAAACTAAATCACTCTTCTAGACACTAGAAACTAAATCACTCTTCTAGACACTATAAACTAAATCACTCTTCTAGACACTAGAAACTAAATCACTCTTCTAGACACTCGAAACTAAATCACTCTTCTAAGACACTAGAAACTAAATCACTCTTCTAGACACTAGAACTAAATCACTCTTCTAGACACTAGAAACTAAATCACTCTTCTAGACACTAGAAACTAAATCACTCTTCTAGACCACTAGAAACTAAATCACTCTTCTAGACACTAGAAACTAAATCACTCTTCTAGACACTAGAAAACTAAATCACTCTTCTAGACACTAGAAACTAAATCACTCTTCTAGACACTAGAAACTAAATCACTCTTCTAGACACTAGAAACTAAATCACTCTTCTAGACACTAGAAACTAAATCACTCTTCTAGACACTAGAAACTAAATCACTCTAATAGACACTAGAAACTAAATCACTCTAATAGACACTAGAAACTAAATCACTCTTCTAGACTCTAGAAACTAAATCACTCTTCTAGACACTAGAAACTAAATCACTCTTCTAGACACTAGAAACTAAATCACTCTTCTAGACACTAGAAACTAAATCACTCTTCTAGACACTAGAAACTAAATCACTCTTATAGACACTAGAAACTAAATCACTCTTCTAGACACTAGAAACGAAATCACTCTTCTAGACACTAGAAACTAAATCACTCTTCTAGACACTAGAAACGAAATCACTCTAATAGACACTAGAAACTAAATCACTCTAATAGACACTAGAAACTAAATCACTCTTCTAGACACTAGAAACTAAATCACTCTTCTAGACACTAGAAACGAAATCACTCTTCTAGACTCTAGAAACTAAATCACTCTTCTAGACACTAGAAACTAAATCACTCTAATAGACACTAAAAACTAAATCACTCTTCTAGACACTAGAAACTAAATCACTCTTCTAGACACTAGAAACTAAATCACTCTTATAGACACTAGAAACTAAATCACTCTTCTAGACACTAGAAACTAAATCACTCTTCTAGACACTAGAAACTAAATCACTCTTCTAGACACCTAGAAAACTAAATCACTCTTCTAGACACTAGAAACTAAATCACTCTTCTAGACACTAGAAAACTAAATCACTCTTTAGACACTAGAAACTAAATCACTCTTCTAGACACTAGAAACTAAATCACCTCTCTAGACACTAGAAACTAAATCACTCTTCTAGGACACTAGAAACTAAATCACTCTAATAGACACTAGAAAACTAAATCACTCTTCTAAGACACTAGAAACTAAATCACTCTTCTAGACACTAGGAAACTAAATCACTCTTCTAGACACTAGAAACTAAATCACTCTTCTAGACACTAGAAACTAAATCACTCTTCTAGACACTAGAAACTAAATCACTCTACTAGACACTAGAAACTAAATCACTCTTCTAGACACTAGAAACTAAATCACTCTTCTAGACACTAGAAACTAAATCACTCTTCTAGACACTAGAAACTAAATCACTCTTCTAGACACTAGAAACTAAATCACTCTTCTAGACACTAGAAACTAAATCACTCTTCTAGACACTAGAAACTAAATCACTCTTCTAGACACTAGAAAACTAAATCACTCTTCTAGACACTAGAAAACTAAATCACTCTTCTAGACACTAGAAACTAAATCTACTCTTCTAGACACTAGAAAACTAAATCACTCTTCTAGACACTAGAAACTAATCACTCTTCTAGACACTAGAAAACTAAATCACTCTTCTAGACACTAGAAACCTAAATCACTCCTTCTAGACACTAGAAACCTAAATCACTCTTCGAGACACTAGAAAACTAAATCATCTCAAGACACTAGAAACTAAATCACTCTTCTCTAGACACTAGAAACTAACTCACTCTTCTAGACACTAGAATAAAATCCCACTTTAGACACTAGAATACTTAAATCACTCTTCTAGACACTAGAAACTAAATCACTCTTCTAGACACTAGAAACTAAATCACTCTTCTAGACACTAGAAACTAAATCACTCTTCTAGACAATAGAAACTAATCACTCTTCTAGACACTATAAACTAAATCACTCTTCTAGACACTAGAACTAAATCACTCTTCTAGACACTAGAAACTAAATCACTCTTCTAGACACTAGAAACTAAATCACTCTTCTAGACACTAGAAACCTAAATCACTCTTCTAGACACTAGAAAACTAATCACTATTCTAGACACTAGAAACTAAATCACTCTTCTAGACACTAGAAACTAAATCACTCTTCTAG
This sequence comes from Coregonus ussuriensis, assembly GCA_031479575.1. Lineage (NCBI taxonomy): Eukaryota > Metazoa > Chordata > Actinopteri > Salmoniformes > Salmonidae > Coregonus > Coregonus ussuriensis. The sequence continues at coordinate 61,783,645 of CM062483.1, read as the reverse complement.
ACACTAGAAACTAATCACTCCTTCCTCGACACTAGAAACTAAATCACTCTTCTAGACACTAGAAACTAAATCACCTCTCTAAGACACTAAGAAACTAAATCCACTATTCTAGACTCTAGAACTAAATCCACTCTTCTCAGACACTAGAAAACTAAATCGACTCTTCCTAGACACTAGAAACTAAATCACTCCTTCTAGACACTAGAAACTAAATCACTCTAATAGACACTAGAAACTAAATCACTCTTATAGACTCTAGAAACTAAATCACCTCTTCTAGACACTAGAAACTAAATCACTCTTCTAGACACTAGAAACTAAATCACTCTTCTAGACACTAGAAACTAAATCACTCTTCTAGACACTAGAAACTAAATCACTCTTATAGACACTAGAAACTAAATCACTCTTCTAGACACTAGAAACTAAATCACTCTTCTAGACACTAGAAACTAAATCACTCTTCTAGACACTAGAAACTAAATCACTCTAATAGACACTAGAAACTAAATCACTCTAATAGACACTAGAAACTAAATCACTCTTCTAGACACTAGAAACTAAATCACTCTTCTAGACACTAGAAACGAAATCACTCTTCTAGACACTAGAAACTAAATCACTCTTCTAGACACTAGAAACTAAATCACTCTTCTAGACACTAGAAACTAAATCACTGCTTCTAGACCACTAGAAACTAAATCACTCTCATAGACACTTATGAAACTAAAATCACTCTACTAGAACACTAGAAACTCAAATCACCGGTCTTCTAGACACTAGAAACTAAATAACCTCTTCTAGACACTAGAATACTAAAATCACTCTTCCTAGACACTAGAAACCTGAATCACATCTTCTAGTCACTAGAACTCTAGACTAGACACTGATAAACTAATCACTCATTCTAGACACTAGAAACTAATCACTATTCTAGACATCTAGAAACTAAATCACTCGTATAGACACTAGAAACTAAATCACTCTTCTAGACCTAGAAACTAACTCACTCTTCTAGACACTAGAAACTAAATCACTCTTCTAGACACTAGAAACTAAATCACTCTTCTAGACACTAGAAACTAAATCACTCTTCTAGACACTAGAAACTAAATCACTCTTCTAGACACTAGAAACTAAATCACTCTTCTAGACACTAGAAACTAAATCACTCTTCTAGACACTAGAAACTAAATCACTCTTCTAGACACTAGAAACTAAATCACTCTTCTAGACACTAGAAACTAAATCACTCTTCTAGACACTAGAAACTAAATCACTCTTCTAGACACTAGAAACTAAATCACTCTTCTAGACACTAGAAACTAAATCACTCTTCTAGACACTAGAAACTAAATCACTCTTCTAGACACTAGAAACTAAATCACTCTTCTAGACACTAGAAACTAAATCACTCTTCTAGACACTAGAAACTAAATCACTCTTTCTAGACACTAGAAACTAAATCACTCTTCTAGACACTAGAAACTAAATCACTCTTCTAGACACTAGAAACTAAATCACTCTTCTAGACACTAGAAACTAAATCACTCTTCTAGACACTAGAAACTAAATCACTCTTCTAGACACTAGAAACTAAATCACTCTTCTAGACACTAGAAACTAAATCACTCTTCTAGACACTAGAAACTAAATCACTCTTCTAGACACTAGAAACTAAATCACTCTTCTAGACACTAGAAACTAAATCACTCTTCTAGACACTAGAAACTAAATCACTCTAATAGACACTAGAAACTAAATCACTCTTTATAGACACTAGAAACTAAATCACTCTTCTAGACACTAGAAACTAAATCACTCTTCTAGACACTAGAAACTAAATCACTCTTCTAGACACTAGAAACTAAATCACTCTTCTAGACACTAGAAACTAAATCACTCTTCTAGACACTATAAACTAAATCACTCTTTCTAGACACTAGAAAACTAAATCACTCTCTAGACACTAGAAACTAAATCACTCTTATAGACACTAGAAAACTAAATCACTCTAATAGACACTAGAAACTAAAATCACTCTTCTAGACACTAGAAACTAAATCACTTCTAATAGACACTAGAAACTAAATCACTCTTATAGACACTAGAAACTAAATCACTCTTCTAGACACTAGAAACTAAATCACTCTTCTAGACACTAGAAACTAAATCACTCTTCTAGACACTAGAAACTAAATCACTCTTCTAGACACTAGAAACTAAATCACTCTTCTAGACACTAGAAACTAATCACTCTTCTAGACACTAGAAACTAAATCACTCTTCTAGACACTAGAAACTAAATCACTCTTCTAGACACTAGAAACTAAATCACTCTTCTAGACACTAGAAACTAATCACTCTTCTAGACACTAGAAACTAAATCACTCTTCTAGACACTAGAAACTAAATCACTCTTCTAGACACTAGAAACTAAATCACTCTTCTAGACACTAGAAACTAAATCACTCTTCTAGACACTAGAAAACTAAATCACTCTTCTAGACACTAGAAACTAAATCACTCTTCTAGACTCTAGAAACTAAATCACTCTTCTAGACACTAGAAACTAAATCACTCTTCTAGACACTAGAAACTAAATCACTCTTCTAGACACTAGAAACTAAATCACTCTTCTAGACACTAGAAACTAAATCACTCTACTAGACACTAGAAACTAAATCACTCTTCTAGACACTAGAAACTAAATCAACTCTTCTAGACACTAGAAACTAAATCACTCTAATAGACACTAGAAACTAATCACTCTTCTAGACACTTGAAACTAAATCACTCTATCTAGACACGTAGAAACTAAATCACTATTCTAGACACTAAAACGATAATCACTCTTCTAGACTCTAGAAACTAAATCCCTCATTCTAGACACTAGAAAACTATTAAACATCAACTATATATAGACCCCAAAACTATGAAAACTAAATCACACTAATAGTCACTAGAAACTAAAATCACTTCTTCTAGACACTAGAAACTAAATCACTCTTCTAGACACTAAGAATACTAAACACTCTTCTAGACTCTAGAAACTAAAATCACTCTTCTAGGGAGCACTAGAAAACTAAATCACGTCTTCTAGACCACTAGAAACTAAATCACTCTAATAGACACTAGAAACTAAATCACTCTAATCTAGACACTACAGAAACTAAATCACTCTTCTAGACACCCCACTAGAAACTAAATCACTCTTCTAGACACTAGAAACTAAATCACTCTTCTAGACACTATAAACTAAATCACTCTTCTAGACACTAGAAACTAAATCACTCTTAATAGACACTAGAAACTAAATCACTCTAATAGACACTAGAAACTAAATCACTCTTCTAGACTCTAGAAACTAAATCACTCTTATAGACACTAGAAACTAAATCACTCTTCTAGAGACACTAGAAACTAAATCACTCTTCTAGACACTAGAAACTAAATCACTCTTCTATAGACACTAGAAACTTAAATCACTCTTCTAGACACTAGAAACTAAATCACTCTTCTAGACACTAGAAACTAAATCACTCTTCTAGACACTAGAAACTAAATCACTCTTCTAGACACTAGAAACTAAATCACACTCTTCTAGACACTAGAAACTAAATCACTTCTAGACACTAGAAACTAAATCACTCTTCTAGACACTAGAAACTAAATCACTCTTCTAGACACTAGAGAAACTAAATCACTCTTCTAGACACTAGAAACTAAATCACTCTTCTAGACCACTAGAAACTAAATCACTCTTCTAGACACTAGAAACTAAATCACTCTTCTAGACACTAGAAACTAAATCACTCTTCTAGACACTAGAAACTAAATCACTCTTCTAGACATAGAAACTAAATCACCTCTTCTAGACACTAGAAACTAAATCACTCTTCTAGACACTAGAAACTAAATCACTCTTCTAGACACTAGAAACTAAATCACTCTTCTAGACACTAGAAACTAAATCACTCTTCTAGACACTAGAAACCTAAATCACTCTTCTAGACTCTAGAAACTAAATCAATCTTCTAGACACTAGAAACTAAATCACTCTTCTAGACACTAGAAACTAAATCACACTTCTAGACACTAGAAACTAAATCACTATTCTAGACACTAGAAACTAAATCACTCTTCTAGACACTAGAAACTAATCACTCTTCTAGACACTAGAAACTAAATCACTCTTCTAGACACTAGAAACTAAATCACTCTTCTAGACACTAGGAAACTAAATCACTCTTCTAGACACTAGAAACTATATCACTATTCTAGACACTAGAAACTAAATCACTCTTCTAGACACTAGAAACTAAATCACTTCTTCTAGACACTAGAAACTAAATTCACTCTTCTAGACACTAGAAACTAAATCACTCTTCTAGACACTAGAAACTAAATCACTCTTCTAGACACTAGAAACTAAATCACTATTCTAGACTCTAGAAACTAAATCACTCTTCTAGACACTAGAAACTAAATCACTCTTCTAGACACTAGAAACTAAATCACTCTAATAGACACTAGAAACTAAATCACTCTAATAGACACTAGAAACTAAATCACTCTTCTAGACTCTAGAAACTAAATCACTCTTCTAGACACTAGAAACTAAATCACTCTTCTAGACACTAGAAACTAAATCACTCTTCTAGACACTAGAAACTAAATCACTCTTCTAGACACTAGAAACTAAATCACTCTTATAGACACTAGAAACTAAATCACTCTTCTAGACACTAGAAACGAAATCACTCTTCTAGACACTAGAAACTAAATCACTCTTCTAGACACTAGAAACGAAATCACTCTAATAGACACTAGAAACTAAATCACTCTAATAGACACTAGAAACTAAATCACTCTTCTAGACACTAGAAACTAAATCACTCTTCTAGACACTAGAAACGAAATCACTCTTCTAGACTCTAGAAACTAAATCACTCTTCTAGACACTAGAAACTAAATCACTCTAATAGACACTAAAAACTAAATCACTCTTCTAGACACTAGAAACTAAATCACTCTTCTAGACACTAGAAACTAAATCACTCTAATAGACACTAGAAACTAAATCACTATAATAGACACTAGAAACTAAATCACTCTTCTAGACTCTAGAAACTAAATCACTCTTCTAGACACTAGAAACTAAATCACTCTTCTAGACACTAGAAACTAAATCACTCTTCTAGACACTAGAAACTAAATCACTCTTCTAGACACTAGAAACTAAAACACTCTTCTAGACACTAGAAACTAAATCACTCTTCTAGACACTAGAAACTAAATCACTCTTCTAGACACTAGAAACTAAATCACTCTTCTAGACACTAGAAACTAAATCACTCTTCTAGACACTAGAAAACTAAATCACTCTTCTAGACACTAGAAACTAAATCACTATTCACTAGACTCTAGAAACTAAATCGCTCTTATAGACACTAGAAACTAAATCACTCTTCTAGACACTAGAAACTAAATCCACTCTTCTAGACACTAGAAACTAAATCACTCTTCTAGACACTAGAAACTAAATCACTCTTCTAGACACTAGAAATCCCCCTAAATCACTCTAATAGACACTAGAAACTAAAAATCACTCTTCTAGACACTAGAAAAACTAAAAAATAACTCTTGTAGACACTAGAAAAACTAAATAACTCTTGTAGACACTAGAAACTAAATCACTATCTTCTAGACACTAGAAACTAATCACTCTTCTAGACACTAGAAACTAAATCACTCTTCTAGACACTAGAAACTAAATCACTCTTTCTAGACACTAGAAACTAAATCACTCTAATAGACACTAAGAAACTAAATCACTCTTCTAGACACTAGAAATCTAAATCACTCTTCTAGACACTAGAAACTAAATCACTCTAATAGACAACTAGAAACTAAAAAAATCACTTCTTTCTAGACACTAGAAACTAAATCACTCGACACTTTAGACACTAGAAACTAGAAAAAATCACTCTTCTAGACACTAAAAAAAATAAATCACTCTCCTAGACACTAGAAAAAACTAAATCACTCTTCTACACACTAGGAAACTAAATCACTCTTCCTAGACACTAGAAACTAAATCACTCTTCTAGACAACTAAAGAAACTAAATCACTCTTCTAGACACTAGAAACTAAATCACTCTAATATACACTAAAACCTAAATCACTCTTCTAGACACTAGAAACCGAAATCACTCTTCTAGACACTAGAAACTAAATCACTCTTCTAGACACTAGAAACTAAATCACTCTAATAGACACTAGAAACTAAATCACTCTTCTAGACACTAGAAACTAAAATCACTCTTCTAGACACTAGAAACTAAATCACTCTTCTAGACACTAGAAAACTAAATCACTCTTCTAGACACTAGAAACTAAATCACTCTTCTAGACACTAGAAACTAAATCACTCTTCTAGACACTAGAAACTAAATCACTCTCTAGACACTAGAAACTAAATCACTCTTCTAGACACTAGAAACTAAATCACTCTTCTAGACACTAGAAACTAAATCACTCTTCTAGACACTAGAAACTAAATCACTCTTCTAGACACTAGAAACTAAATCACTCTTCTAGACACTAGAAAACTAAATCACTCTTCTAGACACTAGAAACTAAATCACTCTTCTAGACACTAGAAACTAAATCACTCTTCTAGACACTAGAAACAAACTAAATCACTCTTCTAGACACTAGAAACTAAATCACTCTTCTAGACACTAGAAACTAAATCACTCTTCTAGACACTAGAAACTAAATCACTCTTCTAGACACTAGAAACTAAATCACTCTTCTAGACACTAGAAACTAAATCACTCTAATAGACTCTAGAAACTAAATCACTCTTCTAGACACTAGAAACTAAATCACTCTACTAGACACTAGAAACTAAATCACTCTATAGACACTAGAAACTAAATCACTCTTCTAGACACTAGAAACTAAATCACTCTACTAGACACTAGAAACTAAATCACTCTTCTAGACACTAGAAACTAAATCACTCTTCTAGACACTAGAAACTAAATCACTCTTCTAGACACTAGAAACTAAATCACTCTTATAGACACTAGAAACTAAATCACTCTTCTAGACACTAGAAAACCTAAATCACTCTTCTAGACTCTAGAAACCTAAATCACTCTTCTATTCAAGACACTAGAAACTAAATCACTCTTCTAGACACTAGAAACTAAATCACTCTTCTAGACACTAGAAACTAAATCACTCTTCTAGACACTAGAAAACTAAATCACTCTTCTAGACACTAGAACTAAATCACTCTCTAGACACTAGAAACTAAATCACTCTTCTAGACACTAGAAACTAAATCACTCTTAATAGACACTGAAACTAAATCACTCTTCTAGACACTAGAAAACTAAATCACTCTTCTAGACACTAGAAACTAAATCACTCTTCTAGACACTAGAAACTAAATCACTCTTCTAGACACTAGAAACTAAATCACTCTTATAGACACTAGAAACTAAATCACTCTCTAGACACTAGAAACTGAAATCACTCTTCTAGACACTAGAAACCTAAATCACTCTTCTAGACACTAGAAAGTAAATCACTCTTCTAGACACTAGAAACTAAATCACTCTTCTAGACACTTGATAGAAAACTCAAACTAAATCACTCTCTAGACACTAGAAACTAAATCACTCTTCTAGACACTAGAAACTAAATCACTCTTCTAGACACTAGAAACTAAATCACTCTTCTAGACACTAGAAACTAAATCACTCTTCTAGACACTAGAAACTAAATCACTTCTAGACACATAGAAACTAATCACTCTTCTAGACACTAGAAAATAAATCACTCTTCTAGACACTAGAAACTAAATCACTCTTCTAGACACTAGAAACTAAATCACTCTTCTAGACACTAGAAACTAAATCACTCTTCTAGACACTAGAAACTAAATCACTCTAATAGACACTAGAAACTAAATCACTCTAATAGACACTAGAAACTAAATCACTCTTCTAGACTCTAGAAACTAAATCACTCTTCTAGACACTAGAAACTAAATCACTCTTCTAGACACTAGAAACTAAATCACTCTTCTAGACACTAGAAACTAAATCACTCTTCTAGACACTACACTAGAAACTAAATCACTCTTCTAGACACTAGAAACTAAATCACTCTTCTATACACTAAAAACTAAATCACTCTTCTAGACACTAGAAACTAAATCACTCTTCTAGACACTAGAAACTAAATCACTCTTCTAGACACTAGAAACTAAATCACTCTTCTAGACACTAGAAACTAAATCACTCTTCTAGACACTAGAAACTAAATCACTCTTCTAGACACTAGAAACTAAATCACTCTTCTAGACACTAGAAACTAAATCACTCTTCTAGACACTAGAAACTAAATCACTCTTCTAGACACTAGAAACTAAATCACTCTTTAGACACTAGAAACTAAATCACTCTTCTAGACACTAGAAACTAAATCACTCTTATAGACACTAGAAACTAAATCACTCTTCTAGACACTAGAAACTAAATCACTCTTCTAGACACTAGAAACTAAATCACTCTTCTAGACACTAGAAACTAAATCACTTCACTCTTCTAGACACTAGAAACTAAATCACTCTAATAGACACTAGAAACTAAATCACTCTAATAGACACTAGAAACTAAATCACTCTTCTAGACACTAGAAACTAAATCACTCTTCTAGACACTAGAAACTAAATCACTCTTCTAGACACTAGAAACTAAATCACTCTTCTAGACACTAGAAACTAAATCACTCTTCTAGACACTAGAAACTAAATCACTCTTCTAGACACTAGAAAACTAATCACTCTTCTAGACACTAGAAACTAAATCACTCTTCTAGACACTAGAAACTAAATCACTCTAATAGACACTAGAAACTAAATCACTCTAATAGACACTAGAAACTAAATCACTCTTCTAGACACTAGAAACTAAATCACTCTTCTAGACACTAGAAACTAAATCACTCTTCTAGACACTAGAAAACTAAATCACTCTTCTAGACACTAAAAGAACTAATATCACTCTTCTAGACACTAGAAAAACTAAATCACTCTTGTAGACACTAGAAACTAAATCACTCTTATAGACACTAGAAACTAAATCACTCTTCTAGACACTAGAAACTAAATCACTCTTCTAGACACTAGAAACCTAAATCACTCTTCTAGACTCTAGAAACTAAATCACTCTTCTAGACACTAGAAACTAAATCACTCTTCTAGACACTAGAAACTAAATCACTCTTCTAGACACTAGAAAACTAAATCACTCTTCTAGACACTAGAAACTAAATCACTCTAATAGACACTAGAAACTAAATCACTCTCTAGACACTAGAAACTCAAATCACTCTTCTAGACACTAGAAACTAAATCAATCTTATAGACACTAGAAACTAAATCACTCTCTCTAGACACTAGAAACTAAATCACTCTTCTAGACACTAGAAACTAAAATCACTCTTCTAGACACTAAAACTAAATCACTCTTCATAGACACCTAGAAACTAAAATCACTCTTCACACTAGAAACTAAATCACTCTTCTAGACACTAGAAACTAAATCACTCTTCTAGACACTAGAAACTAAATCACTCTTCTAGACACTAGAAACTAAATCACTCTTCTAGACACTAGAAACTAAATCACTCTTCTAGACACTAGAAACTAAATCACTCTTCTAGACACTAGAAACTAAATCACTCTTCTAGACACTAGAAACTAAATCACTCTTCTAGACACTAGAAACTAAATCACTCTTCTAGACACTAGAAACTAAATCACTCTTCTAGACACTAGAAACTAAATCACTATTCTAGACACTAGAAACTAAATCACTCTTCTAGACACTAGAAACTAAATCACTCTTCTAGACACTAGAAACTAAATCACTCTTCTAGACACTAGAAACTAAATCACTCTTCTAGATACTAGAAAACTAAATCACTCTTCTAGACACTAGAAACTAAATCACTCTTCTAGACACTAGAAACTAATTCACTCTTCTAGACACTAGAAACTAAACTAAATCACTCTTCTAGACACTAGAAACTAAATCACTCTTCTAGACCACTAGAAACTAAATCACTCTTCTAGACACTAGAAACTAAATCACTCTTCTAGACACTAGAAACTAAATCACTCTTCTAGACACTAGAAACTAAAATCACTCTTCTAGACACTAGAAACTAAATCACTCTTCTAGACACTAGAAACTAAATCACTCTTCTAGACACTAGAAACTAAATCACTCTTCTAGACACTAGAAACTAAATCACTCTTCTAGACACTAGAAAACTAAATCACTCTTCTAGACACTAGAAAACTAATCACTCTTCTAGACACTAGAAACTAAATCACTCTAATAGACACTAGAAACTAAATCACTCTTCTAGGACACTAGAAACTAAATCACTCTTCTAGACACTAGAAACTAAATCACTCTTCTAGACACTAGAAACTAAATCACTCTTCTAGACACTAGAAACTAAATCACTCTACTAGACACTAGAAACTAAACTAAATCACTCTTCTAGACACTAGAAAAACTAAATCACTCTTCTAGACACTAGAAACTAAATCACTCTTCTAGACTCTAGAAACTACGAAAATCACTCTTCTAGACACTAGAAACTAAATCACTCTTCTAGACACTAGAAAACTAAATCACTCTTCTAGACACTAGAAACTAAATCACTCTAATATACACTAGAAACTAAATCACTCTAATAGACACTAGAAACTAAATCACTCTTCTAGACCTCTAGAAACTAAATCACTCTTCTAGACACTAGAAACTAAATCACTCTAATATACACTAGAAACTAAATCACTCTTCTAGACACTAGAAAACCTAAATCACTCTTCTATACACTAAAAAACTAAATCACTCTTCTAGACACTAGAAACTAAATCACCTCTTCTAGACACTAAGAAACTAAATCACTCTTCTAGAAACTAGAAACTAAATCACTCTTCTAGACACTAGAAACTAAATAACTCTTCTAGACACTAGAAACTAAATCACTCTTCTAGACACTAGAAACTAAATCACTCTTCTAGACACAAGAAAACTGAATTCACTCTTCTAGACACTAGGAAGAAATTTTACCCCTCTCCCAAACTAAATCTAAATCACTCTAATAGACACTAGAAACTAAATCACTCTTCTAGACACTAGAAACTAAATCACTCTTCTAGACACTAGAAACTAAATCACTCTTTTAGACACTAGAAAACAAATCACTCTAATAGACACTAGAAACTAAATCACTCTTCTAGACATTAGAAGAACTAAATCACTCTTCACTAGACACTAGAAACTAAATTCACTCTTCTAGACACTAGAAACTAAAAAAAAAAAATCACTCCCCCCCCCCTAATAGACACTAGAAGAAACTAAATCACTCTTCTAGACACTAGAAACTAAATAACTCTTGTAGACACTAGAAAACTAAATAACTATTGTAGACACTAGAGAAACTAAATCACTCATTCTAGACACTAGGAAAACTAAATCACTCTTCTATTTCTAGACACTAGAAATCTAAATCACTCTTCTAGACACTAGAAACTAAATCACTCTTCTATAGACACTAGAAACTAAATCACTCTTATAGACACTAGAAACTAAATCACTCTTCTAGACACTAGAAACGAAATCACTCTTCTAGACACTAGAAACGAAATCACTCTTCTAGACACTAGAAAACTAAATCACTCTTCTAGACACTAGAAACTTAAATCACTCTAATAGACACTAGAAACTAAATCACTCCCCTCTTCTAGACTCTAGAAACTAAATCACTCTTCTAGACACTAGAAGCTAAATCACTCTTTCTAGACAATAGAAACTAAATCACGCTCTTCTAGACACTAGAAACTAAATCACTCTTCTAGACACTAGAACTAATCACTCTTCTAGACACTAGAAAACTAAATCACTCTTCTAGACACTTTAGAAACTAAATCACTCTTCTAGACACTAGAAGAAACTAAATCACTCTAATTAGACCACAGAAACTAAATCACTCTTCTAGACACTAGAAACTAAATCACTCTTCTAGACACTAGAAACTAAATCACTCTAATAGACACTAGAAACTAAATCACTCTTCTAGACACTAGAAACTAAATCACTCTTTTAGACACTAGAAACTAAAATCACTCTTCTAGACACTAGAAACTAAATCACTCTCCTAGACACTAGAAACTAAATCACTCTTCTACACACTAGAAACTAAATCACTCTTCTAGACACTAGAAACTAAATCACTCTTCTAGACACTAGAAACTAAATCACTCTAATATACACTAGAAACTAAATCACTCTTCTAGACACTAGAAACTAAATCACTCTTCTAGACACTAGAAACTAAATCACTCTTCTAGACACTAGAAACTAAATCACTCTTCTAGACACTAGAAACTAAATCACTCTTCTAAACACTAGAAACTAAATCACTCTTCTAGACACTAGAAACTAAATCACTCTTCTATTCTAGACACTAGAAACTAAATCACTCTTCTAGACACTAGAAACTAAATCACTCTTGTAGACACTAGAAACTAAATCACTCTTCTAGACATTAGAAACTAAATCACTCTTCTAGGACACTAGAAACTAAATCACTCTTCTAGACACTAGAAAACTAAATCACTCTTCTAGACACTAGAAACTAAATCACTCTTCTAGACACTAGAAACTAAATCACTCTTCTAGACACTAGAAACTAAATCACTCTTCTAGACACTAGAAACTAAATCACTCTTCTAGACTCTAGAAACTAAATCACTATTCTAGACACTAGAAACTAAATCACTCTTCTAGGACACTAGAAAACTAAATCACTCTTCTAGACACTAGAAACTAAATCACTCTTCTAGACACTAGAAACTAAATCACTCTTCTAGACACTAGAAACTAAATCACTCTTCTAGATACTAGAAACTAAATCACTCTTCTAGACTCTAGAAACTAAATCACTCTTCTAGACACACTAGAAACTAATTCACTCTTCTAGACACTAGAAACTAAATCACTCTTCTAGACACTAGAAACTAAATCACTCTTCTAGACACTAGAAACTAAATCACTCTTCTAGACACTAGAAACTAAATCACTCTTCTAGACACTAGAAACTAAATCACTCTTCTAGACACTAGAAACTAAATCACTCTTCTAGACTCTAGAAACTAAATCACTCTTCTAGACACTAGAAACTAAATCACTCTTCTAGACACTAGAAACTAAATCACTCTTCTACACACTAGAAACTAAATCACTCTTCTAGACACTAGAAACTAAATCACTCTTCTAGACACTAGAAACTAAATCACTATTCTAGACACTAGAAACTAAATCACTCTAATAGACACTAGAAACTAAATCACTCTTCTAGACACTAGAAACTAAATCACTCTTCTAGACACTAGAAACTAAATCACTCTTCTAGACACTAGAAACTAAATCACTCTTTTAGACACTAGAAACTAAATCACTCTAATAGACACTAGAAACTAAATCACTCTTCTAGACACTAGAAACTAAATCACTCTTCTAGACACTAGAAACTAAATCACTCTTCTAGACACTAGAAACTAAATCACTCTTCTAGACACTAGAAACTAAATCACTCTTCTAGACACTAGAAACTAAATCACTCTTCTAGACACTAGAAACTAAATCACTCTAATATACACTAGAAACTAAATCACTCTAATAGACACTAGAAACTAAATCACTCTTCTAGACTCTAGAAACTAAATCACTCTTCTAGACACTAGAAACTAAATCACTCTAATATACACTAGAAACTAAATCACTCTTCTAGACATAAGAAACTAAATCACTCTTCTATACACTAAAAACTAAATCACTCTTCTAGACACTAGAAACTAAATCACTCTTCTAGACACTAGAAACTAAATCTCTAGACACTAGAAACTAAATCACTCTTCTAGACACTAGAAACTAAATCACTCTTCTAGACACTAGAAACTAAATCACTCTTCTAGACACTAGAAACTAAATCACTCTTCTAGACACTAGAAACTAAATCACTCTTCTAGACACTAGAAACTAAATCACTCTTCTAGACACTAGAATCTAAATCACTCTTCTAGACACTAGAAACTAAATCACTCTTCTAGACACTAGAAACTAAATCACTCTTCTAGACACTAGAAACTAAATCACTCTTCTAGACACTAGAAACTAAATCACTCTTCTAGACACTAGAAACTAAATCACTCTTCTAGACACTAGAAACTAAATCACTCTTCTAGACACTAGAAACTAAATCACTCTTCTAGACACTAGAAACTAAATCACTCTTCTAGACACTAGAAACTAAATCACTCTTCTAGACCTAGAAAATCACTCTAGACACTAGAAACTAAATCACTCTTCTAGACACTAGAAACTAAATCAAACTAAATCACTATTCTAGACTATAGAAACTAAATCACTCTTCTAGACACTAGAAACTAAATCACTCTTCTAGACACTAGAAACTAAATCACTCTTCTAGACACTAGAAACTAAATCACTCTTCTAGACACTAGAAACTAAATCACTCTTCTAGACACTAGAAACTAAATCACTCTTCTAGACACTAGAAACTAAATCACTATTCTAGACTCTAGAAACTAAATCACTCTTATAGACACTAGAAACTAAATCACTCTTCTAGACACTAGAAACTAAATCACTCTTCTAGACACTAGAAACTAAATCACTCTTCTAGACACTAGAAACTAAATCACTCTTCTAGACACTAGAAACTAAATCACTCTAATAGACACTAGAAACTAAATCACTCTTCTAGACACTAGAAACTAAATAACTCTTGTAGACACTAGAAACTAAATAACTCTTGTAGACACTAGAAACTAAATCACTCTTCTAGACACTAGAAACTAAATCACTCTTCTAGACACTAGAAACTAAATCACTCTTCTAGACACTAGAAACTAAATCACTCTTATAGACACTAGAAACTAAATCACTCTTCTAGACACTAGAAACGAAATCACTCTTCTAGACACTAGAAACGAAATCACTCTTCTAGACACTAGAAACTAAATCACTCTTTTAGACACTAGAAACTAAATCACTCTAATAGACACTAGAAACTAAATCACTCTTCTAGACATTAGAAACTAAATCACTCTTCTAGACACTAGAAACTAAATCACTCTTCTAGACACTAGAAACTAAATCACTCTAATAGACACTAGAAACTAAATCACTCTTCTAGACACTAGAAACTAAATAACTCTTGTAGACACTAGAAACTAAATAACTATTGTAGACACTAGAAACTAAATCACTCTTCTAGACACTAGAAACTAAATCACTCTTCTAGACACTAGAAACTAAATCACTCTTCTAGACACTAGAAACTAAATCACTCTTCTAGACACTAGAAACTAAATCACTCTTCTAGACACTAGAAACTAAATCACTCTTCTAGACACTAGAAACGAAATCACTCTTCTAGACACTAGAAACGAAATCACTCTTCTAGACACTAGAAACTAAATCACTCTTCTAGACACTAGAAACTAAATCACTCTAATAGACACTAGAAACTAAATCACTCTTCTAGACTCTAGAAACTAAATCACTCTTCTAGACACTAGAAGCTAAATCACTCTTCTAGACACTAGAAACTAAATCACTCTTCTAGACACTAGAAACTAAATCACTCTTCTAGACACTAGAAACTAAATCACTCTTCTAGACACTAGAAACTAAATCACTCTTCTAGACACTAGAAACTAAATCACTCTTCTAGACACTAGAAACTAAATCACTCTAATAGACACTAGAAACTAAATCAAATCACTCTTCTAGACACTAGAAACTAAATCACTCTTCTAGACACTAGAAACTAAATCACTCTACTAGACACTAGAAACTAAATCACTCTTCTAGACACTAGAAACTAAATCACTCTTTTAGACACTAGAAACTAAATCACTCTTCTAGACACTAGAAACTAAATCACTCTCTAGACACTAGAAACTAAATCACTCTTCTAACACTAGAAACTAAATCACTCTTCTAGACACTAGAAACTAAATCACTCTTCTAGACACTAGAAACTAAATCACTCTACTATACACTAGAAACTAAATCACTCTTCTAGACACTAGAAACTAAATCACTCTTCTAGACACTAGAAACTAAATCACTCTTCTAGACACTAGAAACTAAATCACTCTTCTAGACACTAGAAACTAAATCACTCTTCTAAACACTAGAAACTAAATCACTCTTCTAGACACTAGAAACTAAATCACTCTTCTAGACACGACACTAGAAACTAAATCACTCTTCTAGACACTAGAAACTAAATCACTCTTGTAGACACTAGAAACTAAATCACTCTTCTAGACACTAGAAACTAAATCACTCTTCTAGACACTAGAAACTAAATCACTCTTCTAGACACTAGAAACTAAATCACTCTTCTAGACACTAGAAACTAAATCACTCTTCTAGACACTAGAAACTAAATCACTCTTCTAGACACTAGAAACTAAATCACTCTTCTAGACACTAGAAACTAAATCACTCTTCTAGACTCTAGAAACTAAATCACTCTTCTAGACACTAGAAACTAAATCACTCTTCTAGACACTAGAAACTAAATCACTCTTCTAGACACTAGAAACTAAATCACTCTTCTAGACACTAGAAACTAAATCACTCTTCTAGACACTAGAAACTAAATCACTCTTCTAGACACTAGAAACTAAATCACTCTTCTAGACTCTAGAAACTAAATCACTCTTCTCTTCTAGACACTAGAAACTAATTCACTCTTCTAGACTCTAGAAACTAAATCACTCTTCTAGACACTAGAAACTAAATCACTCTTCTAGACACTAGAAACTAAATCACTCTTCTAGACACTAGAAACTAAATCACTCTTCTAGACTCTAGAAACTAAATCACTCTTCTAGACACTAGAAACTAAATCACTCTTCTAGACTCTAGAAACTAAATCACTCTTCTAGACACTAGAAACTAAATCACTCTTCTAGACACTAGAAACTAAATCACTCTTCTACACACTAGAAACTAAATCACTCTTCTAGACACTAGAAACTAAATCACTCTTCTAGACACTAGAAACTAAATCACTCTTCTAGACACTAGAAACTAAATCACTCTAATAGACACTAGAAACTAAATCACTCTTCTAGACACTAGAAACTAAATCACTCTTCTAGACACTAGAAACTAAATCACTCTTCTAGACACTAGAAACTAAATCACTCTTTTAGACACTAGAAACTAAATCACTCTAATAGACACTAGAAACTAAATCACTCTTCTAGACACTAGAAACTAAATCACTCTTCTAGACACTAGAAACTAAATCACTCTTCTAGACTCTAGAAACTAAATCACTCTTCTAGACACTAGAAACTAAATCACTCTTCTAGACACTAGAAACTAAATCACTCTTCTAGACACTAGAAACTAAATCACTCTAATATACACTAGAAACTAAATCACTCTAATAGACACTAGAAACTAAATCACTCTTCTAGACTCTAGAAACTAAATCACTCTTCTAGACACTAGAAACTAAATCACTCTAATATACACTATAAAACTAAATCACTCTTCTAGACATAAGAAACTAAATCACTCTTCTATACACTAAAAACTAAATCACTCTTCTAGACACTAGAAACTAAATCACTCTTCTAGACACTAGAAACTAAATCACTCTTCTAGAAACTAGAAACTAAATCACTCTTCTAGACACTAGAAACTAAATAACTCTTCTAGACACTAGAAACTAAATCACTCTTCTAGACACTAGAAACTAAATCACTCTTCTAGACACTAGAAACTGAATCACTCTTCTAGACACTAGAAACTAAATCACTCTTCTAGACACTAGAAACTAAATCACTCTTCTAGACACTAGAAACTAAATCACTCTTCTAGACACTAGAAACTAAATCACTCTAATAGACACTAGAAACTAAATCACTCTTATAGACACTAGAAACTAAATCACTCTTCTAGACACTAGAAACTAAATAACTCTTGTAGACACTAGAAACTAAATCACTCTTCTAGACACTAGAAACTAAATCACTCTTCTAGACACTAGAAACTAAATCACTCTTCTAGACACTAGAAACTAAATCACTATTCTAGACTATAGAAACTAAATCACTCTTCTAGACACTAGAAACTAAATCACTCTTCTAGACACTAGAAACTAAATCACTCTTCTAGACACTAGAAACTAAATCACTCTTCTAGACACTAGAAACTAAATCACTCTTCTAGACACTAGAAACTAAATCACTCTTCTAGACACTAGAAACTAAATCACTATTCTAGACTCTAGAAACTAAATCACTCTTCTAGACACTAGAAACTAAATCACTCTTCTAGACACTAGAAACTAAATCACTCTTCTAGACACTAGAAACTAAATCACTCTTCTAGACACTAGAAACTAAATCACTCTTCTAGACACTAGAAACTAAATCACTCTAATAGACACTAGAAACTAAATCACTCTTCTAGACACTAGAAACTAAATAACTCTTGTAGACACTAGAAACTAAATAACTCTTGTAGACACTAGAAACTAAATCACTCTTCTAGACACTAGAAACTAAATCACTCTTCTAGACACTAGAAACTAAATCACTCTTCTAGACACTAGAAACTAAATCACTCTTATAGACACTAGAAACTAAATCACTCTTCTAGACACTAGAAACGAAATCACTCTTCTAGACACTAGAAACGAAATCACTCTTCTAGACACTAGAAACTAAATCACTCTAATAGACACTAGAAACTAAATCACTCTAATAGACACTAGAAACTAAATCACTCTTCTAGACTCTAGAAACTAAATCACTCTTCTAGACACTAGAAGCTAAATCACTCTTCTAGACAATAGAAACTAAATCACTCTTCTAGACACTAGAAACTAAATCACTCTTCTAGACACTAGAAACTAAATCACTCTTCTAGACACTAGAAACTAAATCACTCTTCTAGACACTAGAAACTAAATCACTCTTCTAGACACTAGAAACTAAATCACTCTAATAGACACTAGAAACTAAATCACTCTTCTAGACACTAGAAACTAAATCACTCTTCTAGACACTAGAAACTAAATCACTCTAATAGACACTAGAAACTAAATCACTCTTCTAGACACTAGAAACTAAATCACTCTTCTAGACACTAGAAACTAAAATCACTCTTCTAGACACTAGAAACTAAATCACTCTCCTAGACACTAGAAACTAAATCACTCTTCTACACACTAGAAACTAAATCACTCTTCTAGACACTAGAAACTAAATCACTCTTCTAGACACTAGAAACTAAATCACTCTAATATACACTAGAAACTAAATCACTCTTCTAGACACTAGAAACTAAATCACTCTTCTAGACACTAGAAACTAAATCACTCTTCTAGACACTAGAAACTAAATCACTCTTCTAGACACTAGAAACTAAATCACTCTTCTAGACACTAGAAACTAAATCACTCTTCTAGACACTAGAAACTAAATCACTCTTCTAGACACTAGAAACTAAATCACTCTTCTAGACACTAGAAACTAAATCACTCTTGTAGACACTAGAAACTAAATCACTCTTCTAGACATTAGAAACTAAATCACTCTTCTAGACACTAGAAACTAAATCACTCTTCTAGACTAGACACTAGAAACTAAATCACTCTTCTAGACACTAGAAACTAAATCACTCTTCTAGACACTAGAAACTAAATCACTCTTCTAGACACTAGAAACTAAATCACTCTTCTAGACACTAGAAACTAAATCACTCTTCTAGACTCTAGAAACTAAATCATTCTTCTAGACTCTAGAAACTAAATCATTCTTCTAGACACTAGAAACTAAATCACTCTTCTAGACACTAGAAACTAAATCACTCTTCTAGACACTAGAAACTAAATCACTCTTCTAGACACTAGAAACTAAATCACTCTTCTAGACACTAGAAACTAAATCACTCTTCTAGATACTAGAAACTAAATCACTCTTCTAGACTCTAGAAACTAAATCACTCTTCTAGACACTAGAAACTAATTCACTCTTCTAGACTCTAGAAACTAAATCACTCTTCTAGACACTAGAAACTAAATCACTCTTCTAGACACTAGAAACTAAATCACTCTTCTAGACACTAGAAACTAAATCACTCTTCTAGACTCTAGAAACTAAATCACTCTTCTAGACACTAGAAACTAAATCACTCTTCTAGACACTAGAAACTAAATCACTCTTCTAGACACTAGAAACTAAATCACTCTTCTAGACACTAGAAACTAAATCACTCTTCTAGACACTAGAAACTAAATCACTCTTCTAGATACTAGAAACTAAATCACTCTTCTAGACTCTAGAAACTAAATCACTCTTCTAGACACTAGAAACTAATTCACTCTTCTAGACTCTAGAAACTAAATCACTCTTCTAGACACTAGAAACTAAATCACTCTTCTAGACACTAGAAACTAAATCACTCTTCTAGACACTAGAAACTAAATCACTCTTCTAGACTCTAGTAACTAAATCACTCTTCTAGACACTAGAAACTAAATCACTCTAATAGACACTAGAAACTAAATCACTCTTCTAGACACTAGAAACTAAATCACTCTTCTAGACACTAGAAACTAAATCACTCTTCTAGACACTAGAAACTAAATCACTCTTCTAGACACTAGAAACTAAATCACTCTTCTAGACTCTAGAAACTAAATCACTCTTCTAGACACTAGAAACTAAATCACTCTAATAGACACTAGAAACTAAATCACTCTTCTAGACACTAGAAACTAAATCACTCTAATAGACACTAGAAACTAAATCACTCTTCTAGACACTAGAAACTAAATCACTAGCCTTCTACCATATGACATGCTGAACAATGGCGCTCAGGTCACACATGTGCGTGCATGCATATTTGCCTTAAAAGCTCTCTTTCTCTCCTCCATCTCACCCCCCTCCATTCATCCATCAAGCAGAGGCCAGTGCTAGGAGCAGATGGCTGGGAAGAACCATGGCGGGGTGTCCCAGATAAAGACATATATCTCCTGGACCATGCTGACTGGATCTGCTCATCAACCATTGAAATGAGATGGATGCTTCTCTCTGCCTGCAGCCCAGTGACAACAAGAGGGCAGGTGGTGGAGGAAGAAAGGGGGCACATACCTCATAAACCCCCAGTCACTGGTAAGAAGGGATGTTTCATGAAGTAGCTATCACGTTAGAAATACTGATAACAAAGCAACACATTTTAAAGGACAGTGACGTAGGGTGGAAAAATCTCCAAAACGTCACATGATTTGAGCTTCGTCACACTTCTGTTGCATCACTAAAACATTTTGTCGCTTCCAAGAACATCGGAAATACGTATCGAACAATCAAATCATGTCAGATCTAAACAAAAGATTAAGCGGACTAGCTTTAGGACAGTGACCGTGAGAGGCAATAGAATAGACTGCAGAATTTCTAGGAAAGCCAGCAGATATAGTGGGGAGTGTCTGTGTGTTTAAGGAGGGGATGATGTTTTAGATCTGGGAGGCCAACAGGATTTCCCTGAAAAACTGTCTGTCTGTCTGGCTGTCTGTCTATCTGTCTGTGTGTTGAGGACAGGGGGTCCCTAGCAGGAGTCAAGGCATGCAGTATACAGTACAGTGCCTTGAGTAAGTGTTCACACCCCTTGACTTTTTCCACATTTTGTGGTGTTACAGCCTGAATAAAATAAAAAAATGAATAGCTGAAATGTCTTCAGTCAATAAGTATCCAACCCCATTTGTTATGGCAAGCCTAAATAAGTTCAGGAGTAAACATTTGTTTAACAAGTCACATAAAAATGAGCATGGACTCACTCTGTGTGCAATAATAATGTTTAACATGATTTTTGAATGACTACATCATCTCTTTACCCCACACGTACAATTAGGTGTAAGGGCCCTCATTGGAGGAATTAATTTAAAACAAAGATTCAACCACAAAGAACAGGGAGGTTTTCCAATGCCTCGCAAAGAAGGGCACCTATTGGTAGATGTTTAAAGGAAAAGCAGACTTTGAGTATCCCTTTGAAGTTATTAATTACAGATGTGTAATCAATATATATTAAGTAGGTGGTAAGTAGGTGTGTAGTTCAGTAGTTGTGTTCAGTAGTTGTGTGGTTGTGGTCAGTAGTTGTGTTCAGTAGTGGTCAGTAGTTGTGGTTCAGTATTTATTGTCAGTAGCTGTGTGGTTGTGGTCAGTAATTGTGGTCAGTAGTTGTGGTCAGTAATTATGGTCTCTAGGTGTTTTGTTGTGTTCAGTAGTTGTGGCCAGTAGTTGTGTGGTTGTGGTCAGTAATTGTGGCCAGTAGTTGTGGTTCACGAGTTGTTGTCAGTTGTTTTGTGGTTGTGGTATGGAGTTCTCCCGAGTGGCGCAGTGGTCTAAGGCACTGCATCGCAGTGCTAGCTGTGCCACTAGAGATCCTGGTTCGAATCCAGGCTCTGTCGTAGCTGACCGGGAGACCCATGGGGCGGCGCACAATTGGCCCAGGGTAGGGGAGGGAATGGCTGGCAGGGATGTAGCTCAGTTGGTAGAGCATGGTTCGTTTCCCACGGGGGGCCAGTATGAAAATAATAATGTATGCACTCACTAACTGTAAGTCGCTCTGGATAAGAGCGTCTGCTAAATGACTTAAATGTATAATGAGTTGTGGTCAGTAGTTGTATTGTAAATAGTTGTGTGGTTCAGTAGTTATATTGTAAATAGTTTTGTGGTGTGGTTCAGTAGTTGTATTGTAAATAGTTGTGTGGTTGTGGTCAGTAGTCGTGTGGTTGTGGTCAGTAGTCGTGTGGTTGTGGTCAGTAGTCGTGTGGTTGTGGTCAGTAGTCATGTGGTTGTGGTCAGTAGTCGTGTGCACTCTTAGAAAAAAAGGTTCTGGATAGAACTAAAAAGAGTTCTATGCTTGCTCCATATATGGCATTCCTTAAGGTTCTATACAGAACCAAAATTGGATCATTTTGAACCCTATATGGAACCCAAGGGTCCTATACGGAGCCAATTTTATTTAGGTGGAGAACCACTGGGGTTCTGATCAAAGAACCCTAGAAAAGGGCTCTAGATAGAACCTTTAGAGGTGCTATAAATGAAGCAAGCAATAGAACCCTCCCTAAGAGTGTGGTTGTGGTCAGTCTAAACTACAGTTGTTGCATTTTGAAAACTGAACAAAGTGTGATAAGAAGTTATGGGGTGAAGTATGAAGTGAGTGAACGGAGACAGCTTTGATCTATCCAATTAGAGAGGTACAGCCCGCCCTTCTCTTAACGGACAGGCAAACTAGCCAGTGGAGTTATGTAGAGCATGGAGCACGATCCTGAGAAGCTAGTGAGCATTGGAAATCTTCTCTGTGTCATTTCAGGTCGACCAGGGAAGCATTAGAAATCTTCTCTGTGTCATTCCAGGTCGACCAGGGAAGCATTAGACATTTTCTCTGTGTCATTCCAGGTCGACCAGGGAAGCATTAGAAATCTTCTCTGTGTCATTCCAGGTCGACCAGGGAAGCATTAGACATCTTAGCGCTAGCTGTTCGGTCAGAAACAGGTTCCAAAAAATCCTGGGAATTTGTCGATCTATGAAGACGTTGTCTATTGATTGGTAGAAGTTATTCCTAATCCATTTTTAGATTTGAAAAGCAGAGAAGTAGAGGAAGATTTCATACACTCTAACTTTTTGTCTAAGTTGTTAACAAAGTGGTCAAAGTAACCGATTTGTGTCAAAAGTTGCATAGTTGCATTTACAGTGAACGGAATGTTGGAAGTGTGTCACGGTTTCGGCCGAGGCGGCTCCTCCTCCTTGTTCGGGCAGGTTTCGCCGGTCGTCGTCTCCGGAGTTCTAGCTGCCACCGCTCGATGTTTCGTGTTTGTTTGGTTTTGTCTGTTAGTCACACCTGTTTTGTGTTAGGTCTCATTTAGCACCCTATTTAGTTTCCTTGTTGTTAGGTTTGTGTTGTGTGTGATTGTTCGTGTCGTGGTTGCGCTACCCGTGTCGGTACGCTATTTTTCCTGAGCTTCCTCCTTGTTGTGTGAGGAGAGATTTACGCACCTGTGTGTGCGCTTGTATTTACGCCTGTGTGCGTCTTTTGCCTCCGGGCTGTTTTGGATTACTTTTCGTGCTCAGTAAAGTCTTGTTGGACTTACCCGCTGCTGCCTGCGCCTGATTCCACACCACACCCATACACAGCACCGTGACAAAGTGATGATGTCACAACGGGGGGAGATTTAGAATGTTTGAAAAAAGTCCCATGAAAGTGAATGAAGATGGACAAAAGGAAGGACAAAAAAGTTGAATCGTTTAAAGATATATAAAAGATATCTAAAAGTTGAATACAAGCAACTCAATCCAGACCAGTCTACACCTTTTAAAGTTGTAACGGCGTTTCTAGCTTAAAGGAGGTAAGAGCAGTTGAATGCTGAAGAAGAAGAAGAAGAAGAAGAAGAGTATGTCGAAGCCCCACAATTATGTATTCAGATACTTATTTCCTTACCTCGTAAGCAGTCCATGGATAATAAGGTATGCTGTAAGACAGGGTTCTTCAATTCCGGTCCTGGAGGGCCGAAACACTTCTGTTTTTTATTTCTACCTGGTAGTTAATTGCACTCACCTGGTGTCCCAGGTCTGAATTAGCCCCTGATTAGAAGGAGAGGGCGAAAAACAGAGGTGTCTCGGCCCTCCAGGACCGGAATTGAAGAACCCTGCTCTAAGGAGTGACTGCAATCCACATTTTGGTTCTGGTAGAAAAGTCACTGCCAAGAAACGCTAATGTTAGTATTTTCTGACAACAAAATAAAACATAATTCTACTCAACGTAGAGCGTGCCAGACGTCACACATCACACTATTACAACACTGTGACTGTTTTGGAAGAACATTTTCACTATATATTTAAAACATCCTCTTTATTGTGTGCTTATTGTTTAAACATTGATGTGTTCAAGCGGCCATTTTGAGACATTTAGGAGCACCAGGTACTGCAAGGAATGTCTCCCAGTGGCCTGTCCATCTTCTGGTGAGACATTGCAGGGCTCTTTATAAAGTATAAATAGCCCACACGTTAGATGAGGCCACACAAAAAGATTGAACTAATGATTAGTAAATGGTTTATAAGGACCTATATTAATGGTCTTATGAATGGAGTAATGATGAATAAACTATTTACTAACCTATTATAAATGCTTTATTAAGTAGAGTTATTGTAAAGTGCTACAGGTCTGTGCAGTAACCAGTAATATCATGATAATAGCAGGTCTGTGCAGTAACCAGTAATATCATGATAATAGCAGGTCTGTGCAGTAACCAGTAATATCATGATAATAGCAGGTCTGTGTAGTAACCAGTAATATCATGATAATAGCAGGTCTGTGCAGTAACCTGTAATATCATGATAATGGCAGGTCTGTGCAGTAACCAGTAATATCATGATAATAGCAGGTATGTGCAGTAACCAGTAATATCATGATAATAGCAGGTCTGTGCAGTAACCAGTAATATCATGATAATAGCAGGTCTGTGCAGTAACCAGTAATATCATGATAATAGCAGGTCTGTGCAGTAACCGGTAATATCATGATAATAGCAGGTCTGTGCAGTAACCAGTAATATCATGATAATAGCAGGTCTGTGCAGTAACCAGTAATATCATGATAATAGCAGGTCTGTGCAGTAACCAGTAATATCATGATAATAGCAGGTCTGTGTAGTAACCAGTAATATCATGATAATAGCAGGTCTGTGCAGTAACCAGTAATATCATGATAATAGCAGGTCTGTGTAGTAACCTGTAATATCATGACAATAGCAGGTCTGTGCAGTAACCAGTGATATCATGATAATAGCAGGTCTGTGTAGTAACCAGTAATATCATGATAATAGCAGGTCTGTGCAGTAACCAGTAATATCATGATAATAGCAGGTCTGTGCAGTAACCAGTAATATCATGATAATAGCAGGTCTGTGTAGTAACCAGTAATATCATGATAATAGCAGGTCTGTGTAGTAACCAGTAATATCATGATAATAGCAGGTCTGTGCAGTAACCAGTAATATCATGATAATAGCAGGTCTGTGCAGTAACCAGTAATATCATGATAATAGCAGGTCTGTGCAGTAACCAGTAATATCATGATAATAGCAGGTCTGTGCAGTAACCAGTAATATCATGATAATAGCAGGTCTGTGCAGTAACCAGTAATATCATGATAATAGCAGGTCTGTGCAGTAACCAGTAATATCATGATAATAGCAGGTCTGTGCAGTAACCAGTAATATCATGATAATAGCAGGTCTGTGTAGTAACCAGTAATATCATGATAATAGCAGGTCTGTGCAGTAACCAGTAATATCATGATAATAGCAGGTCTGTGTAGTAACCAGTAATATCATGATAATAGCAGGTCTGTGTAGTAACCAGTAATATCATGATAATAGCAGGTCTGTGCAGTAACCAGTAATATCATGATAATAGCAGGTCTGTGCAGTAACCTGTAATATCATGATAATGGCAGGTCTGTGCAGTAACCAGTAATATCATGATAATAGCAGGTCTGTGCAGTAACCAGTAATATCATGATAATAGCAGGTCTGTGCAGTAACCGGTAATATCATGATAATAGCAGGTCTGTGCAGTAACCGGTAATATCATGATAATAGCAGGTCTGTGCAGTAACCGGTAATATCATGATAATAGCAGGTCTGTGCAGTAACCGGTAATATCATGATAATAGCAGGTCTGTGTAGTAACCAGTAATATCATGATAATAGCAGGTCTGTGCAGTAACCAGTAATATCATGATAATAGCAGGTCTGTGCAGTAACCAGTAATATCATGATAATAGCAGGTCTGTGTAGTAACCAGTAATATCATGATAATAGCAGGTCTGTGTAGTAACCAGTAATATCATGATAATAGCAGGTCTGTGCAGTAACCAGTAATATCATGATAATAGCAGGTCTGTGTAGTAACCAGTGATATCATGATAATAGCAGGTCTGTGCAGTAACCAGTAATATCATGATAATAGCAGGTCTGTGCAGTAACCAGTAATATCATGATAATAGCAGGTCTGTGCAGTAACCAGTAATATCATGATAATAGCAGGTCTGTGTAGTAACCAGTAATATCATGATAATAGCAGGTCTGTGCAGTAACCAGTAATATCATGATAATAGCAGGTCTGTGCAGTAACCAGTAATATCATGATAATAGCAGGTCTGTGCAGTAACCAGTAATATCATGATAATAGCAGGTCTGTGCAGTAACCAGTAATATCATGATAATAGCAGGTCTGTGCAGTAACCAGTAATATCATGATAATAGCAGGTCTGTGCAGTAACCAGTAATATCATGATAATAGCAGGTCTGTGCAGTAACCAGTAATATCATGATAATAGCAGGTCTGTGCAGTAACCAGTAATATCATGATAATAGCAGGTCTGTGTAGTAACCAGTAATATCATGATAATAGCAGGTCTGTGCTGTAACCAGTAATATCATGATAATAGCAGGTCTGTGCAGTAACCAGTAATATCATGATAATAGCAGGTCTGTGTAGTAACCAGTAATATCATGATAATAGCAGGTCTGTGTAGTAACCAGTAATATCATGATAATAGCAGGTCTGTGCAGTAACCAGTAATATCATGATAATAGCAGGTCTGTGCAGTAACCAGTAATATAATGATATTAGCAGGTCTGTGCAGTAACCAGTAATATCATGATAATAGCAGGCACTTACATACAAAGCAAGTTATTGTCATGCGTGCATACATTGTACACACGGGTGGACCCGGGAATCAAACCCACTATCCTGGGATTGTACACACGGGTGGTCCCGGGAATCAAACCCACTATCCTGGGATTGTACACACGGGTGGTCCGGGGAATCATACCCACTATCCTGGTATTGTACACACGGGTGGTCCGGGGAATCATACCCACTATCCAGGCATTGAACACACAGGTGGTCCGGGGAATCGAACCCACTATCCTGGCATTGTACACACAGGTGGTCCGGGGAATCGAACCCACAACCTTGGCGTTGCAAGCACCATGCTCTACCAACTGAGCTACAGGGGACGAACACCAGTGACACGATCATCAGTCTGTATCAATAAGATCAGTCATCCCCAAAGAAGACTTCAACAGGACAACGGGAGGCAATTTGAAAACGATGTCGGTAGCCACAAGTAAATAATTGAAGTCCTAATTTCTCAGATTAAATATTCATTTGAAAGGTAACCATAGTGCTTTGTCCTTACTTGAGTCATTGAAAAGCCATTATGTAACTCCTTACCCCTGACACAGCTATCAGGATTGTGACCTGGTACGTTACTACAGGTAACTACAAAAATAATGGAAACACTTGAGTAAATGAGGGACACAAAGTACACTGCTCAAAAAAATAAAGGGAACACTTAAAACAACACAATGTAACTCCAAGTCAATCACACTTCTGTGAAATCAAACTGTCCACTTAGGAAGCAACACTGATTGACAATACATTTCACATGCTGTTGTGCAAATGGAATAGACAACAGGTGGAAATTATAGGCAATTAGCATGACACCCCCAATAAAGGACTGGTTTTGCAGGTGGTGACCTGTCACTTTTGAATGCTGGCGGTGCTTTCACTCTAGTGGTAGCATGAGACGGAGTCTACAACCCACACAAGTGGCTCAGGTAGTGCAGCTCATCCAGGATGGCACATCAATGCGAGCTGTGGCAAGAAGGTTTGCTGTGTCTGTCAGCGTAGTGTCCAGAGCATGGAGGCGCTACCAGGAGACAGGCCAGTACATCAGGAGACGTGGAGGAGGGCGTAGGAGGGCAACAACCCAGCAGCAGGACTGCTACCTCCGCCTTTGTGCAAGGAGGAGCAGGAGGAGCACTGCCAGAGCCCTGCAAAATGACCTCCAGCAGGCCACAAATGTGCATGTGTCTGCTCAAACGGTCAGAAACAGACTCCATGTGGGTGGTATGAGGGCCCGCGTCCACAGGTGGGGGTTGTGCTTACATTTTGGCATTTGCCAGAATGTAAGTTTGGCATTTGCCAGAGAACACCAAGATTGGCAAATTTGCCACTGGCGCCCTGTGCTCTTCACAGATGAAAGCAGGTTCACACTGAGCACATGTGACAGACGTGACAGAGTCTGGAGACGCCGTGGAGAACGTTCTGCTGCCTGCAACATCCTCCAGCATGACCGGTTTGGCGGTGGGTCAGTCATGGTGTGGGGGGCCGCACAGCCCTCCATGTGCTCGCCAGAGGTAGCCTGACTGCCATTAGGTACTGAGATGAGATCCTCAAACCCCTTGTGAGACCATATGCTGGTGCGGTTGGCCCTGGGTCCCTCCTAATGCAAGACAATGCTAGACCTCATGTGGCTGGAGTGTGTCAGCAGTTCCTGCAAGAGGAAGGCATTGATGCTATGGACTGGCCCGCCCGTTCCCCAGACCTGAATCCAATTGAGCACATCTGGGACATCCACCAACGCCACGTTGCACCACAGACTGTCCAGGAGTTGGCGGATGCTTTAGTCCAGGTCTGGGAGGAGATCCCTCAGGAGACCATCCGCCACCTCATCAGGAGCATGCCCAGGCATTGTAGGGAAGTCATACAGGCACGTGGAGGCCACACACACTACTGAGCCTCATTTTGACTTGTTTTAAGGACATTACATCAAAGTTGGATCAGCCTGTAGTGTGGTTTTCCACTTTAATTTTGAGTGTGACTCCAAATCCAGACCTCCATGAGTTGATAATTTTGATTTCCATTGATAATTTTTGTGTGATTTTGTTGTCAGCACATTCAACTATGTAAAGAAAAAAGTATTTAATAAGATTCATTCATTCATTCAGATCTAGGATGTGTTATTTTAGTGTTCCCTTTATTTTTTTGAGCAGTATTGAAAGCAGGTTCAACACAGGTGTGGTTCCTGAGTTAATTAAGCAATTAACATCCCATCATGCTTAGGTTAACGTAAGAAAATGCTGGGCACGCCATTATTTTGGACACCATGGCTATGATATGACAATGCCCCCATTCACAGGGCATGAGTGGTCACTGAATGGTTTGATGAGCATGAAAACGATGCAAACCATATGCCATGGCCTTCTCAGTCACCAGATCTCAACCCAATTCAACACTTATGGGAGATTTTGGAGCGGCGCCAGAGAGATCGTTTTCCACCACCATCAACAAAACACCAAAGTGATGGAATTTCTGGTGGAAGAATGATGTCCTCTGATAGAGTTCCAGACACTTGTAGAATCTATACCAAGTTGCATTGAATCTGTTCTGGCTCGTGGTGGCCCAACGCCCTATTAAAACACTTAATGTTGGTGATTCCTTTACTATGGCAGTTACCTGTAGTAGCTGGAGCTAGCTATTGGGATTTGACACAAATTCCCCTGTCTGCCCCCACCCCCCCAACTCAGTCCCAGTGTGTGTGTGTTTGCGTGCGTGCATGCGTGTGTGTGTGTGTTTGTCGGCTGATTGTCTGACTACCTGCTTCTGGTAATCTACTCCCATTGTTGTATACTTCCTGTCCTGCTAGGAGGGTCTCTGTAAGACGGGACTCAGTCAACTGCAAAAGAATGCGGACGGCCCTCTCTAATATTACAGATGTTTCCAAGCATTTCTGCCATTTTCAATGACGGGGTGTCTGGACTGGACACAAGATTTCACGCCATACAACACATACATAAAGAGTACAACCTTTATTCCTGCACTGGTGGGATGCATAGTTGATGGACCTGAAAGACACTGGTTTTCAATGGTAACCAGAGAAGGAACATCTGGTCTTCCATTGTCAGTACTGGTTACCCTAACATACCTGATATCATTACAATACTGGTTACCCTAACATACCTGATATCATTGACGTCTGGGCTTTGACTAGGCCATTCCAAGACATTTAAATGTTTCCCCTTAAACCACTCGAGTGTTGCTTTAGCAGTATGCTTAGGGTCATTGTCCTGCTGGAAGGTGAACCTCCGTCCCAGTCTCAAATCTCTGGAAGACTGAAACAGGTTTCTCGGGGTGATGAGAGGTGTTGGGTTTGCGTCAGACATAGCGTTTTCCTTGATGGCCAAAAAGCTAAATTTTAGTCTCATCTGACCAGAGTACCTTCTTCCATATGTTTGGGGAGTCTCCCACATGGCTTTTGGCGAACACCAAACGTGTTTGCTTATTTTTTGTACGTGATGTCACTCACAGACACACAGACTATTGTATTTCTAAATGACACAACTCACTCTAACATTAAACCCTGCAATTACTGTTTGACAGAGGAAAGAGGAAATTGGCTGTTTTACCCACAGGCTGTTCTAAACTGCTGAAGCTATGAAATAGGAGGAGGTGTGTGTGTGTGTTTTTATGTGTGTTTTTATGTGTATGTGTGTTGGGGTGAGGGTGGGGGTGGGGGTGGGGGTGGGGGTGGTGTTGGCTTTGACAACATCTTCTGTGGTCTAAATACACTCTTACAAAATGATGTGCTATCTAGAACCTAAAAGGGTTCTTTGGCTGTCCCCCATAGGAAAACCATTTTTGGTTCCAGGTAGAACCCTTTTGGGTTCCATGTAGAACCCTTTCCCCAGAGGGTTCTACATGGAACCCAAAATAGTTCTACCTGTAACCAAAGAGGGTTCACCAATGGGGACAGCCGAAGAACCCTTTTGGAACCCTTTTTTCTAAGAGTGCACCATAAACGGACTACCAACTACTCTTGCCCCCTCTTGCTCTGCTGCACAGCCTTGGTCAATGACAGGGTTAGATACTTGATTTCAGTTTTCCTGTCCTTAATAAAGGTGCCTGAAGTTGTGGACTTTCAGTATATTTTAAGTGCTTTATCAATGTACAGGCCTTTTATTAACGTGTTCAATATCCACATTCACAGACAGACAGTGAATCTCCCTCTGTCATGAGCAGAAACCAGAATATCCACATTCCTTTCCACACAAATAGTGTGGGAGAGAGAGAGAGAGAGAGAGAGAGAGAGAGAGAGAGAGAGAGAGAGAGAGAGAGAGAGAGAGAGAGAGAGAGAGAGAGAGAGAGATGGACGGACAGATGGACGGACAGACAGGCCATGTGGTTTATCTATAGCTGGCAGAGGTGCCAGTTTGTCCCTAGCAAAGTCAAATCAAATCAAAGGTTATTAATCACGTGCGCTGAATACAACTGGTGTAGACTTTACAGTGAAATGCTAGCTTACAAATGCTTTCCTAACGATGCAGAGTTGAAAAATAATAATACAAAATAAAATAGTAACTAACACTAGAGGAATAAAATAAAATACACCAGAATGGAGTACCAGATCAATGTGGAGCTATATACAGGGAGTACCAGTACCAGATCAATGTAGCCTATTTCACTGTGGAAAAGAAGCAGCAATATATGTCATGTTGATATGATTTTCAGTTTCCTTCAGTATGGCTGGTTTCAAATTCGTCTCCAGGGATCATAAGGAGAAATGATCTAAAACAGTCACATCTACTCCTGCTCCGGCGCTCGACGGTCTACTAACCACCGGTCCTGGCAACCCATCCTTACGCTCACCTGGCAACCCTCTATACGCACACCTGGCAACCCTCTATACGCTCACCTGGCAACCCTCTATACGCTCACCTGGCAACCCTCTATACTCACACCTGGCAACCCATCCTTACGCACACCTGGCAACCCTCTATACGCACACCTGGCAACCCTCTATACGCACACCTGGCAACTCATCCTTACACACACCTGGCAACCCTCTATACGCACACCTGGCAACCCATCCTTACGCACACCTGGCAACCCTCTATACGCACACCTGGCAACCCTCTATACGCACACCTGGCAACCCATCCTTACGCACACCTGGCAACCCTCTATACGTACACCTGGCAACCCTCTATACTCACACCTGGCAACCCTCTATTCGCACACCTGGCAACCCATCCTTACGCACACCTGGCAACCCTCTATACGCACACCTGGCAACCCATCCTTACGCACACCTGGCAACCCTCTATACGCACACCTGGCAACCCATCCTGCGTCTCATCATCTGGCACACCTGGACTTCATTACTCCCTTGATTACTTACCCTTTATACAGCACTCTGTTGTTATCAGTCGTCAGGTAGTATTGTTTATGTTTCTGTGTCAGACGCTTCTCTTGTTTCGTATCGTTCCTTAGGGTCATTATTACTAAACTCACTAACTGCACCTGTTTCCTGACTCCCTGCTTCTACGTTACAAAAACAATTTCTATGTGTATTTACAATCTCCTTCTACAAACGGATTACTCATTTACCCAACTCTTATCAATAACTCTTATCCGTTTATAAATGACGGTGCAAGGAGAATGCTGTTTATTTCTATCTGAAAAAATAAAGCAGATGCTTTTTCCATTTGGAACCGGCAGGTTCGCTCGACCAGGATTTCCTCACACATAAAAGTGGTGGAATTATGAGGGAATTAAGTCAAGGTCAGAATACGGTGTATCTGAAGACGCACCTCCACCACACCTTCATTTATTCGATCTCCACCCCAAAACGAATAGCGGGTGAATAGCATGATATTCTCATGCTTAACTTCAAGGTCAGAATACGCATAGAGAAAAGTGCATAAAAAGGGAATTACGTTCTATTTATGAGCGTTTAACTCGGGTCAGAATCGGGGGCCTATCTCAATACAGAAAAAAAGTATGTTTTTGCAGTGTGGTCTCTTCCTAAGGCACAGGAGGAGGGGATTCTTAAGGTCAACTGCCCTCATGGACGTCCAATCTAGGCAGGGTGTGTCTGCATTTATCTCTTGTATTTCCCGGGCTAGTACCAGAGGATATAAAGTCTAGCTGATAGGAATGACAAGGCTGTGGGAACCGTACAAGTACATATGGAATCCCTATGGTGGGAACCAGAGGGAGGAATGACAGAGAGGGATGGTTGTTTCTCAACAAATCCCAAGAATGTTCAAAGGGAATAACCTCGACAAGACTGAGCTGCTCTTCCTCCCGGGGAAGGCCTGCCCGCTCCAAGACCTCTCCATCACGGTTGACAACTCCACGGTGTCCCCATTCCAGAGTGCATAGAACCTTGGCGTGACTGGAAGCTATAAAAACAAAGAAAGTCGCACACTGTATGTAGAAACTCCCAGTCATTTATTGGGTAAACCGCCAACGTTTTGGCATCACTGTGCCTTCTTCAGGGTGATGTCATGAACGCTTGAACCAGGTTATGTAGACAAACAGTTCAATTAGTGCAACCAATGACAATAGTGACCCTGGACGACACCATGTTGTTCAACGCAAACATCAAAGCAGTGACTCGCTCCTGCAGGTTCATGCTCTACAACATCCGTAGAGTACGACCCTACCTTTCCTCACACAGGAAGCAGCGCAGGTCCAAATCCACTTGTCCTAGTCCCTCCCTACCTTCAGGCTATGTTCAAACCCCACACCCCAACCTGAGCACTCTGTTCTGCCACCTCTGGTCTCTTGGCCCTCCTACTAGGGAAAACCACTGAAGTTGAAGTAGAGTTGCAACATTCATGTAACTTTCCCAAAATTCCCTGTTTTTCCAGAAATTCTGGTTGGACGATTCCCGGATTCCCCTGATATTCCCTTGTAATTCCAGGAATCTTCCAACCAGGATTTCTGGAAAACCGGTGAATTTTGAGAAAATGGACTGAACTCTGTTGGTCAGACGGTGAATAATAATGACAGATAAGATAAGACAGTGAAAAACAACTTGGTGAAAACATGTCCTCTCCTTTTTTCACCTCTCCATGGTCACCAGGGGAAAGGAGATGAGGCCACCTCTCCATGGTCACCAGGGGAAAGGAGATGAGGCCACCTCTCCATGGTCACCAGGAGAAAGGAGATGAAAAAATAAGACTTTTAGTACACAATGAAAATGAAAATAACTATAATGATGGTTTATTACTATATAAAGAAGTTAGCTTTTGATGTATTCAGAGTTAGCACAGGCCATAGTAGAACCTATTCTCTAGTGATGTCTTCAGCTGACTGAAATGTATTTTGTGAAAGTGGAAATGAGGAAGGGCGTCTCTTCGGACAAATTTCACGATGTTAATAATCAAAACATGAACTGCTGTTTACGTCAATGCCCCAGAAAGATTGTAAACCAAAAATCCTTTGCCTCTGCCTTGCTCTATCCCTCTCTGAATCCCATGATGCCTCGGCCTCTCTCTATCCCTCTCTGAATCCCAGGATGCCTCGGTCTCGCTCTCTCTCTCTCTGAATCCCTTAAAGGCCTCGGCCTCGCTCTTTCTCTCTCTGAATCCCAGGATGCCTCGGCCTTGCTCTCTCTCTCTCTGAATCCCAGGATGCCTCGGCATCGCTCTATCTCTCTCTAAATCCCAGGATGCCTGAAGAAAATAGATCACGCTGACATATTTACATTAATCTAACATATTGACCAATCAAGGTCTCTTTTACAGATGAGCGCTGAATAAAATATAAATTACAGAAAATACACACAACAAAATGTAACTACTAAATGCAAGCAGAAATAAAAACACATGCATCAGTAATAAGGTCCTCAATCAGCTTGCTGAATTGGCCTCGAGGACACCAAAACATCACATTTAAGAACATTTAGAAGATTGTTCCACAGCTAAGGTGCGAGAACTGAGAGCTGATTCACCTAACTCAGTAGAGACCAAAGGAATTTCCAGAGTTTCCATCCCTAAGACCAGGTGTGGTAATTCGTATGTCTAAAGTTTAGTAATGATGTTGGGTACAGTGGGACTTTTTGTTTAAAGGGCTTTATAAATGAGAACATAGCAATGTATCAACCTACGTGAAATCAAAGATGGCCAACCAACTTCCTGGTAGAGAATGTGGTGATTTAGTATTCAAATTGTCACCCGTAGTAGAGCGCAGTGCGCTATGATAAACTGAACCTAACCACTTTAATGAAGTGGCAGCTGCGTTCATATACTGTAGATGATGTCACCATAGTCTAGGACCTATAGGAACGTCGACTGAATAATCCGCTTTCTACTATGTAGCGAGAGGCAGGACCTGTTTCTATAGAACAAGCCCATTTTTATTCTCAGCTTCTTAACTAACTCATCAATACGCTTTTTAAAAGACCGTTTTTCCATCTATCCAGACGCCCTGATATTTGTAAGCAGGGACACAATCAATACGGACACCATCAAAAGTACATATGCTTAAATCAGCCTACTGTGTTGACTGGGTCCTTCTCCCTCCTACTGTGTTGACTGGATCCTTCTCCCTCCTACTGTGTTGACTGGGTCCTTCTCCCTCCTACTGTGTTGACTGGGTCCTTCTCCCTCCTACTGTGTTGACTGGGTCCTTCTCCCTCCTACTGTGTTGACTGGGTCCTTCTCCCTCCTACTGTGTTGACTGGGTCCTTCTCCCTCCTACTGTGTTGACTGGGTCCTTCTCCCTCCTACTGTGTTGACTGGGTCCTTCTCCCTCCTACTGTGTTGACTGGGTCCTTCTCCAGTCCTACTGTGTTGACTGGGTCCTTCTCCCTCCTACTGTGTTGACTGGGTCCTTCTCCCTCCTACTGTGTTGACTGGGTCCTTCTCCCGCCTACTGTGTTGACTGGGTCCTTCTCCCGCCTACGGTGTTGACTGGGTCCTTCTCCCGCCTACGGTGTTGACTGGGTCCTTCTCCCTCCTACTGTGTTGACTGGGTCCTTCTCCCTCCTACTGTGTTGACTGGGTCCTTCTCCCTCCTACGGTGTTGACTGGGTCCTTCTCCCTCCTACTGTGTTGACTGGGTCCTTCTCCCTCCTACTGTGTTGACTGGGTCCTTCTCCCTCCTACTGTGTTGACTGGGTCCTTCTCCCTCCTACTGTGTTGACTGGGTCCTTCTCCAGTCCTACTGTGTTGACTGGGTCCTTCTCCCTCCTACTGTGTTGACTGGGTCCTTCTCCCTCCTACTGTGTTGACTGGGTCCTTCTCCCTCCTACTGTGTTGACTGGGTCCTTCTCCCTCCTACGGTGTTGACTGGGTCCTTCTCCCTCCTACTGTGTCGACTGGGTCCTTCTCCCTCCTACTGTGTCGACTGGGTCCTTCTCTCTCCTACTGTGTCGACTGGGTCCTTCTCCAGTCCTACTGTGTTGACTGGGTCCTTCTCCCTCCTACTGTGTTGACTGGGTCCTTCTCCCTCCTACTGTGTTGACTGGGTCCTTCTCCCTCCTACTGTGTTGACTGGGTCCTTCTCCCTCCTACTGTGTTGACTGGGTCCTTCTCCCTCCTACTGTGTTGACTGGGTCCTTCTCCAGTCCTACTGTGTTGACTGGGTCCTTCTCCCTCCTACTGTGTTGACTGAGTCCTTCTCCAGTCCTACTGTGTTGATTGGGTCCTTCTCCCTCCTACTGTGTTGACTGGGTCCTTCTCCCTCCTACTGTGTTGACTGGGTCCTTCTCCCTCCTACTGTGTTGACTGGGTCCTTCTCCAGTCCTACTGTGTTGACTGGGTCCTTCTCCCTCCTACTGTGTTGACTGGGTCCTTCTCCCTCCTACTGTGTTGACTGGGTCCTTCTCCCTCCTACTGTGTTGACTGGGTCCTTCTCCCTCCTACTGTGTTGACTGGGTCATTCTCCCTCCTACTGTGTTGACTGGGTCCTTCTCCCTCCTACTGTGTTGACTGGGTCCTTCTCCAGTCCTACTGTGTTGACTGGGTCCTTCTCCCTCCTACTGTGTTGACTGGGTCCTTCTCCCTCCTACTGTGTCGACTGGGTCCTTCTCCCTCCTACTGTGTCGACTGGGTCCTTCTCCCTCCTACTGTGTCGACTGGGTCCTTCTCCCTCCTACTGTGTCGACTGGGTCCTTCTCCCTCCTACTGTGTTGACTGGGTCCTTCTCCCTCCTACTGTGTTGACTGGGTCCATCTCCCTCCTACTGTGTTGACTGGGTCCATCTCCCTCCTACTGTGTTGACTGGGTCCTTCTCCCTCCTACTGTGTTGACTGGGTCCTTCTCCCTCCTACTGTGTTGACTGGGTCCTTCTCCCTCCTACTGTGTTGACTGGATCCTTCTCCCTCCTACTGTGTTGACTGGGTCCTTCTCCAGTCCTACTGTGTTGACTGGGTCCTTCTCCCTCCTACTGTGTTGACTGGGTCCTTCTCCCTCCTACTGTGTTGACTGGGTCATTCTCCCTCCTACTGTGTTGACTGGGTCCTTCTCCAGTCCTACTGTGTTGACTAGTTCCTTCTCCCTCCTACTGTGTTGACTGGGTCCTTCTCCCTCCTACTGTGTTGACTGGGTCCTTCTCCCTCCTACTGTGTCGACTGGGTCCTTCTCCCTCCTACTGTGTCGACTGGGTCCTTCTCCCTCCTACTGTGTCGACTGGGTCCTTCTCCCTCCTACGGTGTCGACTGGGTCCTTCTCCCTCCTACTGTGTTGACTGGGTCCTTCTCCCTCCTACTGGTGTTGACTGGGTCCTTCTCCCTCCTACTGTGTTGACTGGGTCCTTCTCCCTCCTACTGTGTTGACTGGGTCCTTCTCCCTCCTACTGTGTTGACTGGGTCCTTCTCCCTCCTACTGTGTTGACTGGGTCCTTCTCCCTCCTACTGTGTTGACTGGGTCCTTCTCCCTCCTACTGTGTTGACTGGGTCCTTCTCCCTCCTACTGTGTTGACTGGGTCCTTCTCCCGTCCTACTGTGTTGACTGGGTCCTTCTCCCTCCTACTGTGTTGACTGGGTCCTTCTCCCTCCTACTGTGTTGACTGGGTCCTTCTCCCTCCTACTGTGTTGACTGGGTCCTTCTCCCTCCTACTGTGTTGACTGGGTCCTTCTCCCTCCTACTGTGTTGACTGGGTCCTTCTCCCTCCTACTGTGTTGACTGGGTCCTTCTCCCTCCTACTGTGTTGACTGGGTCCTTCTCCCTCCTACTGTGTTGACTGGGTCCTTCTCCCTCCTACTGTGTTGACTGGGTCCTTCTCCCTCCTACTGTGTTGACTGGGTCCTTCTCCCTCCTACTGTGTTGACTGGGTCCTTCTCCCTCCTACTGTGTTGACTGGGTCCTTCTCCCTCCTACTGTGTTGACTGGGTCCTTCTCCCTCCTACTGTGTTGACTGGGTCCTTCTCCCTCCTACTGTGTTGACTGGGTCCTTCTCCCTCCTACTGTGTTGACTGGGTCCTTCTCCCTCCTACTGTGTTGACTGGGTCCTTCTCCCTCCTACTGTGTTGACTGGGTCCTTCTCCCTCCTACTGTGTTGACTGGGTCCTTCTCCAGTCCTACTGTGTTGACTGGGTCCTTCTCCCTCCTACTGTGTTGACTGGGTCCTTCTCCCTCCTACTGTGTTGACTGGGTCCTTCTCCCTCCTACTGTGTTGACTGGGTCCTTCTCCCTCCTACTGTGTTGACTGGGTCCTTCTCCCTCCTACTGTGTTGACTGGGTCCTTCTCCCTCCTACTGTGTTGACTGGGTCCTTCTCCCTCCTACTGTGTTGACTGGGTCCTTCTCCAGTCCTACTGTGTTGACTGGGTCCTTCTCCCTCCTACTGTGTTGACTGGGTCCTTCTCCCTCCTACTGTGTTGACTGGGTCCTTCTCCCTCCTACTGTGTTGACTGGGTCCTTCTCCCTCCTACTGTGTTGACTGGGTCCTTCTCCCTCCTACTGTGTTGACTGGGTCCTTCTCCCTCCTACTGTGTTGACTGGGTCCTTCTCCCTCCTACTGTGTTGACTGGGTCCTTCTCCCTCCTACTGTGTTGACTGGGTCCTTCTCCCTCCTACTGTGTTGACTGGGTCCTTCTCCATCCTACTGTGTTGACTGGGTCCTTCTCCAGTCCTACTGTGTTGACTGGGTCCTTCTCCCTCCTACTGTGTTGACTGGGTCCTTCTCCCTCCTACTGTGTTGACTGGGTCCTTCTCCCTCCTACTGTGTTGACTGGGTCCTTCTCCAGTCCTACTGTGTTGACTGGGTCCTTCTCCCTCCTACTGTGTTGACTGGGTCCTTCTCCCTCCTACTGTGTTGACTGGGTCCTTCTCCCTCCTACTGTGTTGACTGGGTCCTTCTCCCTCCTACTGTGTTGACTGGGTCCTTCTCCCTCCTACTGTGTTGACTGGGTCCTTCTCCAGTCCTACTGTGTTGACTGGGTCCTTCTCCCTCCTACTGTGTTGACTGGGTCCTTCTCCCTCCTACTGTGTTGACTGGGTCCTTCTCCCTCCTACTGTGTTGACTGGGTCCTTCTCCAGTCCTACTGTGTTGACTGGGTCCTCTCCAGTCCTACTGTGTTGACTGGGTCCTTCTCCCTCCTACTGTGTTGACTGGGTCCTTCTCCCTCCTACTGTGTTGACTGGGTCCTTCTCCCTCCTACTGTGTTGACTGGGTCCTTCTCCCTCCTACTGTGTTGACTGGGTCCTTCTCCCTCCTACTGTGTTGACTGGGTCCTTCTCCCTCCTACTGTGTTGACTGGGTCCTTCTCCCTCCTACGGTGTTGACTGGGTCCTTCTCCCTCCTACTGTGTTGACTGGGTTCTTCTCCCTCCTACTGTGTTGACTGGGTCCTTCTCCCTCCTACTGTGTTGACTGGGTTCTTCTCCCTCCTACTGTGTTGACTGGGTTCTTCTCCCTCCTACTGTGTTGACTGGGTCCTTCTCCCTCCTACTGTGTTGACTGGGTCCTTCTCCCTCCTACGGTGTTGACTGGGTCCATCTCCCTCCTACTGTGTTGACTGGGTCCTTCTCCAGTCCTACTGTGTTGACTGGGTCCTTCTCCCTCCTACGGTGTTGACTGGGTCCATCTCCCTCCTACTGTGTTGACTGGGTCCTTCTCCCTCCTACTGTGTTGACTGGGTCCTTCTCCCTCCTACTGTGTTGACTGGGTCCTTCTCCCTCCTACTGTGTTGACTGCGTCCTTCTCCCTCCTACTGTGTTGACTGGGTCCTTCTCCCTCCTACTGTGTTGACTGGGTCCTTCTCCAGTCCTACTGTGTTGACTGGGTCCTCCTCCCTCCTACTGTGTTGACTGGGTCCTTCTCCAGTCCTACTGTGTTGACTGGGTCCTTCTCCCTCCTACTGTGTTGACTGGGTCCTTCTCCCTCCTACTGTGTTGACTGGGTCCTTCTCCCTCCTACTGTGTTGACTGGGTCCTTCTCCAGTCCTACTGTGTTGACTGGGTCCTTCTCCAGTCCTACTGTGTTGACTGGGTCCTTCTCCCTCCTACTGTGTTGACTGGGTCCTTCTCCCTCCTACTGTGTTGACTGGGTCCTTCTCCTTCCTACTGTGTTGACTGGGTCCTTCTCCATCCTACTGTGTTGACTGGGTCCTTCTCCCTCCTACTGTGTTGGCTGGGTCCTTCTCCAGTCCTACTGTGTTGACTGGGTCCTTCTCCCTCCTACTGTGTTGACTGGGTCCTTCTCCCTCCTACTGTGTTGACTGGGTCCTTCTCCCTCCTACTGTGTCGACTGGGTCCTTCTCCCTCCTACGGTGTTGACTAGGTCCTTCTCCCTCCTACTGTGTTGACTGGGTCCTTCTCCCTCCTACTGTGTTGACTGGGTCCTTCTCCCTCCTACTGTGTTGACTGGGTCCATCTCCCTCCTACTGTGTTGACTGGGTCCTTCTCCCTCGTACTGTGTTGACTGGGTCCTTCTCCCTCCTACTGTGTTGACTGGGTCCTTCTCCCTCCTACTGTGTTGACTGGATCCTTCTCCCTGCTACTGTGTTGACTGGGTCCTTCTCCAGTCCTACTGTGTTGACTGGGTCCTTCTCCCTCCTACTGTGTTGACTGGGTCCTTCTCCCTCCTACTGTGTTGACTGGGTCCTTCTCCAGTCCTACTGTGTTGACTGGGTCCTTCTCCCTCCTACTGTGTTGACTGGGTCCTTCTCCCTCCTACTGTGTTGACTGGGTCCTTCTCCCTCCTACTGTGTTGACTGGATCCTTCTCCCTCCTACTGTGTTGACTGGGTCCTTCTCCCTCCTACTGTGTTGACTGGGTTCTTCTCCCTCCTACTGTGTTGACTGGGTCCTTCTCCCTCCTACTGTGTTGACTGGGTCCTTCTCCCTCCTACTGTGTTGACTGGGTCTTCTCCCTCCTACTGTGTTGACTGGGTCCTTCTCCCTCCTACTGTGTTGACTGGGTCCTTCTCCCTCCTACGGTGTTGACTGGGTCCATCTCCCTCCTACTGTGTTGACTGGGTCCTTCTCCAGTCCTACTGTGTTGACTGGGTCCTTCTCCCTCCTACTGTGTTGACTGGGTCCTTCTCCC
Source organism: Coregonus ussuriensis (assembly GCA_031479575.1). Taxonomy (NCBI): domain Eukaryota; kingdom Metazoa; phylum Chordata; class Actinopteri; order Salmoniformes; family Salmonidae; genus Coregonus; species Coregonus ussuriensis. The sequence goes on along the minus strand of CM062483.1, from coordinate 61,741,289 downwards.
TCCTACTGTGTTGACTGGGTCCTTCTCCAGTCCTACTGTGTTGACTGGGTCCTTCTCCCTCCTACTGTGTTGACTGGGTCCTTCTCCCTCCTACTGTGTTGACTGGGTCCTTCTCCCTCCTACTGTGTTGACTGGGTCCTTCTCCCTCCTACTGTGTTGACTGGGTCCTTCTCCCTCCTACTGTGTTGACTGGGTCCTTCTCCCTCCTACTGTGTTGACTGGGTCCTTCTCCCTCCTACTGTGTTGACTGGGTCCTTCTCCCTCCTACTGTGTTGACTGGGTCCTTCTCCCTCCTACGGTGTTGACTGGGTCCTTCTCCCTCCTACTGTGTTGACTGGGTCCTTCTCCAGTCCTACTGTGTTGACTGGGTCCATCTCCCTCCTACTGTGTTAACTGGGTCCTTCTCCCTCCTACTGTGTTGACTGGGTCCTTCTCCCTCCTACTGTGTTGACTGGGTCCTTCTCCAGTCCTACTGTGTTGACTGGGTCCTTCTCCCTACTACGGTGTTGACTGGGTCCTTCTCCCTCCTACTGTGTTGACTGGGTCCTTCTCCCTCCTACTGTGTTGACTGGGTCCTTCTCCCTCCTACTGTGTTGACTGGGTCCTTCTCCCTCCTACTGTGTTGACTGGGTCCTTCTCCCTCCTACTGTGTTGACTGGGTCCTTCTCCCTCCTACTGTGTTGACTGGGTCCTTCTCCAGTCCTACTGTGTTGACTGGGTCCTTCTCCCTCTTACGGTGTTGACTGGGTCCTTCTCCTTCCTACTGTGTTGACTGGGTCCTTCTCCAGTCCTACTGTGTTGACTGGGTCCTTCTCCCTCCTACTGTGTTGACTGGGTCCTTCTCCCTCCTACTGTGGTGACTGGGTCCTTCTCCCTCCTACTGTGTTGACTGGGTCCTTCTCCAGTCCTACTGTGTTGACTGGGTCCTTCTCCCTCCTACGGTGTTGACTGGGTCCTTCTCCCTCCTACTGTGTTGACTGGGTCCTTCTCCCTCCTACTGTGTTGACTGGGTCCTTCTCCCTCCTACTGTGTTGACTGGGTCCTTCTCCAGTCCTACTGTGTTGACTGGGTCCTTCTCCCTCCTACTGTGTTGACTGGGTCCTTCTCCGTCCTACTGTGTTGACTGGGTCCTTCTCCCTCCTACTGTGTTGACTGGGTCCTTCTCCCTCCTACTGTGTTGACTGGGTCCTTCTCCCTCCTACTGTGTTGACTGGGTTCCTTCTCCCTCCTACTGTGTTGACTGGGTCCTTCTCCAGTCCTACTGTGTTGACTGGGTCCTTCTCCCTCCTACTGTGTTGACTGGGTCCTTCTCCCTCCTACTGTGTTGACTGGGTCCTTCTCCCTCCTACTGTGTTGACTGGGTCCTTCTCCCTCCTACTGTGTTGACTGGGTCCTTCTCCCTCCTACTGTGTTGACTGGGTCCTTCTCCCTCCTACTGTGTTGACTGGGTCCTTCTCCAGTCCTACTGTGTTGACTGGGTCCTTCTCCAGTCCTACTGTGTTGACTGGGTACTTCTCCCTCCTACTGTGTTGACTGGGTCCTTCTCCCTCCTACTGTGTTGACTGGGTCCTTCTCCCTCCTACTGTGTTGACTGGGTCCTTCTCCCTCCTACTGTGTTGACTGGGTCCTTCTCCCTCCTACTGTGTTGACTGGGTCCTTCTCCAGTCCTACTGTGTTGACTGGGTCCTTCTCCCTCCTACTGTGTTGACTGGGTCCTTCTCCCTCCTACTGTGTTGACTGGGTCCTTCTCCCTCCTACTGTGTTGACTGGGTCCTTCTCCCTCCTACTGTGTTGACTTGGTCCTTCTCCCTCCTACGGTGTTGACTGGGTCCTTCTCCCTCCTACTGTGTTGACTGGGTCCTTCTCCCTCCTACTGTGTTGACTGGGTCCTTCTCCCTCCTACTGTGTTGACTGGGTCCTTCTCCAGTCCTACTGTGTTGACTGGGTCCTTCTCCCTCCTACTGTGTTGACTGGGTCCTTCTCCCTCCTACTGTGTTGACTGGATCCTTCTCCCTCCTACTGTTTTGACTGGGTCCTTCTCCCTCCTACGGTGTTGACTGGGTCCTTCTCCCTCCTACTGTGTTGACTGGGTCCTTCTCCCTCCTACTGTGTTGACTGGGTCCTTCTCCAGTCCTACTGTGTTGACTGGGTCCTTCTCCCTCCTACTGTGTTGACTGGGTCCTTCTCCCTCCTACTGTGTTGACTGGGTCCTTCTCCCTCCTACTGTGTTGACTGGGTCCTTCTCCCTCCTACTGTGTTGACTGGGTCCTTCTCCCTCCTACTGTGTTGACTGGGTCCATCTCCCTTCTACTGTGTTGACTGGGTTCTTCTCCCTCCTACTGTGTTGACTGGGTCCTTCTCCCTCCTACTGTGTTGACTGGGTCCTTCTCCCTCCTACTGTGTTGACTGGGTCCTTCTCCCTCCTACTGTGTTGACTGGGTCCTTCTCCCTCCTACGGTGTTGACTGGGTCCTTCTCCCTCCTACTGTGTTGACTGGGTCCTTCTCCCTCCTACTGTGTTGACTGGGTCCTTCTCCCTCCTACTGTGTTGACTGGGTCCTTCTCCCTCCTACTGTGTTGACTGGGTCCTTCTCCCTCCTACTGTGTCGACTGGGTCCTTCTCTCTCCTACTGTGTCGACTGGGTCCTTCTCCCTCCTACTGTGTCGACTGGGTCCTTCTCCCTCCTACTGTGTCGACTGGGTCCTTCTCCCTCCTACTGTGTCGACTGGGTCCTTCTCCAGTCCTACTGTGTCGACTGGGTCCTTCTCCCTCCTACTGTGTCGACTGGGTCCTTCTCCCTCCTACTGTGTCGACTGGGTCCTTCTCCAGTCCTACTGTGTTGACTGGGTCCTTCTCCAGTCCTACTGTGTTGACTGGGTCCTTCTCCCTCCTACTGTGTTGACTGGGTCCTTCTCCCTCCTACTGTGTTGACTGGGTCCTTCTCCCTCCTACTGTGTTGACTGGGTCCTTCTCCCTCCTACTGTGTTGACTGGGTCCTTCTCCCTCCTACTGTGTTGACTGGGTCCTTCTCCAGTCCTACTGTGTTGACTGGGTCCTTCTCCCTCCTACTGTGTTGACTGGGTCCTTCTCCCTCCTACTGTGTTGACTGGGTCCTTCTCCCTCCTACTGTGTTGACTGGGTCCTTCTCCCTCCTACTGTGTTGACTGGGTCCTTCTCCCTCCTACTGTGTCGACTGGGTCCTTCTCCCTCCTACTGTGTCGACTTGGTCCTTCTCCCTCCTACTGTGTCGACTGGGTCCTTCTCCCTCCTACTGTGTTGACTGGGTCCTTCTCCAGTCCTACTGTGTTGACTGGTTCCTTCTCCCTCCTACTGTGTTGACTGGGTACTTCTCCCTCCTACTGTGTTGACTGGGTCCTTCTCCAGTCCTACTGTGTTGACTGGGTCCTTCTCCCTCCTACTGTGTTGACTGGGTCCTTCTCCTTCCTACTGTGTTGACTGGGTCCTTCTCCCTCCTACTGTGTTGACTGGGTCCTTCTCCCTCCTACTGTGTTGACTGGGTCCTTCTCCAGTCCTACTGTGTTGACTGGGTCCTTCTCTCTCCTACTGTGTTGACTGGGTCCTTCTCCCTCCTACTGTGTTGACTGGGTCCTTCTCCCTCCTACTGTGTTGACTGGGTCCTTCTCCCTCCTACTGTGTTGACTGGGTCCTTCTCCCTCCTACTGTGTTGACTGGGTCCTTCTCCCTCCTACTGTGTTGACTGGGTCCTTCTCCAGTCCTACTGTGTTGACTGGGTCCTTCTCCAGTCCTACTGTGTTGACTGGGTCCTTCTCCCTCCTACGGTGTTGACTGGGTCCTTCTCCCTCCTACTGTGTTGACTGGGTCCTTCTCCCTCCTACTGTGTTGACTGGGTCCTTCTCTCTCCTACTGTGTTGACTGGGTCCTTCTCCCTCCTACTGTGTTGACTGGGTCCTTCTCCCTCCTACTGTGTTGACTGGGTCCTTCTCCAGTCCTACTGTGTTGACTGGGTCCTTCTCCCTCCTACTGTGTTGACTGGGTCCTTCTCCCTCCTACTGTGTTGACTGGGTCCTTCTCCCTCCTACTGTGTTGACTGGGTTCTTCTCCCTCCTACTGTGTTGACTGGGTCCTTCTCCAGTCCTACTGTGTTGACTGGGTCCTTCTCCAGTCCTACTGTGTTGACTGGGTCCTTCTCCCTCCTACTGTGTTGACTGGGTCCTTCTCCCTCCTACTGTGTTGACTGGGTCCTTCTCCCTCCTACTGTGTTGACTGGGTCCTTCTCCCTCCTACTGTGTTGACTGGGTCCTTCTCCCTCCTACTGTGTTGACTGGGTCCTTCTCCCTCCTACTGTGTCGACTGGGTCCTTCTCCAGTCCTACTGTGTCGACTGGGTCCTTCTCCCTCCTACTGTGTCGACTGGGTCCTTCTCCCTCCTACTGTGTTGACTGGGTCCTTCTCCCTCCTACTGTGTTGACTGGGTCCTTCTCCCTCCTACTGTGTTGACTGGGTCCTTCTCCCTCCTACTGTGTTGACTGGGTCCTTCTCCCTCCTATTGTGTCGACTGGGTCCTTCTCCCTCCTACTGTGTCGACTGGGTCCTTCTCCAGTCCTACTGTGTCGACTGGGTCCTTCTCCCTCCTACTGTGTCGACTGGGTCCTTCTCCCTCCTACTGTGTCGACTGGGTCCTTCTCCCTCCTACTGTGTTGACTGGGTCCTTCTCCCTCCTACTGTGTTGACTGGGTCCTTCTCCCTCCTACTGTGTTGACTGGGTCCTTCTCCCTCCTACTGTGTTGACTGGGTCCTTCTCCCTCCTACTGTGTTGACTGGGTCCTTCTCCCTCCTACTGTGTTGACTGGGTCCTTCTCCCTCCTACTGTGTCGACTGGGTCCTTCTCCTTCCTACTGTGTCGACTGGGTCCTTCTCCCTCCTACTGTGTTGACTGGGTCCTTCTCCAGTCCTACTGTGTTGACTGGGTCCTTCTCCCTCCTACTGTGTTGACTGGGTCCTTCTCCCTCCTACTGTGTTGACTGGGTCCTTCTCCAGTCCTACTGTGTTGACTGGGTCCTTCTCCCTCCTACTGTGTTGACTGGGTCCTTCTCCCTCCTACTGTGTTGACTGGGTCCTTCTCCCTCCTACTGTGTTGACTGGGTCATTCTCCAGTCCTACTGTGTTGACTGGGTCATTCTCCCTCCTACTGTGTTGACTGGGTCATTCTCCCTCCTACTGTGTTGACTGGGTCCTTCTCCCTCCTACTGTGTTGACTGGGTCCTTCTCCCTCCTACTGTGTTGACTGGGTCCTTCTCCCTCCTACTGTGTTGACTGGGTCCTTCTCCCTCCTACTGTGTTGACTGGGTCCTTCTCCAGTCCTACTGTGTTGACTGGGTCCTTCTCCAGTCCTACTGTGTTGACTGGGTCCTTCTCCAGTCCTACTGTGTTGACTGGGTCCTTCTCCAGTCCTACTGTGTTGACTGGGTCCTTCTCCCTCCTACTGTGTCGACTGGGTCCTTCTCCCTCCTACGGTGTTGACTGGGTCCTTCTCCAGTCCTACTGTGTTGTGTAATGTTTTCCTCCTGGCCTGTCTGTCTGTCTGTCTGTCTGGCAGCGTTCCACAAGCCCAGGCCCCACCCCCCTCCCCCCGCTGCTCATGCCCCTCTGTCTCTGCAGCATTCCAGCATCCTGTGGCGATGTCTGGAGGACCAGAGGAGCACAAGGCCCCTACGCCATCAGCCCCGTGAACAATGAGACCTTCCCGTCAGAAAGATGGACAGACAGGGGGGACAGACAGGGGGACAGACAGGGGGACAGACAGATGGACAGACAGGGGTACAGACAGATGGACAGACAGGGGGACATGGAGGGGGACAGACAGATGGACAGACAGGGGGACAGACAGGGGGACATGGAGGGGGACAGACAGATGAACAGACAGGGGGACATGGAGGGGGACAGACAGATGGACAGACAGGGGGACAGACAGGGGGACAGACAGGGGGACATGGAGGGGGACAGACAGATGGACAGACAGGGGGACATGGAGGGGGACAGACAGATGGACAGACAGGGGGACATGGAGGGGGACAGACAGATGGACAGACAGGGGGACATGGAGGGGGACAGACAGATGGACAGACAGGGGGACATGGAGGGGGACAGACAGATGGACAGACAGGGGGACATGGAGGGGGACAGACAGATGGACAGACAGGGGGACATGGAGGGGGACAGACAGATGGACAGACAGGGGGACATGGAGGGGGACAGACAGATGGACAGACAGGGGGACATGGAGGGGGACAGACAGATGGACAGACAGGGGGACATGGAGGGGGACAGACATATGGACAGACAGGGGGACATGGAGGGGGACAGACAGGGGGACATGGAGGGGGACAGACAGATGGACAGACAGGGGGACATGGAGGGGGACAGACAGATGGACAGACAGGGGGACAGACAGGGGGACAGACAAGGGGACATGGAGGGGGACAGACAGATGGACAGACAGGGGGACAGACAGGGGGACAGACAAGGGGACATGGAGGGGGACAGACAGATGGACAGACAGGGGGACATGGAGGGGGACAGACAGATGGACAGACAGGGGGACATGGAGGGACAGCAGCAACACAGGCATGCTCTCTCTCTCTCCCCCGTTCTCCCTCACTCTTTTCCTCTCTCAACAGGCATGCTCTCTCTCTCCCCCGTTCTCCCTCACTCTTTTCCTCTCTCAACAGGCATGCTCTCTCTCTCCCCTGTTCTCCCTCACTCTTTTTCTCTCTCTCAACAGGCATGCTCTCTCTCCGCTATCTCTTTTACTCACTCTACATCTCTCTCTCCCTCTCTCAGAGGCCCCGCCAGGGAGTGTGTGATAAAGAATTAATGGAGGCAGGAAGGCAGGCAGCAACAATTGTGGGAAAGTCGCTCGCTCTCTCTTCGTATCACGTAAAAGGAATTTCAGCAATTTGACTCAAAAACATACCATCATATTTGATGGAGGAAGAATAAGTCAGGATGGGTGGAGGGGCTTGTGTCAGGGGTATTGTGTGTTGTATAATGTACAGGAAAACAGCTATGGTCACCGAGAAAACCGTTTTAAGTAGGAATATCCCTGTAGTTTGGAGGGGTACAACCTCTATACCATCCCATTATACAGTGCCTTCAGAAAGTTTTCACACCCCTTCTTGACCTTTTCCACATTGTGTTGTGTTACATCCTGGATTTAAAAAGGACTACATTGTGATGTTCTAACACTGGCCTACCCACAATGCCCCATAATGTCAAAGTGGAATTATGTTTTTAGATTATTTATTTTTTTTACAAATGAATTACAATTGAAAAGCTGAAATGTCTTAAGTCAATAAGTATTTAACCCCTTATGGCAAGCCTAAATAAGTTTAGGAGTACACATTTGCTTAACAAGTCCCATAATAAGCTGTAAGGACTCACTCTGTGTGCAATAATAGTGTTTAACATGATTTTTGAATGACTACCTCATATCTGTACCTCACACATACAATTAGCTGTAAGGTCCCTCAGTCGAGCAGAGAATTTCAAACACAGATTCAACCACATTCTAATGCCTCGCAAAGAAGGGCACCTATTGGTAGATGGGTAAAAAAACAAAACAGACATTGAATATCCCTTTGAACATGGTGAAGTTATTAATTACACTTTGGATGGTGTATCAATACACCCAGTCACTACAAAGATACAGGCGTCCTTCCTAACTCAGTTGCCGGAGAAGAAGGAAACCGCTCAGGGATTCCACCATGAAGCCAATAGTGACTTTAAATCAGTTACAGAGTTTAATGGCTGTGATAGGAGAAAACTGAGGATGGATCAACAACATTGCAGTTACTCCACAATACTAACCTAAATGACAGAGTGAAAAGAAGGAAGCCTGTACAGAATAAAAACATTCCAAAACATGCACCCTGTTTACAATAAGGCACTAAAATAAAACGGCAAAGAATCTGGCAAAGAAATTAACTTTATGTCCTGAATACAAAGTGTTATGTTTGGGGCAAATCCAACACGACACATCACTGAGTACCACTCTTCATATTTTCAAGCATGGTGGTGTCTGCATCATGTTATGGGTATGCTTGTCATCGGCAAGGACTGGGGGAGTTTTTTAGGATACAATTTAACGGAATAGAGCTAAGCTCAGGCAAAATCCTAGAGGAAAACCTGGTTCAGTCTGTTTCCCAACAGACACTGGAAGACAAATTCACCTTTCAGCAGGACAATGTCCTAAAACACAAGGCCAAATCTACACTGGATTTGCTTACCAAGACGACACTGAGTGGCCTAGTTACAGTTTTGACTGAAATCGGTTTGAAAATCTATGGCAAGACTTGAAAATGGTTGTCTAGCAATGATCAACAACCAATTTGACAGAGCTTTAATAATTTTGAAAAGAACAGCTAATCATGGCTACCCGGACTATTTGCACTGCCCCCCCACCCCATCCTTTTTATGCTGCTGCTACTCTGTTAATTATTTATGCATAGTCACTTTAACTCTACCCACATGTACATATTACTTCAACTACCTCAACTAGCCGGTGCCCCCGCACATTGACTCTGCAACGGTACCCCCCTGTATATATAGCCTCCCTACTGTTATTTTATTTTACTTCTGCTCTTTTTTTTCTCAACACTTTTTTTGTTGTTGTTTTATTTTTTATTTTTTTTGTTAAAAATAAATGCACTGTTGGTTAAGGGCTGTAAGTAAGCATTTCACTGTAATGTCTGCACCTGTTGTATTCGGTGCATGTGACCAATACAATTTGATTTGATTTGATTAATGGGCAAATGTTGCACAATCCAGGTGTGGAAAGCTCTTAGAGACTTACCCAGAAAGACTGCCAAAGGTGCTTCTACAAAGTATTGACTTAGGGGTTTGAGTACTTTTGTAAATTAGATATTTCATTATTTCATTTTCAATAATTTTGCTAAAATTTCTAAAACATGTTTTCACTTTGTCATAATGGGGTATTGAGTGTAGATGGGTAAGAGAAAACAAAATCTATTTAATCCATTTTGAATTCAGACTGTACCAAAACAAAATGTGGAATAAGTCAAGGGATATGAATACTTTCTGAAGGCGCTGTCATTCCCATAAGAACGTAGGGCTCACAGAAGGAGCTGAGGACGTCGCAAAACTCTCATTAAACTAGAGATTAAAGGAGGACCAGAGAGGTAGTAGGGCTGTAGTAGGGCTGACCAGAGAGGTAAGGCTGTAGTAAAGCTGTAGTAGGGCTGACCAGAGAGGTAAGGCTGTAGTAAAGCTGTAGTAGGGCTGACCAGAGAGGTAAGGCTGTAGTAAAGCTGTAGTAGGGCTGACCAGAGAGGTAAGGCTGTAGTAAAGCTGTAGTAGGGCTGACCAGAGAGGTAAGGCTGTAGTAGGGCTGACCAGAGAGGTAAGGCTGTAGTAAAGCTGTAGTAGGGCTGACCAGAGAGGTAAGGCTGTAGTAAAGCTGTAGTAGGGCTGACCAGAGAGGTAAGGCTGTAGTAAAGCTGTAGTAGGGCTGACCAGAGAGGTAAAGCTGTAGTAGGGCTGACCAGAGAGGTAAAGCTGTAGTAGGGCTGACCAGAGAGGTAAGGCTGTAGTAAAGCTGTAGTAGGGCTGACCAGAGAGGTAAGGCTGTAGTAAAGCTGTAGTAGGGCTGACCAGAGAGGTAAGGCTGTAGTAAAGCTGTAGTAGGGCTGACCAGAGAGGTAAGGCTGTAGTAAAGCTGTAGTAGGGCTGACCAGAGAGGTAAGGCTGTAGTAAAGCTGTAGTAGGGCTGACCAGAGAGGTAAGGCTGTAGTAAAGCTGTAGTAGGGCTGACCAGATAGGTAAGGCTGTAGTAAAGCTGTAGTAGGGCTGACCAGAGAGGTAAGGCTGTAGTAAAGCTGTAGTAGGGCTGACCAGAGAGGTAAGGCTGTAGTAAAGCTGTAGTAGGGCTGACCAGAGTGGTACGGCTGTAGTAAAGCTGTAGTAGGGCTGACCAGAGAGGTACGGCTGTAGTAAAGCTGTAGTAGGGCTGACCAGAGAGGTAAGGCTGTAGTAAAGCTGTAGTAGGGCTGACCAGAGAGGTAAGGCTGTAGTAAAGCTGTAGTAGGGCTGACCAGAGAGGTAAGGCTGTAGTAAAGCTGTAGTAGGGCTGACCAGAGAGGTAAGGCTGTAGTAAAGCTGTAGTAGGGCTGACCAGAGAGGTAAGGCTGTAGTAAAGCTGTAGTAGGGCTGACCAGAGAGGTAAGGCTGTAGTAAAGCTGTAGTAGGGCTGACCAGAGAGGTAAGGCTGTAGTAAAGCTGTAGTAGGGCTGACCAGAGAGGTAAGGCTGTAGTAAAGCTGTAGTAGGGCTGACCAGAGAGGTAAGGCTGTAGTAAAGCTGTAGTAGGGCTGACCAGAGAGGTAAGGCTGTAGTAAAGCTGTAGTAGGGCTGACCAGAGAGGTAAGGCTGTAGTAAAGCTGTAGTAGGGCTGACCAGAGAGGTAAGGCTGTAGTAAAGCTGTAGTAGGGCTGACCAGAGAGGTAAGGCTGTAGTAAAGCTGTAGTAGGGCTGACCAGAGAGGTAAGGCTGTAGTAAAGCTGTAGTAGGGCTGACCAGAGAGGTAAGGCTGTAGTAAAGCTGTAGTAGGGCTGACCAGAGAGGTAAGGCTGTAGTAAAGCTGTAGTAGGGCTGACCAGAGAGGTAAGGCTGTAGTAAAGCTGTAGTAGGGCTGACCAGAGAGGTAAGGCTGTAGTAAAGCTGTAGTAGGGCTGACCAGAGAGGTAAGGCTGTAGTAAAGCTGTAGTAGGGCTGACCAGAGAGGTAAGGCTGTAGTAAAGCTGTAGTAGGGCTGACCAGAGAGGTAAGGCTGTAGTAAAGCTGTAGTAGGGCTGACCAGAGAGGTAAGGCTGTAGTAAAGCTGTAGTAGGGCTGACCAGAGAGGTAAGGCTGTAGTAAAGCTGTAGTAGGGCTGACCAGAGAGGTAAGGCTGTAGTAAAGCTGTAGTAGGGCTGACCAGAGAGGTAAGGCTGTAGTAAAGCTGTAGTAGGGCTGACCAGAGAGGTAAGGCTGTAGTAAAGCTGTAGTAGGGCTGACCAGAGAGGTAAGGCTGTAGTAAAGCTGTAGTAGGGCTGACCAGAGAGGTACGGCTGTAGTAAAGCTGTAGTAGGGCTGACCAGAGAGGTAAGGCTGTAGTAAAGCTGTAGTAGGGCTGACCAGAGAGGTAAGGCTGTAGTAAAGCTGTAGTAGGGCTGACCAGAGAGGTAAGGCTGTAGTAAAGCTGTAGTAGGGCTGACCAGAGAGGTAAGGCTGTAGTAAAGCTGTAGTAGGGCTGACCAGAGAGGTAAGGCTGTAGTAAAGCTGTAGTAGGGCTGACCAGAGAGGTAAGGCTGTAGTAAAGCTGTAGTAGGGCTGACCAGAGAGGTAAGGCTGTAGTAAAGCTGTAGTAGGGCTGACCAGAGAGGTAAGGCTGTAGTAAAGCTGTAGTAGGGCTGACCAGAGAGGTAAGGCTGTAGTAAAGCTGTAGTAGGGCTGACCAGAGAGGTAAGGCTGTAGTAAAGCTGTAGTAGGGCTGACCAGAGAGGTAAGGCTGTAGTAAAGCTGTAGTAGGGCTGACCAGAGAGGTAAGGCTGTAGTAAAGCTGTAGTAGGGCTGACCAGAGAGGTAAGGCTGTAGTAAAGCTGTAGTAGGGCTGACCAGAGAGGTAAGGCTGTAGTAAAGCTGTAGTAGGGCTGACCAGAGAGGTAAGGCTGTAGTAAAGCTGTAGTAGGGCTGACCAGAGAGGTAAGGCTGTAGTAAAGCTGTAGTAGGGCTGACCAGAGAGGTAAGGCTGTAGTAAAGCTGTAGTAGGGCTGACCAGAGAGGTAAGGCTGTAGTAAAGCTGTAGTAGGGCTGACCAGAGAGGTAAGGCTGTAGTAAAGCTGTAGTAGGGCTGACCAGAGAGGTAAGGCTGTAGTAAAGCTGTAGTAGGGCTGACCAGAGAGGTAAGGCTGTAGTAAAGCTGTAGTAGGGCTGACCAGAGAGGTAAGGCTGTAGTAAAGCTGTAGTAGGGCTGACCAGAGAGGTAAGGCTGTAGTAAAGCTGTAGTAGGGCTGACCAGAGAGGTAAGGCTGTAGTAAAGCTGTAGTAGGGCTGACCAGAGAGGTAAGGCTGTAGTAAAGCTGTAGTAGGGCTGACCAGAGAGGTAAGGCTGTAGTAAAGCTGTAGTAGGGCTGACCAGAGAGGTAAGGCTGTAGTAAAGCTGTAGTAGGGCTGACCAGAGAGGTAAGGCTGTAGTAAAGCTGTAGTAGGGCTGACCAGAGAGGTAAGGCTGTAGTAAAGCTGTAGTAGGGCTGACCAGAGAGGTAAGGCTGTAGTAAAGCTGTAGTAGGGCTGACCAGAGAGGTAAGGCTGTAGTAAAGCTGTAGTAGGGCTGACCAGAGAGGTAAGGCTGTAGTAAAGCTGTAGTAGGGCTGACCAGAGAGGTAAGGCTGTAGTAAAGCTGTAGTAGGGCTGACCAGAGAGGTAAGGCTGTAGTAAAGCTGTAGTAGGGCTGACCAGAGAGGTAAGGCTGTAGTAAAGCTGTAGTAGGGCTGACCAGAGAGGTAAGGCTGTAGTAAAGCTGTAGTAGGGCTGACCAGAGAGGTAAGGCTGTAGTAAAGCTGTAGTAGGGCTGACCAGAGAGGTAAGGCTGTAGTAAAGCTGTAGTAGGGCTGACCAGAGAGGTAAGGCTGTAGTAAAGCTGTAGTAGGGCTGACCAGAGAGGTAAGGCTGTAGTAAAGCTGTAGTAGGGCTGACCAGAGAGGTAAGGCTGTAGTAAAGCTGTAGTAGGGCTGACCAGAGAGGTAAGGCTGTAGTAAAGCTGTAGTAGGGCTGACCAGAGAGGTAAGGCTGTAGTAAAGCTGTAGTAGGGCTGACCAGAGAGGTAAGGCTGTAGTAAAGCTGTAGTAGGGCTGACCAGAGAGGTAAGGCTGTAGTAAAGCTGTAGTAGGGCTGACCAGAGAGGTAAGGCTGTAGTAAAGCTGTAGTAGGGCTGACCAGAGAGGTAAGGCTGTAGTAAAGCTGTAGTAGGGCTGACCAGAGAGGTAAAGCTGTAGTAGGGCTGACCAGAGAGGTAAGGCTGTAGTAAAGCTGTAGTAGGGCTGACCAGAGAGGTAAGGCTGTAGTAAAGCTGTAGTAGGGCTGACCAGAGGGGTAAGGCTGTAGTAAAGCTGTAGTAGGGCTGACCAGAGAGGTAAGGCTGTAGTAAAGCTGTAGTAGGGCTGACCAGAGAGGTAAGGCTGTAGTAAAGCTGTAGTAGGGCTGACCAGAGAGGTAAGGCTGTAGTAAAGCTGTAGTAGGGCTGACCAGAGAGGTAAGGCTGTAGTAAAGCTGTAGTAGGGCTGACCAGAGAGGTAAGGCTGTAGTAAAGCTGTAGTAAGGTTGACCAGAGAGGTAAGGCTGTAGTAAAGCTGTAGTAGGGCTGACCAGAGAGGTAAGGCTGTAGTAAAGCTGTAGTAGGGCTGACCAGAGAGGTAAGGCTGTAGTAAAGCTGTAGTAGGGCTGACCAGAGAGGTAAGGCTGTAGTAAAGCTGTAGTAGGGCTGACCAGAGAGGTAAGGCTGTAGTAAAGCTGTAGTAGGGCTGACCAGAGAGGTAAGGCTGTAGTAAAGCTGTAGTAGGGCTGACCAGAGAGGTAAGGCTGTAGTAAAGCTGTAGTAGGGCTGACCAGAGAGGTAAGGCTGTAGTAAAGCTGTAGTAGGGCTGACCAGAGAGGTAAGGCTGTAGTAGGGCTGACCAGAGAGGTAAGGCTGTAGTAAAGCTGTAGTAAGGTTGACCAGAGAGGTAAGGCTGTAGTAAAGCTGTAGTAAGGTTGACCAGAGAGGTAAGGCTGGCTGGAGTCTATACCTCAGAGCTGCAGTGTTTTGCCAGGGGATACCAGGGCATGGGAAGGGAAGAGTTCTCTGATGCTCAGAGGGAAACATATGGGATTCGGTCGCAAACCAGGTGCTAGCAGGCAGTATGTTGTACAGCTTAGGAAGGGAAGGGTTCTCTGATGCTCAGAGGGAAACATCTGGGCGGGTCGTAAACCTGGTGCTAACAGGCAGCATAATGATAACATTTACCAGGTCTGTATGTTATGGGCCCTATATAGACTTGACATAAGTTGATTTAACATAGACTTTTTTAGTTTTTAAAGACTTAAGTCCGTGTTGAGTCTACTTATTTCCAGTCTGAATCGGGCCCTAAATGTGTAAACAAATAAACAATTTAAACATTTTGAATTTCAACCACAGAAAACTATGGAAGTCAATGAGGAATCTGTGATGTAATGTCAGTCACTCAGTAATGCTTTTGGAACTGGAGCGGAGACCAATGAGGGCAGAGACTTGAAAGCTCTATGTTACTAGGGAAACCCGTAGCTTCAAATGTCTGTCAACATCATGTGTAGATACAACAGTTCACTACATCCCTGTAGCAAACCATATGTAGCTGTCGTCATAGCCACGGCATTGCTCTTCCCCGGGGAATCCTGACTTGCATGAGTGCAATATGTAACAACGCCCTCTGCTGCTGGTTTTCAGAAACGCAGTTCAATTCAGCTTATTGTGGTCCAATGACTTGCTGCTTATTGTTATGAAAAATAACTCTGTCCCAGTCTGTAGTACCCCAGATAGCACTAACACATACAGCAGAAAGTCTGTCCCAGTCTGTAGTACCCCAGATAGCACTAACACATACAGCAGGAAGTCTGTCCCAGTCTGTAGTACCCCAGATAGCACTAACACATACAGCAGGAAGTATGTCCCAGTCTGTAGTACCCCAGATAGCACTAACACATACAGCAGGAAGTCTGTCCCAGTCTGTAGTACCCCAGATAGCACTAACACATACAGCAGGAAGTCTGTCCCAGTCTGTAGTACCCCAGATAGCACTAACACATACAGCAGGAAGTCTGTCCCAGTCTGTAGTACCCCAGATAGCACTAACACATACAGCAGGAAGTCTGTCCCAGTCTGTAGTACCCCAGATAGCACTAACACATACAGCAGGAAGTATGTCCCAGTCTGTAGTACCCCAGATAGCACTAACACATACAGCAGGAAGTCTGTCCCAGTCTGTAGTACCCCAGATAGCACTAACACATACAGCAGGAAGTCTGTCCCAGTCTGTAGTACCCCAGATAGCACTAACACATACAGCAGGAAGTCTGTCCCAGTCTGTAGTACCCCAGATAGCACTTACACATACAGCAGGAAGTCTGTCCCAGTCTGTAGTACCCCAGATAGCACTAACACATACAGCAGGAAGTCTGTCCCAGTCTGTAGTACCCCAGATAGCACTAACACATACAGCAGGAAGTCTGTCCCAGTCTGTAGTACCCCAGATAGCACTAACACATACAGCAGGAAGTCTGTCCCAGTCTGTAGTACCCCAGATAGCACTAACACATACAGCAGGAAGTCTGTCCCAGTCTGTAGTACCCCAGATAGCACTAACACATACAGCAGGAAGTCTGTCCCAGTCTGTAGTACCCCAGATAGCACTAACACATACAGCAGGAAGTCTGTCCCAGTCTGTAGTACCCCAGATAGCACTAACACATACAGCAGGAAGTCTGTCCCAGTCTGTAGTACCCCAGATAGCACTAACACATACAGCAGGAAGTCTGTCCCAGTCTGTAGTACCCCAGATAGCACTAACACATACAGCAGGAAGTATGTCCCAGTCTGTAGTACCCCAGATAGCACTAACACTACAGAGTTGAATGAACAACAATGTTATCTACTATTTCCTTCTAGTTTACCCTCTGGTGTAGCCTGAGTGCTAGTATGTGTCTGCCCCCTTGTGGACAGCTTGGCATGGCAGTGAGTGACAAGACAGTGACAAGACAGTAGAAAAACAGACGTTGAAGCTATATAAATATTCTTCCTTTAGGTTAGCTAGGTCGTGGAACTACTATGATCTACGTCTCTATTGCATCTTATCCAGAAATGCGTAGGCAGGTCTTAAATTAAAGTTGAGCTAATTCTTCCCTTACTCCAGGCCCCTTGAAAGAATCCTCATAAATCAAAACCCTCTGTGCGTCCAACGTGGCACCCTATTCCCTATATAGGGCACTACTTTTGACCAGAGCTACTACCAAAGTAGTGCAGTACATAGGGAATAGGGTGCCATTTGGGACGTCGACCCCTCTCCCTCTCCTCTGCTTCAGCACAGAGAGTAGCTAGCTAAAGGTCTGCTCTGCCAAATTCCACTCTCCAGTTTGTTAGGCCTGACAGCCCCAGTAACCACGGTTACTAAATACCAATGTGAAAAACCTCTGGAATGGAGAGACTGGAGACTGAAGCGATACATATTTCTCTAAACACACGCGTCCCTAATACACAGAAAGGATGGAACAGAAAACACATAACAATACTACATTCCTCAAAAATTGGATTTATTTGGGGAATATTAACATTTTGTCTTTATTGCCCTTCATTCCAACACACACCCGGGGTACGTCCTAAATCGCACCCTATTCCCCATATAGTGCTATGGGCCTTGTTTGCGTGTGTCGTGGGAAAGGGTCGGGATGAGAGCCAAGGACACCCCTCCCTCCGTCCGTGGTGAGAGATGGGGCGGGACCTTGTGGAATCCTCACAGAGAGGATGACAGCTTTTCTGGCACTAACAGATTCCCCCCCCCCCCCCCCCTCTCCTCTCTCTCTCTCTCTCTCTCTCTCTCTCTCTCTCTCTCTCTCTCTCTCCTCTCTCCTCTCTCCTCTCTCCTCTCTCCTCTCTCCTCTCTCCTCTCTCCTCTCTCCTCTCTCTCCTCTCTCTCTACAGGGAGGGATGCAGTCACGCCAAAACCCCGAGGAGAGAGACCCCACCCACCCACGGCTGGCTGAGAGAGAATATGTACCTTGTACTTGTCAACAAGCGAGGACAGCATCTGAGCCATTGGAGAATGAGGTTTTGAATATTTTAAATAAATATTTATATATGTTTACAAACATAGTTCCATTCCATCTTGGGTATATGGATGACATCACAGGAGGCAAACTGTCAACAAAAAAACAAGCGCTGCTATATCACTGCAAAAATACATCCCACATCCAGAAATACAGACATTCTAATGGGTAAAAAAGGAAAGAGATTGTCAAGGAGGAATCTGAGCAGCACTAACTGGGCTTAGCGAGACTGTACGTTTCTAAAGTGCTTTATAGGGGTACGGTTAGAACGTGTCTGGAAGGTCAAGAGGGTTAAGGTCTCTGGAAGGTCATGAGGGTTAAGGTTAGGAGGTGTCTGGAAGGTCAAGAGGGTTAAGGTTAGGAGGTGTCTGGAAGGTCAAGCGGGTTATGGTTAGGTGTCTGGAAGGTCAAGCGGGTTAAGGTTAGGAGGTCTCTGGAAGGTCATGAGGGTTAAGGTTAGGAGGTGTCTGGAAGGTCAAGCGGGTTAAGGTTAGGAGGTGTCTGGAAGGTCATGAGGGTTAAGGTTAGGAGGTGTCTGGAAGGTCAAGCGGGTTATGGTTAGGAGGTGTCTGGAAGGTCAAGCAGGTTAAGGTTAGGAGGTGTCTGGAAGGTCATGAGGGTTATGGTTAGGAGGTGTCTGGAAGGTCAAGCAGGTTAAGGTTAGGAGGTGTCTGGAAGGTCATGAGGGTTATGGTTAGGAGGTGTCTGGAAGGTCAAGCGGGTTAAGGTCTCTGGAAGGTCATGAGGGTTAAGGTTAGGAGGTGTCTGGAAGGTCATGAGGGTTATGGTTAGGAGGTGTCTGGAAGGTCAAGCGGGTTAAGGTCTCTGGAAGGTCATGAGGGTTAAGGTTAGGAGGTCTCTGGAAGGTCATGAGGGTTATGGTTAGGAGGTGTCTGGAAGGTCAAGCGGGTTAAGGTCTCTGGAAGGTCATGAGTGTTAAGGTTAGGAGGTGTCTGGAAGGTCAAGCGGGTTAAGGTTAGGAGGTGTCTGGAAGGTCATGAGGGTTAAGGTTAGGAGGTCTCTGGAAGGTCATGAGGGTTAAGGTTAGGAGGTCTCTGGAAGGTCATGAGGGTTAAGGTTAGGAGGTGTCTGGAAGGTCAAGCGGGTTAAGGTTAGGAGGTGTCTGGAAGGTCATGAGGGTTAAGGTTAGGAGGTGTCTGGAAGGTCATGAGGGTTAAGGTTAGGAGGTGTCTGGAAGGTCATGAGGGTTAAGGTTAGGAGGTCTCTGGATGGCCCAGGTATTTAGAAACGGTCCTGACGTTGTCCTGTCTCATGCCCTGGATGTGAGCGTCTAGTTTCTGGAGCAGCTCCTGGGAGCGCAGGTTCTCCTCCTCCAGGTATCGGGATGCCACCGAGCCAGCAGGGGAACCCACACAACGCTCCTGGAGAACAGAAGGAGCTATTAGACACTATGGGTTGCACAATTCCGGTAACTTTCCCAAAATTACCAGGTTTTTCGGAAATGGCGGTTGGAAGATTCCAGGAATCTGGAGGGAATAAGCGTGAAATCCAGAATCCTCCAACTGGGATTTCTGGGAAACCTGGGAATTTGGAGAAAAGTTTGTGGAGATTTGACACCCTAGACACAGTATTATATGGTCGTACTACCTGAAGACTGAAAAGGAGACTGGTCTTCAGAATGACCTTGTTCTGAAACAATTATATCATGTTTTTTCCCCCCCATAAGCAAATTCTCCCTGCTATTATCCTGATGAACTTTGACTAACATCACATCATGTTCTACTCCTCACTACACCAGCATTAGTCTCCTAGTCTCTGAACGACTGCACTTGTCTTTTCTTACCAGCACTGACTTTGTTGATAGCTGCTTTACTGAGGAAAGGGTTGTAAGTGGCTCTGGATAAGAGCATCTGCTAAATGACTAACATGTAAAATGCATCTTAACAGAGCAGCTGTATATAGTAACCACGAGTCTGGCAGTGTGAGAGGACCTAAATTGTCACTGACAGGTAGCCTCACCATGGGTAGTGCGTCTTGGCTGGCCAGCAGGTGTAGAGCCTCCTCTGAACTGGAGAACTGGCCCTCAGCACCACCAGGTAAAGAGACAGGTAGAGGGGCAGGTTCATTAGGAACACAGACAAGGGCTGAGGCTGTCCCCCGGGCTAGTCTGCTCTCTCTACAGGCCGAGGAGGAAGAGGAGGAGGACGAGGAGGGCCTGCGGTCCAGGGTCTGGCTGTGGTGTCTGTGAGAGGAGGAGAGGTCCTCTAGCTGTCGGAGGAGGTGCTGGATCTCCTCTTCGTAGTGCGAGGTGTTCTCCTGCATCCTGGTCTCCATGGCTAACATCTCCTCTCTGTGTCTCTGGTGCAGCTCCTCTTCAGTCCTACAGCGAGAACAGCACTGAGGTTCACTAAACATCTCAACGGAGAACAAAAATCATATTCACCAGGCTTTGTGTGGCCTGAGTGAGACTGCAGTGTGTGTGTGTCTCTGTGTGTGTGTGTGTGTGTATGAGACTGCAGTGTGTGTGTGTGTGTGTGTGTGTGTGTCTGCAGTGTGTGTGTGTGTGTGACTGCAGTGTGTGTGTGTGTGTGTGTGTGACTGCAGTGTGTGTGTGTGTGTGTCTGCAGTGTGTGTGTGTGTGTGTGTGTGTGTGTGTGTGTATGAGACTGCAGTGTGTGTGTGTGTCTGCAGTGTGTGTGTGTGTGTGTGTGTCTGCAGTGTGTGTGTGTCTGCAGTGTGTGTGTGTGACTGCAGTGTGTGTGTGTGTGTGTGTGTGTGTCTGCAGTGTGTGTGTGTGTGTGTGTGTGTGTCTGCAGTGTGTGTGTGTGTGTGTCTGTCTACTGTAGCCTACCCGTCCTGTGCTTGTCGTGGGCCGACCCTGGACTGGTTGTGTAGCAGGGCTCTGTCTAGCTTGTCCTGCCAGGTCTGTGTAGAGGCCTCCTGGCGAGCCCTCACCTCCACCAGCTCCTGTCTCATCTGCCTGTTCTCCTGCTCCAAGCTACTCAGAGACAAGATGTAGCTCTCTCTCAGAGAGGCCAGGCAGGGGTCCCCTTTCTGGGGGGGAGGGAGAGAGAGAGAGGGAGAGATAGATGGAGGGGAGAAGGAGAGAGAGAGAATGAAGGGGTTGAGAGAGAGAGAGAGAGAAGGTGGAGAGAGAGAGAGTGTGATTGAAAAATAGGGCAAGAGAGAGTCAATGAAAAATACATTGGGACTAAGGAAAAATTCACTGTAGATTTGGACAACGTTCCAATGAAGTATAAATCAGTCCAGACCTTAGTAGACCTCGACTCCACTCTCTCCAGCAGATCATTGAGATGTTGGTTCTCAATCTTCAGAGTTTCCAGGTGCACCTGAGTCACCTGGACGGGACAGAGTAACAGAGCCACTGGCATAAGTATCACATTTTGGACGGTATGACGGAATTTCATGGTATTTGATGTTTTTGAATAATAAAAGTTCTACACTTGCTTTGTGAGTACTGCGTGACCCTACGGTGGCAACACATACATTCTGAGGGACTTCAATGTCTCTCTACCGTTCTGATTGTTTTATACTGTTCAATTCAACTTCACCCTAAAACAATTTCCTGCATTTCTATCCATTTCCGCATTTCCTGCACTCCTTAGAGATCATTTCACACTGCCATGTATGGGCTGCACGATATGGGTTAAAAAAAAACTAGGCCTCATTTTTTAAACGAAATGTTGCAATTGCGATTTGACTAGGGTGAACTGTTGGAATCATGGAAATAGAATGTTTATTCAAATTCTAGAACTGGAATTTAAATTAAATTTAAATAACATTGGGCGATTTGAACACAGTTGTTTGACGTGACAACGAATGAAAATACCAGGGAGGAGTTATTGTGACAGGGTAGGACCCAAAGTGATGGTCAGCGTTTCCTAGGGGACCCTTTAATCTTCAGCTACATTAATTGTTTCTTCATGTAGCCCAACATATTCATGCTTCGCCTCTTTGATTTAGAAGATACTGCTGCACAAACATCATGCTGATCTAGGCCGACACCATCACTGGTACCAGGCTGTATTAGCTAGCTACGTTTGTTCTGACTCAGTACATTTATTTGCTAGCTAGCTAGCCAGCTAACTAGCGATTAGCAATTTGTGGCTAACACGATTTAGCTAAAACTTGCTAAGAAAATACTAAACTAGCTGTTTGTTGACGTAAGACACACAAACTAATAGTGTAATTATAGAACGCTTATGGATTTATATTAAGAAGCAAAGTGGAAACAACATCGTTGTCATCAACATTGTTGCATGTGCTGCATTGACCATGCAGACTGAACGCAAGTGGTCTCCTGATCGAGCAACAACAAATGCGCTCCTGGAGTAACAGGTCTGTGTGGAAAGCAGCATGGAGAGAGAGAGAGATTTCAAAAAAGCTTTTGACTCAATTTGGTATGAGGGTCTGCTATACAAATTGATGGAAAGTGGGGTTGGGGGAAAAACATACGACATTATAAAATCCATGTACACAAACAACAAGTGTGCGGTTAAAATTGGCAAAAAACACACACATTTCTTTCCACAGGGCCGTGGGGTGAGACAGGGATGCAGTTTAAGCCCCACCCTCTTCAACATATATATCAACGAATTGGCGAGGGCACTAGAACAGTCTGCAGCACCCGGCCTTACCCTACTAGAATTTGAAGTCAAATGTCTACTGTTTGCTGATGATCTGGTGCTTCTGTCCCCAACCAAGGAGGGCCTACAGCAGCACCTAGATCTTCTGCACAGATTCTGTCAGACCTGGGCCCTGACAGTAAATGTCAGTAAGACAAAAATAATTGTGTTCCAAAAACGGTCCAGTTGCCAGGACCACAAATACAGCTGGTAGAGCACGGCGCTTGTAACGCCAAGGTAGTGGGTTCGATCCCCGGGACCACCCATACACAAAAATGTATGCACGCATGACTGTAAGTCGCTTTGGATAAAAGCGTCTGCTAAATGGCATATTATATTATTATTATTATACAAATTCCATCTAGACACCGTTGCCCTAGAGCACACAAAAAACGATACATACCTCGGCCTAAACATCAGCGCCACAGGTAACTTACACAAAGCTGTGAACGATCTGAGACAAGGCAAGAAGGGCCTTCTATGCCATCAAAAGGAACATAAAATTTGACATCCCAATTAGGATCTGGCTAAAAATATTTAAATCAGTTATAGAACCCATTGCCCTTTATGGTTGTGAGGTGTGGGGTCTGCTCACCAACCAAGCATTCACAAAATGGGACAAACACCAAATTGACACTCTGCATGCAGAACTCTGCAAAAACATCCTCTGTGTACGACGTAAAACACCAAATAATGTATGCAGAGCAGAATTACGCCGATACCCGCAAATTATCAAAATCCAGAAAAGAGTTGTTAAATTCTACAACCACCTAAAAGGAAGCGATTCCCAAATCTTCCATAACAAAGCCTTCACCTACAGAGAGATGAACCTAGAGAAGAGTTCCCTAAGCAAGCTGGTTCTGTTCGCAAACAGACCCCACAGATCCCCAGGACAGCAACATAAACACAATTAGACCCATCATGAGAAAACTAAAAGATAATTACTTGACACATTGGAAAGAATTTACCAAAAAACTGAGCAAACTAGAACGCTATTTGGCCCTAAACAGACAGTACACAAATTGCAGAATACCTGACCACTGTGACTGACCCAAACTTAAGGAAATCTTCGACTATGTACAGACTCAGTGAGCATAGCCTTGCTATTGAGAAAGGCCGCCGTAAGCAGACCTGGCTTTCGAGAGAAGACAGGCTATGTGCACACTGCCCACAAAATGATGTGGAAACTGAGCTGCACTTCCTAACCTGACAAATGTATGACCATATTAGAGACGCATATTTCCCTCAGATTACACAGACCCACAAAGAATTTGAAAACAAATGCAGTGTGCCATCACAGCAGCAAGATGTGTGACCAGTTGCCACAGGAAAAGGGCAACCAGTGAAGAACAAACACCATTGTAAATACAACCCATATTTATGTTTATTTATTTTCCCTTTTGTACTTTACCTATTTGCACATCGTTAGAACACTGGATACAGCCGTGGTCAAAAGTTTTGAGAATGACACAAATACTAATTTTCACAAAGTCTGCTGCCTCAGTTTTTATTATGCAATTTGCATATACTCCAGAATGTCATGAAGTCACTCTTTGCCATGAAAATGAACTTAATCCCAAAAAAACATTTCCACTGCATTTCAGCCCTGCCACAAAAGGACCAGCTGCCATCATGTCAGTGATTCTCTCGTTAACACAGGTGAGAGTGTTGACGAGGACAAGGCTGGAGATCACTCTGTCATGCTGATTGAGTTAGAATAACAGACTGGAAGCTTTAAAAAGGAGGGTGGTGCTTGAAATCATTGTTCTTCCTCTGTTAACCATGGTTACCTGCAAGGAAATACGTGCCGTCATCATTGCTTTGCACAAAAAGGGCTTCACAGGCAAGGATATTGCTGCTAGTAAGATTGCACCTAAATTAAAAAAATTTCGGATCATCAAGAACTTCAAGGAGAGAGGTTCAATTGTTGTGAAGAAGGCGTCAGGGCGCCCAAGAAAGTCCAGCAAGCGCCAGGACCGTCTCCTAAAGTTGATTCAGCTGCGGGATCGGGGCACCACCAGTGCAGAGCTTGCTCAGGAATGGCAGCAGGCAGGTGTGAGTGCATCTGCACGCACAGTGAGGTGAAGACTTTTGGAGGATGGCCTGGTGTCAAGAAGGGCAGCAAAGAAGCCACTTCTCTCCAGGAAAAACATCAGGGACAGACCGATATTCTGCAAAAGGTACAGGGATTGGACTGCTGAGGTCAAGTCATTTCCTCTGATGAATCCCCTTTCCGATTGTTTGGGGCATCCGGAAAACACCTTGTCCGGAGAAGACAAGGTGAGTGCTACCATCAGTCCTGTGTCATGCCAACAGTAAAGCATCCTGAGACCATTCATGTGTGGGGTTGCTTCTCAGCCAAAGGAGTGGGCTCACTCACAATTTTGCCTAAGAACACAGCCATGAATAAAGAATGGTACCAACACATCCTCCGAGAGCAACTTCTCCCAACCATCCAAGAACAGTTTGATGACGACCAATGCCTTTTCCAGCATGATGGAGCACCTTGCCATAAGGCAAAAGTGATAACTAAGTGGCTCGGGGAACAAAACATCGACATTTTGGGTCCATGGCCAGGAAACTCCCCAGACCTTAATCCCATTGAGAACTTGTGGTTGATTCTCAAGAGGCGGGTGGACAAACAAAAACTCACAAATTTTGACAAACTCCAAGCATTGATTATGCAAGAATGGGCTGCCATCAGTCAGGATGTGGCCCAGAAGTTAATTGACAGCATGCCAGGGCGGATTGCAGAGGTCTTGAAAAAGAAGGGTCAACACTGCAAATATTGACTCTTTGCATAAACTTAATGTAATTGTCAATAAAAGCCTTTGACACTTATGGAATGCTTGTTATCATACTTCAGTATACCATAGTAACATCTGACAAAAATCTCTCATAACACTGAAGCAGCGAACTTTTTGAAGACCAATACTTGTGTCATTCTCAAAACTTTTTGATCACGACTGTATAGCCATAATATGACATTTGAAAAGTCTCTACTCCTTTGAAACATTTGAGAGTGTAATGTTAACTGTTCATTTTTATTGTTTATTTCACTTTTGTTTATGATCCATTTCACTTGCTTTGGCAATGTAAACATGTTTCCCATGCCAATAAAACCCCTTGAATTAAAATGAATAGAGAGCAGATGACAAGTATCTATAAAAATGGACGCTACACACAGCATATCAAATTTCACAAACCAAACATTCAAATACCGATAAAGAAGGTCAAGTAAAAATCCAAACCAGTCCAATACAATTATAATAGGATATACTGCCCAGCCCAGAAGAAGATCCTGTCTCTAGGCAACGCCTCCGAGTACAACTACCTCACCATGGTAACAACCACACACATATCTATATAGTAGCTACCTCATCATGGTAACAACCACACACATATCTATATGGTAGCTACCTCACCATGGTAACAACCACACACATATCTATATAGTAGCTACCTCACCATGGTAACAACCACACACATATCTATATAGTAGCTACCTCACCATGGTAACAACCACACACATATCTATATAGTAGCTACCTCACCATGGTAACAACCACACACATATCTATATGGTAGCTACCTCATCATGGTAACAACCACACACATATCTATATAGTAGCTACCTCACCATGGTAACAACCACACACATATCTATATAGTAGCTACCTCACCATGGTAACAACCACACACATATCTATATAGTAGCTACCTCACCATGGTAACAACCACACACATATCTATGTAGTAGCTACCTCACCATGGTAACAACCACACACATATATATGTAGTAGCTACCTCACCATGGTAACAAGCACACACATATCTATGTAGTAGCTACCTCATCATGGTAACAACACATAGACATACAGTGCCTTCGTAAATTATTCAGACCTTTTGACTTTTTCCACATTTTTGTTACGTTACAGCCTTATTCTAAAATGGATTAAATAAAACAATTTCCTCAATCTACACACAATACCCCATAATGACAAAAGAGAAAACAGATTTGTAGAAATGTTTGCTAATGTTAAAATAAAAATAACTATAATAATTATTTACATAAGTATTCTTACCCTTTGATATGAGACTCAAAATTGAGCTCAGGTGCATCCTGTTTCCATTGATCATCCTTGAGATGTTTATACAACTTGATTGGAGTCCAACCTGTGGTAAATTCAATTGATTGGACATGATTTGGAATGGCACACACCTGTCTATATAAGGTCCCACGGTTGACAGTGCATGTCAGACCAAAAACCAAGCCATTAGATCGAAGGAATTGTCCATAGAGCTCAGAGACAGGATTGTGTCAAGGCACAGATCTGGGGAATGGTCCCCAAAAAAATTCTGCAGCATTAAAGGTCCCCAAGAACACAGTGGCCTCCATCATTCTTAAATGGAAGAAGTTTGGAACCACCAAGACTCTTTCTACAGCTGGCCGCCCGGCCAAACTGAGCAATCGGGGGAGAAGGGCCTTGGTCAGGGAGGTGACCAAGAACCCGATGGTCACTCTGACAGAGGTCCAGAGTTCCTATGTGGAGATGGGAGAACCTTCCAGAAGGACAACCATCTCTGCAGCACTCCACCAATCAGGCCTTTATGGTAGAGTGGCCAGACGGAAGCCACTCCTCAGTAAAAGGCACATGACAGCCCGCTTGGAGTTTGCCAAAAGGCACCTAAAGGACTCTCAAACCATGAGAAACAAGATTCTCTGGTCTGATGAATGCCAATGTCACGTCTGGAGGAAACCTGGCACCATCCCTACGGTGAAGCATGGTGGTGGCAGCATCATGCTGTGGGGATGTTTTTCAGCGGCAGGGACTGGGAGACTAGTTAGGATCGAGGGAAAGATGAACGGAGCAAAGTACAGAGAGATCCTTGATGAAAACCTGCTCCATACGCTCAAGACCTCAGATTGGGGTGAAGGTTCACCTTCCAAAAGGACAACGACCCTATGCACACAACCAAGACAACGCAGGAGTGGCTTCGGGACAAGTCTGTGGCTTGTGGTCCTCTGTAGCTCAGCTGGTAGAGCACGGCGCTTGAAACGCCAAGGTAGTGGGTTCGATCCCCGGGACCACCCATACACAAAAAAAATGTATGCACGCATGACTGTAAGTCGCTTTGGATAAAAGCGTCTGCTAAATGGCATATTATTTATTATTATAAGTCTCTGAATGTCCTTGAGTGGCCCAGCCAGAGCCCAGACTTGAACCCAATCTAACATCTCTGGAGAGACTTGAAAATAGCTGTGCAGCGACGCTCCCCATCAAACCTGACAGAGCTTGAGAGGATCTGCAGAGAAGAATGGGAGAAACTCCCCAAATATAGGTGTGCCAAGCTTGTAGCGTCATACCCAAGAAGACTTGAGGCTGTAATCGCTTCCAAAGGTGCTTCAACAAAGTACTGAGTAAAAGGTCTGAATACTTATGTAAATGTCATATTTTCTTTATAAATTTGCTACAATTTCTAAAAACCGGTTTTTGCTTTGTCATTATGGGGTATTGTGTGTAGATTGATGAGGGAAAAAAACTATTTAATCCATTTCAGAATAAAGCTGTAACGTAACTAAATGTGGAAAAGGTCAAGGGGTCTGAATACAGTGCCTTGCAAAAGTATTCATCCCCCTTTGCGTTTTTGCTATTTTGTTGCAACCTGTAATTTAAATGGATTTTTATTTGGATTTCATGTAATGGATATACTCAAAATAGTGCAAATTGGTGAAGTGAAAAGAAAAAAATAACTTGTTTCAAAAAATTCAAAAAAATTAATAACGGAAAAGTGGTGCGTGCATATGTATTCACCCCTTTTGCTATGAAGCTCCTAAATAAGATCTGGTGCAACCAATTACCTTCAGAAGTCACATAATTAGTTAAATAAAGTCCACCTGTGTGCAATCTAAGTGTCACATGATCTGTCACATGATCTCAGTATATATACACACCTGTTCTGAAAGGCCCCAGAGTGCAACCCCACTAAGCAAGGGGCACCACCAAGCAAGCGGCACCATGAAGACCAAGGAGCTCTCCAAAAAGGTCAGGGACAAAGTTGTGGAGAAGTACAGATCAGGGTTGGGTTATAAAAAACTATCAGAAACTTTGAACATCCCACAGAGCACCATTAAATCCATTATTAAAAAATTGAAAGAATATGGCACCACAACAAACCTGCCAAGAGAGGGCCGCCCACCAAAACTCACGGACCAGGTAAGGAGTGTTAAAGAAAAAAATAAGCAAACATGTTTGGTGTGTTCGCCAAAAGGCATGTGGGAGACTCCCCAAACATATGGAAGAAGGTACTCTGGTCAGATGAGACTAAAATTGAGCTTTTTTGCCATCAAGGAAAACGCTATGTCTGGGGCAAACCCAACACCTCTCATCACCCCGAGAACACCATCCATGCTGTGGGGATGTTTTTCATTGGCAGGGACTGGAAAACTGGCCAGAATTGAAGGAATGATGGATGGTGCTAAATACAGGGAAATTCTTGAGGAAAACCTGTTTCAGCCTTCAGGAGATTTGAGACTGGGACGGAGGTTCACCTTCCAGCAGGACAATGACCCTAAGCATACTGCTAAAGCAACACTCGAGTGGTTTAAGAGGAAACATTTAAATGTCTTGGAATGGCCTAGTCAAAGCCCAGACCTCAATCCAATTGAGAATCTGTGGTATGACTTAAAGATTGCTGTACACCAGTGGAACCCAACCAACTTGAAGGAGCCGGAGCAGTTTTGCCTTGAAGAATGGGCAAAAATCCCAGTGGCTAGATGTGCCAAGCTTATAGAGACATAGCCCAAGATACTTTCAGCTTTAATTGCTGCAAAAGGTGGCTCTACAAAGTATTGACTTTGGGGGGGGGTAAATAGTTATGCACGCTCAAGTTTTCTGTTTTTTTGTCTTATTTCTTGTTTGTTTCACAATAAAAAATATTTTGCATCTTCAAAGTAGTAGGCATGTTGTGTAAATCAAATGATACAAACCCCCCCCAAAAATCAATTTTAATTCCAGGTTGTAAGGCAACAAAACAGGTAAAATGCCAAGGGGGGTGAATACTTTCGCAAGCCACTGTAAGACTGTATATACAGTAGTTCCATCATTGGTCCACTACTGCCACCTTATGGACTGAAGTGAAGAAAGGTAGAGTGGAACCAAACAGAGATCACTAGTCCACAATAGCTAGCAATTTCAAATCAAATCATATGTTGTTATTTGTCACATGCGCCGAATACAACAGGTGTAAAAAAAAACAAAACAAGTGTGTAGACCTTACATTGAAATGCTTACTTACAAGCCCTTAACCAACAATGCAGTTTTAAGAAAGATAAGTCTTATGAAAGTATTTACTAAAATAAACTGAAGTAAAAAATAAATAACTAAAGAGCAGCAATAAAATAACAGTAGGGAGGCTATATACAGGGGGTACCGGTACAGAGTCAATGTGAAATAACAGTAGAGAGGCTATATACAGGGGGTACCGGTACAGAGTCAATGTGAAATAATAGGGGCGGCAGGTAGCTTAGTGGTTAAGAGCGTTGTGCCAGTAACCGAAAGGTCGCTGGTTCTAATCCCCGAGCCGACTAGGTGAAAAATCTGTCGTTGTGCCCTTGAGCAAGGCACTTAACCCTAATTGCTCCTGTAAGTCGCTCTGGATAAGAGCGTCTGCTAAATAAAAAAAATGTAAATGTAAACAGTAGGGAGGCTATATACAGGGGGTACCGGTACAGAGTCAATGGGAAATAACAGTAGGGAGGCTATATACAGGGGGTACCGGTACAGAGTCAATGTGTAATAACAGTAGGGAGGCTATATACAGGTGGTACCGGTACAGAGTCAATGTGAAATAACAGTAGGGAGGCTATATACAGGGGGTACCGGTACAGAGTCAATGTGAAATAACAGTAGGGAGGCTATATACAGGGGGTACCGGTACAGAGTAAATGTGAAATAACAGTAGGGAGGCTATTTACAGGGGGTACCAGTACAGAGTCAATGTGCGGGGGTACAGGTTAGTCCAGGTAATTGAGGTAATATGTACATGTAGGTAGGGGTAAAGTGACTATGCATAGATAATAGATAATAAACAGAGAGTAGCGACAGGGTGGGGGGACAATGCAAATAGTCTGGGTAGCCATGATTAGCTGTTTAGGAGTCTTATGGCTTGGGGGTAGAAGCTGTTCAGAAGCCTTTTGGATCTAGACTTGGCGCTCCGGTACCGCTTGCCGTGCAGTAGCAGAGAGAACAGTCTATGACTAGGGTGGCTGGAGTCTTTGACAATTTTTAGGGATTTCCTCTGACACCGCCTGGTATAGAGATCCTGGATGGCAGGAAGCTTGGCCCCAGTGATGTACTGGGCCGTACGCACTACCCTCTGTAGCGCCTTATGGTCGGAGGCCGTGCAGTTGCCATACCAGGCAGTGAAACCAGGAAGTGATGCAACCAGTCAGGATGCTCTCGATACCAGGCGGTGATGCAACTTACAGGCTAATGATCGCTATAGACAGGTAGACCGTTTAAGAGGAAAGTTACTTTACTTTTGTCATTGTCTTTCCTTTAAGACCCATTTTGGACCTGCCCTGGTGGACCTCACCTTGAGCTCAGCCGCCCGGCGCTCCGCCCTCTCCACCTCGCCACTTAGCTGGCGCTCCACGCTGGAGGCGGAGCCACTGAGGGTGGCGATGGTGATGTCACGCTGGTGCAGCTCATTGGTGAGCTGGGACACCTCCTTCCTCATCCCCTCCACCTCCCAGCAGCGCGTCTGCTCCGCCCTCGCCAGCTCCTCACGCAGCTACAATAGAATGGAATATAATAAGGGTGTCTTATCGTGATTATGTACTCATTAAACATTACATTTTATCCAGAGCGACTTACAGTTAGTGCATACATTATTTATTTTTATTTTCATACTGGCCCCTCGTGGGAATCGAACCCACAACCCTGGCTTTGCAAACGCCATGCTCTACCAACAGAGCTACATCCCTGCCGGCTATTCCCTCCCCTACCCTGGACGACGCTGGGCCAATTGTGCGCCGCCCCATGGGATCTCTAGTGGCACAGCTAGCACTGCGGTGCAGTGCCTTAGACCACTGCACCACATGGTGGTATTGCCCCCCCTATTGGCCAACCGCTGAAAACGACCACTGCATGCTACAACTGGACGAATCATGATGAAAGATAATGTTAGAGGCTAAGTACAGGTAAATCTTTTTTCATACTCCTTTCTGGTGGAGCTTCAGCGTGGAACAGGGTTGAGTGTGTCTGTGTGGAGCTTCAGCGTGGAACAGGGTTGACTGTGTCTGTGTGGAGCTTCAGCGTGGAACAGGGTTGACTGTGTCTGTGTGGAGCTTCAGCGTGGAACAGGGTTGACTGTGTCTGTGTGGAGCTTCAGCGTGGAACAGGGTTGACTGTGTCTGTGTGGAGCTTCAGCGTAGAACAGGGTTGACTGTGTCTGTGTGGAGCTTCAGTGTGGAACAGGGTTGAATGTGTCTGTGTGGAGCTTCAGCGTGGAACAGGGTTGACTGTGTCTGTGTGGAGCTTCAGCGTGGAACAGGGTTGACTGTGTCTGTGTGGAGCGTCAGCGTGGAACAGGGTTGACTGTGTCTGTGTGGAGCTCACATGACAGAGCCAAGTGACTGATGAGGAACGGGCTGTCTTGCCGTAGTGAGTTAGGTTATACATCATGGTCTGGATAGAAGCAAAGTCTACCGTCTTCAGAACTAGATAACAATAGCTTTATGTGCGTCATCCTCCTCTCTTGATATTGTGTGTTCTATCAGTCATAAAGCTGTGATTGAGAATAGCCTATGAACACGCCTATAGACTCCCACTTTCACACTTGTTGATTTTGAAAGCATCACCTTTAGGACACCTTCTTAAGCCATTAGAATATTTGGGAAATAATTGCTACCCACAATTCTGGCCCCGATTTAGCTGTCCCAGACAGGTTTTTGAGATCTGAGACAAAATCCCCATGTCGCTGCGGCCGTCTCCGATGCTCGTTAATGTGAGCGGGTCGAATATGCAATCTGAGGGGCTACCGATCCCGTCTTTGAGCAGTCCCAGACTTTCCCGATACTTTCAAACGTGTTTGATTTCATCGGCACAAAATCTACAATGCTCTTGTAGCGTGAGACGTACAACGACAAGTTTTGATGACACTGTATCGCATCACCCAGGATGTGTAGACCCCGGAGCAGAAGCCATTACTACTATCAGTATGGGTTTGTTCTTGCCTGTAACCAAAGCCAAAGTGTCAAATCATTACAACTCTGAAGTTCACAAGCAAAATGTATTGACTAGATATTTCAACTCTGTATGGCAAGTGTGAATGTCTGACTGAAAACGTTTATGGAGGCTGCTTTGAGCCACAGCTCGTTGTAGCTACGTTAAATCTAATCACATCATCACGTCATTGTTTTGGCGAGACAGCGCGGTGGTACGGAGAATCCTCACGACCAAGTCAAGAATCTTGTAGTGTGACCCCCCCGCCCCCCCCCCCCCCCCCCCCCCCGTCCGTCTCTGCCACATCATTTAGTATGAGCACCACTACGTTGGCATAACAACAAACTACAGGAAAGACGTTGTTTAAAGTAAGAGGCTCAGTGATGTTAAGGACATTGAAAAACATGTAGCGTACTCTCGGCATTACCCGTTAGTTAGAGAGCGACTCCTCTCACCCCACTGTGTGTGTGTGTGACCCTGGTCCGTGTCACTTACCCGTTTCACCTCAGTCAGAGAGCGACTCCTCTCTTCCTTGATATGCTTTAGCTCCGTTTCTCTCTTGACCAGTTCTCCTCTCTGACTATTCATAGCCTCCAGTCTGAGGAGAGAAGATGTTTCACTGTGGGCACATCGTTTTGTAAAAACATCAAATTGTGATGCATATAAACTGCTGACAGGCAGATGAGTATGATGACAGGCTGATGAGTATGATGACAGGCAGATGAGTATGATGACAGGCTGGTGAGTATGATGACAGGCTGATGAGTATGATGACAGGCAGACGAGTATGATGACAGGCTGGTGAGTATGATGACAGGCTGATGAGTATGATGACAGGCAGATGCTGTTCCTTCATCAACCAAACAGTTACACAGACGGATACAGATTTACAACATGATAAACAGAGGACACACAATTCAATAAAGTTTAGTTTGAATATTTTTCACAATTCATTGTAAACTTTTCACCTCAACAAAATTCATTCAACACAACCGTAAAATAAAAGGTAACATGCTGTTGTTTGTAAATGGACTCAATTCCCATGTGATACTTCTAGACTTTATTCAGACAATTTAAAAAGTAAGTGGGAGACAGAGGGGTCAGTGTGTGACATGGGGCAGTCAATCAGTCAGTCAGCCAACCAGTCAATCAGTCAGTCAGCCAACCAGTCAATCAGTCAGTCAGCCAACCAGTCAGTCAGTCAGTCAGTCAGTCAGTCAGCCAACCAGTCAGTCAGTCAACCAGTCAGTCAGTCAGCCAACCAGTCAGTCAGTCAGCCAACCAGTCAGTCAGTCAGTCAGTCAGCCAACCAGTCAGTCAGTCAGCCAACCAGTCAGCCAGTCAATCAGCCAACCAGTCAGTCAGCCAACCAGTCAGTCAGTCAATCAGCCAACCAGTCAATCAGTCAGTCAGCCAACCAGTCAGCCAGTCAATCAGCCAACCAGTCAATCAGTCAACCAGTCAGCCAACCAGTCAGCCAGTCATTTAGTCAGCCAACCAGTCATTTAGTCAGACAGACAGCCAGCCAGTCATTTAGACATTCAACCAGTCAGCCAGCCAGTCAGTCAACCAGCCAGTCATTTAGTCACAGTCAACCAGACAGCCAGCCAGTCAACCAACCAGCCAGCCAACCAGACAGTCAGCAATTTAGTCAGTCATACAGTCAGCCAGCCAGTCAGTCATTCATTTAGACAGTCAACCAGACAGCCAGCCAGTCAGTCAACCAACCAGTCAGTCATTTAGTCATACAGTGAGTCAGCCAGCCAGTCAGCCAGATCACCTGTCTCTGAGTCTGGCCAGTTCTGTCTTCAGGTGGACCTCACAGGCCTGGGCAGAGTGGAGCTTGGTGGTAGTGTTCTCCAGGTCCTGTCTGAGTAGCTGTAGTCCTGTAGCACCTCTCCCCTGGGCTCCTAGACACTCCTCTAGAGACTGTATGACTTGTTCTTTAGCCTGCAGGGTCTTGGTCAACTTGGACAGGTCATTACAGAGCTGCTGAGGCCCTTCCTTCTCCTCTGCCAGCACCTGCAGGGGGGAGCAGAGTGAACACAGTCTATGAATCAGTCTATAACACCAAACCCACTGTCTATAACCCAGTCTATTAATCAGTCTATAACACCAAACCCACTGTCTATAACCCAGTCTATGAATCAGTCTATAACACCAAACCCACTGTCTATAACCCAGTCTATGAATCAGTCTATAACACCAAACCCACTGTCTATAACCCACAGTCTATGAATCAGTCTATAACACCAAACCCACTGTCTATAACCCAGTCTATGAATCAGTCTATAACACCAAACCCACTGTCTATAACCCAGTCTATGAATCAGTCTATAACACCAAACCCACTGTATATAACCCACAGTCTATGAATCAGTCTATAACACCAAACCCACTGTCTATAACCCAGTCTATGAATCAGTCTATAACACCAAACCCACTGTCTATAACCCAGTCTATGAATCAGTCTATAACACCAAACCCACTGTCTATAACCCAGTCTATGAATCAGTCTATAACACCAAACCCACAGTCTATAACCCACAGTCTATAACCCAGTCTATGAATCAGTCTATAACACCAAACCCACAGTCTATAACCCACAGTCTATGAATCAGTCTATAACACCAAACCCACAGTCTATAACCCAGTCTATGAATCAGTCTATAACACCAAACCCACTGTCTATAACACAGTCTATGAATCAGTCTATAACACCAAACCCACTGTCTATAACCCAGTCTATGAATCAGTCTATAACACCAAACCCACTGTCTATAACCCAGTCTATGAATCAGTCTATAACACCAAACCCACTGTCTATAACCCACAGTCTATGAATCAGTCTATAACACCAAACCCACTGTCTATAACCCAGTCTATGAATCAGTCTATAACACCAAACCCACTGTATATAACCCACAGTCTATGAATCAGTCTATAACACCAAACCCACTGTCTATAACCCAGTCTATGAATCAGTCTATAACACCAAACCCACTGTCTATAACCCAGTCTATGAATCAGTCTATAACACCAAACCCACTGTCTATAACCCAGTCTATGAATCAGTCTATAACACCAAACCCACTGTCTATAACCCAGTCGATGAATCAGTCTATAACACCAAACCCACTGTCTATAACCCACAGTCTATGAATCAGTCTATAACACCAAACCCACTGTCTATAACCCAGTCTATGAATCAGTCTATAACACCAAACCCACTGTCTATAACCCACAGTCTATAACCCAGTCTATGAATCAGTCTATAACACCAAACCCACAGTCTATAACCCAGTCTATGAATCAGTCTATAACACCAAACCCACAGTCTATAACCCACAGTCTATAACCCAGTCTATGAATCAGTCTATAACACCAAACCCACTGTATATAACCCACAGTCTATGAATCAGTCTATAACACCAAACCCACTGTCTATAACCCAGTCTATGAATCAGTCTATAACACCAAACCCACTGTCTATAACCCAGTCTATGAATCAGTCTATAACACCAAACCCACTGTCTATAACCCACAGTCTATGAATCAGTCTATAACACCAAACCCACTGTCTATAACCCAGTCTATGAATCAGTCTATAACACCAAACCCACTGTCTATAACCCACAGTCTATGAATCAGTCTATAACACCAAACCCACTGTCTATAACCCAGTCTATGAATCAGTCTATAACACCAAACCCACTGTCAATAACCCACAGTCTATGAATCAGTCTATAACACCAAACCCACTGTTTATAACCCCGTCTATGAATCAGTCTATAACACCAAACCCACTGTCTATAACCCAGTCTATGAATCAGTCTACAACACCAAACCCACAGTCTATGAATCAGTCTATAACACCAAACCCACTGTCTATAACCCAGTCTATGAATCAGTCTATAACACCAAACCCACTGTCTATAACCCAGTCTATGAATCAGTCTAACACCAAACCCACTGTCTATAACCCACAGTCTATGAATCAGTCTATAACACCAAACCCACAGTCTATGAATCAGTCTATAACACCAAACCCACTGTCTATAACCCAGTCTATGAATCAGTCTATAACACCAAACCCACTGTCTATAACCCACAGTCTATGAATCAGTCTATAACACCAAACCCACTGTCTATAACCCACAGTCTATGAATCAGTCTATAACACCAAACCCACTGTCTATAACCCAGTCTATGAATCAGTCTATAACACCAAACCCACTGTCTATAATCCAGTCTATGAATCAGTCTATAACACCAAACCCACTGTCTATAACCCAGTCTATGAATCAGTCTATAACACCAAACCCACTGTCTATAACCCAGTCTATGAATCAGTCTAACACCAAACCCACTGTCTATAACCTACAGTCTATGAATCAGTCTATAACACCAAACCCACTGTCTATAACCCAGTCTATGAATCAGTCTATAACACCAAACCCACTGTCTATAACCCACAGTCTATGAATCAGTCTATAACACCAAACCCACTGTCTATAACCCAGTCTATGAATCAGTCTACAACACCAAACCCACTGTCTATAACCCAGTCTATGAATCAGTCTATAACACCAAACCCACTGTCTATAACCCACAGTCTATGAATCAGTCTATAACACCAAACCCACTGTCTATAACCCACAGTCTATGAATCAGTCTATAACACCAAACCCACTGTCAATAACCCACAGTCTATGAATCAGTCTATAACACCAAACCCACTGTCTATAACCCCGTCTATGAATCAGTCTATAACACCAAACCCACTGTCTATAACCCACAGTCTATGAATCAGTCTATAACACCAAACCCACTGTCTATAACCCCAGTCTATGAATCAGTCTATAACACCAAACCCACTGTCTATAACCCACAGTCTATGAATCAGTCTATAACACCAAACCCACTGTCTATAACCCCAGTCTATGAATCAGTCTATAACACCAAACCCACTGTCTATAACCCACAGTCTATGAATCAGTCTATAACACCAAACCCACTGTCTATAACCCAGTCTATGAATCAGTCTATAACACCAAACCCACTGTCTATAACCCACAGTCTATGAATCAGTCTATAACACCAAACCCACTGTCTATAACCCAGTCTATGAATCAGTCTATAACACCAAACCCACTGTCTATAACCACAGTCTATGAATCAGTCTATAACACCAAACCCACTGTCTATAACCCAGTCTATGAATCAGTCTATAACACCAAACCCACTGTCTATAACCCACAGTCTATGAATCAGTCTATAACACCAAACCCACTGTCTATAACCCAGTCTATGAATCAGTCTATAACACCAAACCCACTGTCTATAACCCACAGTCTATGAATCAGTCTATAACACCAAACCCACTGTCTATAACCCAGTCTATGAATCAGTCTATAACACCAAACCCACTGTCTATAACCCAGTCTATGAATCAGTCTATAACACCAAACCCACTGTCTATAACCCAGTCTATGAATCAGTCTATAACACCAAACCCACTGTCTATAACCCAGTCTATGAATCAGTCTATAACACCAAACCCACAGTCTATGAATCAGTCTATAACACCAAACCCACTGTCTATAACCCAGTCTATGAATCAGTCTATAACACCAAACCCACTGTCTATAACCCAGTCTATGAATCAGTCTATAACACCAAACCCACTGTCTATAACCCACAGTCTATGAATCAGTCTATAACACCAAACCCACTGTCTATAACCCAGTCTATGAATCAGTCTATAACACCAAACCCACTGTCTATAACCCAGTCTATGAATCAGTCTATAACACCAAACCCACTGTCTATAACCCAGTCTATGAATCCGCGTCTCTCCCCCTCCCTCTCTCTCTCCCTCCCTCCCTCCCTCCCTCTTCCCGCCTCCTCTCTCCTCCTGGTTCCTACCTACCGTGCCCCCCTCTCTCTCTCCCTCCCTCTCCCTCCCTCCCTCCCTCTCTCTCTCCCCCTCCCTCTCTCCCTCCCTCCCTCCCTCCCTCCCTCCCTCTTCCCGCCTCCTCTCTCCTCCTGGTTCCTACCTACCGTGCCCCCCTCTCTCTCTCCCTCCCTCTCCCTCCCTCCCTCCCTCTCTCTCTCCCCCTCCCTCTCTCCCTCCCTCCCTCCCTCTTCCCGCCTCCTCTCTCCTCCAGGTTCCTACATGCTGCTCCCTCCTGGGCTCTCCCCCCAGCTGCTCCTGGAGGTGTCTGAGTCGTTCCAGTTCAAGCTCCTGGGAGTGCAGTGTATCCTGGGCCCTCTCCAGCTGACCCCTCAGCCTCTGCAGATCTGCCCGCCCTACACTCCCTCCTCCTGGGTCCTGCAGCCACGCTGCTCCCTGGGACTGGAGGGGGGGGGGGGGGGGGGGTACAGCAGAGTCAGCACATGACTGTGTAGCTCATTTCAACTGATTTTGAAAGTGGGGGGAGGTAATTTTCCTATGAAGTCTTAAGGCTCCTTAGTTCTAATGTCAACAGTACATATGAACAGTGTTCATACATGTAGAATAAAAGTACATGTCTTGTTGAGACAGGTGATGATAGAAGATTAATCAGCTTGTAAATTGTTTATGTAAAACTAACTGTCCAACATACAGTAAATAGTCAAGTCCCTGGTTGCTAGTTACCTTCATATTAGTGAACTGCTCTGCCAGACCCTTCCTCTGGGCCTCCAGGGAAGACACCTGCTTCTGGTACTGGATCCTCTGGTGCTCCCACTCTGCTGACCTGCTGACGGAACTCCTGATGAACACAACACAGAGGTCAGGGGTCAACACAACACAGAGGTCAGGGGTGAACACAACACAGAGGTCAGGGGTGAACACAACAGAGGTCAGGGGTGAACACAACAGAGGTCAGGGGTGAACACAACAGAGGTCAGGGGTGAACACAACAGAGGTCAGGGGTCAACACAACACAGAGGTCAGGGGTCAACACAACACAGAGGTCAGGGGTCAACACAACACAGAGGTCAGGGGTGAACACAACACAGAGGTCAGGGGTGAACACAACACAGAGGTCAGGGGTGAACACAACACAGAGGTCAGGGGTGAACACAACACAGAGGTCAGCGGTGAACAACACAACACAGAGGTCAGCGGTGAACAACACAACACAGAGGTCAGGGGTGAACACAACACAGAGGTCAGGGGTGAACACAACACAGAGGTCAGGGGTGAACACAACACAGAGGTCAGGGATGAACACACAGCTAGGGACCAGCAGAGGGCGCCAAAAGGCACATCCGGGGCAATATGCATCAAGCATCTCAAAGTAGGAGTGCTGATCTGGGATCAGGTCCTTCTTGTCCATATAATCTTATTCATTAGGATCTAAAAAGGTCAAACTGATCTTCGATGAGCACTCCTACTCTGACAAAATGTATACATTCTGTACGTCCCCAGGAGTTGTCCAGGAGCACCAGCAACACTGGTCCATAGCTTCTGAGAGTAGAACCACACCATACCTCTATCTTTCCATTGAGGCGGGTCACCTCTGTCCTGTCCTCCTCTCGGCTCTTTGCTCCTTCACGAGACTCCTTCAGCTGTTTACTCTGGAGCTTCTGGTAGCTGCGCTTCAGCTTAGACAACTGGAGGGAGGGAGGGAGAGAGGGAGAGAGGAGAGAGAGGGAGAGACATGGGAATGATGCAGCCCTCTGTACACACTGACTTTCCCCCTTACTTACTGAGCATATGGAAAATGACTATTATTGGTGCTCTAATCTCTAGTAAACACTGACAGACAGAGATAGGCAGGCAGACAGATAGGCAGGCAGACAGACAGACAGACTTACAGATAGGTAGGCAGACAGACTGACAGATAGGCAGGCAGACTGACAGATAGGTAGACAGGCAGACAGACTGACAGATAGGTAGGCAGACAGACTGACAGATAGGTAGACAGACAGACTGACAGATGGGTAGGCAGACAGACAGACTGACAGATGGGTAGGCAGACAGACTGACAGATAGGTAGGCAGACAGACTGACAGATAGGTAGGCAGACAGACTGACAGATAGGTAGGCAGACAGACTGACAGATAGGTAGGCAGACAGACTGACAGATA
This sequence comes from Coregonus ussuriensis, assembly GCA_031479575.1. Taxonomy (NCBI): domain Eukaryota; kingdom Metazoa; phylum Chordata; class Actinopteri; order Salmoniformes; family Salmonidae; genus Coregonus; species Coregonus ussuriensis. The sequence continues at coordinate 61,701,507 of CM062483.1, read as the reverse complement.
GGTAGGCAGACAGACTGACAGATAGGTAGGCAGACAGACTGACAGATAGGTAGGCAGACAGACTGACAGATAGGTAGGCAGACAGACTGACAGATAGGTAGGCAGACAGACTGACAGATAGGTAGGCAGACAGACTGACAGATAGGTAGGCAGACTGACAGATAGGTAGGCAGACAGACTGACCGATGGGTAGGCAGACAGACTGACAGATGGGTAGGCAGACAGACTGACAGATGGGTAGGCAGACAGACAGACTAACAGATAGGTAGGCAGACTGACAGATAGGTAGGCAGACAGACTGACTGACAGATAGTTAGGCAGACAGACTGACAGATAGGTAGGCAGACAGACTGACAGATAGGTAGGCAGACAGACAGACTGACAGATAGGTAGGCAGACAGACAGACTGACAGATAGGTAGGCAGACAGACTGACAGATAGGTAGGCAGACAGACTGACAGATAGGTAGGCAGACAGACTGACAGATAGGTAGGCAGACAGACAGATAGGTAGGCAGACTGACAGACTGACAGATGGGTAGGCAGACAGATAGGTACAGACTGACAGATAGGTAGGCAGACAGACTGACAGATGGGTAGGCAGACAGACTGACAGATAGGTAGGCAGACAGACTGACAGATAGGCAGACAGACAGATAGGTAGGCAGACAGACCGACATGGTCTGTGTGTCACTAAAGCGTTCACTAACGTACCTCATCTTTAACATGCTGCAGTTGTTCCTCATATTTAATGACCAGCTCTTGCTTCCCTGTCTGGACCTCATCTAGCTGCTTGCGGAGCAACGCCACCTGTGGCAGGGAAACATACAGTAAGGGCTAGTGTCAAGAGAACTGTTAGGCAGGCTGCATTCACAGCTACAAACACACTGTCATGCAGAAATGCATGTTTAATTCAAACAAACTTTCGTAGTCATAGAATTGTTCCAATGTTGCGTCTGATGCATGGAACGCATCTCTAGTGTGAGTTCTCACCAACAACTTGACAGCCTTTGCAGTTCATTCCATTAGTGTGTTTCATTTGGAAGATTATCATTCAAATTCGGTTTTAGGCCCCACGCTTTTAGTTGATGGAGACTGACGTAAAGCTGAACGCTCACATTACATGCAGCAGAAAAGCTTTCCTCACACATAGGGTTGCAAAAAATCTGAAAACTTTCCCAAAATGAGCAGGTTTTCCAGAAATCCTGTTTGAAGGATTACAGTGTTTTTTTCTTGCTTATTCCTTCCTGATTCCAGGATTTCTAGAAAACTGGAAAATGTGGGGAAAGTCAACAGAGTTTTGCAACCCTACTTACACATAGCCTCTCAGCCTAGTTCACCTTCACCTTCATCATCGCTTTCTCCACTAACACTTTCAACATCCGACAGCCAGTGTTCTGTAGCTTTAACAGGGAATCTATAGCCACTGTCACTTTGTACATCTTCCACACGGTATAAAAAGACAAGGAGTGAGACATCAGGAGTTAAAACAGAGATGATATACAGTGCCTTTCAGAAAGTGTTCACACCCCTTGACTTTTTCATTTTACATTTTACATTTTAGTCATTTAGCAGACGCTCTTATCCAGAGCGACTTACAGTTAGTGAATACATATTTTTTTTATACTGGCCCCCCGTGGGAATCGAACCCACAACCCTGGCGTTGCAAACGCCATGCTCTATCAACTGAGCTACATCCCGGCCGGCCATTCCCTCCCCTACCCTGGACGACGCTGGGCCAATTGTGCGCCGCCCATGAGTCTCCCGGTCGCGGCCGGCTGCGACAGAGCCTGGATTCGAACCAGGATCTCTAGTGGCACAGTTAGCACTGCGATGCAGTGCCTTAGACCACTGCGCCACTCAGGCACATTTTGTTGTGTTACAGCCTGAATTTAAAATGGATTCAATTGAGATTTTATGTCACTGCCCTACACACACTACCCCATAAAGTGAAATAATGTTTTTCGAAATTTTTACAAATTAATAAAAAATGAAAAGCTGAAATGTCTTGATGAAAAGCTGAAATGTCTTGAGTCAATACAGTAAGTATTCAACCCCTTTGTTATGGCAAGCCTAAATAAGTTCAGGAGTAAAAATGTGCTTAACAAGTCACATAATAAGTTTCATGGCCAATAATAATGTTTAACATGATTTTTGAATGACTACCTCATCTCTGTAGCCCACACATATAATTATCTGTAATGCCCCTCAGTCGAGCAGTGAATTTCAACCACAGATTAAACCACAAAGACCAGGGAGGTTTTCCAATGCCTCACAAAGAAGGACTGAATCCGTGTTTGAAATTCACTGATCGACTGAGAGTCCATGCACCTTATTACGTGACTTGCTAAGCACATTTTTACTCCTGAATTTATTTAGGCTTGCCATAACAAGGGGTTGAATACTTATTGACTCAAGATATTGTAAATACATTTAAAAACTAATTCCACTTTGACATTATGGGTTATTGTGTGTAGAACAGTGACAAAAAAAAACCTCAATTTAATCCATTTTAAATTTAGGCTGTAACAACAAAATGTGGAAAAATGTGAGGCAGTAGGTAGCTTAGTGGTTAAGAGCGTTGTGCCAGTAACCGAAAGGTCGCTGGTTCTAATCCCCGAGCTGACTAAAGGGGTGTGAATACTTTCTGAATGCACTAGAGGAACAATGGTTACATATTGAAGATGCGCGCGCTCATCCTTACAATCTTTTCACGTGTCTACTTTTAAAGGATAAAGCTAAGAACATGAACAACTTCATAGTTAACAACACTATAACAATATGGAAGAAAATGAAACGTATTCTACAAGAACCAATATCACTCCCTGAAAACACAACCCTATGGAACAATCCTTGGGTAGCTTTTCAGAATTCACCGATAAATTGGTCCACATAGAAACCGTAAATGACTTGGTAATAGGAAATATTTATATTTCCATTACAGAATTAAAAAGCTATTTTGGACTGACCAATGTAGATATTTGCAACTTAAACACTTCATATCACAAAATGTATATTTGAAATATTTTAGACATCAGAGCAACCTTGAGGGAATCTTATTTTAGTCAGAAAATGATGTTCATATGATAGGTAAGACATACCAAACCTTGCAGAGAGCCGATCCAACTGACAACCTCTTAGGAAAAAAAAGTATAAACTATTGGAACCAAGATTGATATTGGCACAAGATGGAGGGAGTGTTGGGACAGAACTAATGAAATTACAGTTAATTAAAATATACGCTTAATCCAATATAAAGTAATGTACAGAACGTGCACTGAGTTTACAAAACATTAGGAACACCTGCTCTTTCCTTTGACAGACTGACCAGGTGAATCCAGGTGAAAACTATGATCCCTTATTGATGTCACTTGTTAAATCCACTTCAATCAGTGTGGACGAAGGGGAGGAGACAGGTTAAAGAAGGATTTTTAAAGCCTTGAGACAATTGAAACATGGATTGTGTATGTGTGCCATTCAGAGGGTGAATGGGCAAGACAAAAGATTTGAACGGGGTATGGTAGGAGGTGCCAGGCGCAACGGTTTGTGTCAAGAACTGCAACGCTGCTGGGTTTTTCACGCTCAACAGTTTCCTGTGTGTATGAACAATGGTCCATCACCCAAAGGACATCCAGCCAACTTGACACAACCGTGGGAAGCATTGGAGTCAACATTGGCCAGCATCCCTGTGGAACGCTTTCGACACCCTGTAGAGTCCATGCCCCGACGAATTGAGGCTGTTCTGAGGGCAAAAGGGGGGGGGGGTGCAACTCAATATTAGGAAGGTGTTCCTAATGTTTGGTATACAAGTCTTGTCTTAAGTGTAAAACTAACAATGACTCAATAATCCGTGCATTCTGGGAACGCTATAATGTCCAAAAGTTATGGGCGGAGTTAGAAACTTGGCTGTCAGAAGTATTACAATGTAAATTCACTTTGAATCCGTCTGTCTGCATATTTTTCAAGACGTGGCATATGAGGGTGCAGTGAGACACCCGATGGGTTAGACAATACTTTTCTTGTCAATCTTCTTGAAAAAAACGTATATACTTAAAAACTGAAAATTAACCAATCATCCATCGTTAACTAAATGGAAAGATCAAATACTTTATTATCTAAATGTTCAAAGTGGCGGGCAACAGAGAGAAACAAGACAGTGCAGTTTAAGGCCATCTGGCGAAGAGTGACGCGGGCGCTGGAGATGGGGGTGTGGCCACGTGTGATGTCATTGATGTTTGTCTGCCTTTGTATAATGTAGTTTGTATGTGTTTTGTATTGTTGAAAATAAATAATAATCTTCACAACAACAAAAATATATCTATGCACAACTGTACCTCTGAGTTCCTTTGGTCTATGAGGTTTCTGGCTGAGAGGAGCTCGTCTTCTCCGTTGTGCAGACGCCGCTCCATGGCATGGATCTCTGCCTCCCACTCGGTCTTCTTACAGTTCACCATGATGTCTATCTGTCTCATCAGCTCCTGCAGCTCGGGCTCACAGGACGTCAGGACAGAGCTGGA
>CM062483.1:61666991-61691991 GCA_031479575.1 Coregonus ussuriensis | reverse complement strand
AAATACTACAGTATTATCCGCAAAAACATAAACACACACACACACACACACACACACACACACACACACACACACACACACACACACACACACACACACACACACACACACACACACACACACACACACACACACACACACACACACACACACACACACACACACACACAGACACACACACACACACAGACACACACACACACACACACACACACACCTGTTCACTTGTACAGTGCATTCGGAAGGTATTCAGACCCCTTCACTTTTTCCACATTTTGTTTCAACCTCATTCTAAAATTGATTAAATTAAATGTTTTTCTCATCAATCAACACACAATACCCCATAATGACAAAGCGAAAACAGGTTTTTAGACATTTTTGCAAATATAATAAAACATAAAAAAAAGTATCTTATTTACATAAGTATTCAGACCCTTTGCTTTGAGACTCGAAATTGAGTTCAGGTGCATCCTGTTTCCATTGATCATCCTTGAGATGTTTCTACAACTTGATTGGAGTCCACCTGTGGTAAATTCAATTGATTGGACATGATTTGGAAAGGCACCCACCTGTCTATATAAGGTCCCACAGTTGACAGTGCATGTCAGAGCAAAACCAAGCCATGAGGTCGAAGGACTTGTCCGTAGAGCTCCGAGACAGGATTGTGTCGAGGCACAGATCTGGGGAAGGGTACCAAAACATTTCTGCAGCATTGAAGGTCCCCAAGAACACAGTGGCCTCCATCATTCTTAAATGGAAGAAGTTTGGAACCACCAAGACTCTTCCTAGAGCTGGCCGCAATCTGAGCAAAGCTTGTAGCGTCATACCCAAGAAGACTCGAGGCTGTAATCGCTGGTAAAGGTGCTTCAACAAAGTACTGAGTAAAGGGTCTGAATACTTATGTAAATGTAATATTAAAGTTTTTTATTTTAAATTTGCAAACATTTCTAAAGACCTGTTTTTGCTTTGTCATTATGGGGTATTGTGTGTAGATTGATGAGGGGGAAAAAAACGATTTAATCAATTTTAGAATAAGGCTGTAACGTAACAAAATGTGGAAAAAGTCAAGGGGTCTGAATACTTTCTGAATGCACTGTATGTAGAAATTCCTCTGTCTTACCCTCCGTACCAGCATGCCCCTACCCTCAGTGTCATAATAGAGGAGTGTGGGTATTTAGTAACACTGTTGTCTGGTTGTCCATAGGTGGTGACCAGTATCTAGGCTACATACAGTACCATGATGACCCAATAATAGACATTACAGAACCATCATTCTGCTTTAACCACAAACAATGTCCTAATGGCAAATACATAACATGACTACTCTTCCTCCACTGTCCTTGGACTGTTCCTGTTACTCACCAAATGTCTCTCTCTCTCTCTCTCTCTCTCTCTCTCTCTCTCTCTCTCTCTCTCTCTCTCTCTCTCTCTCTCTCTCTATCTCTCTCTCTCCTCCTTCATCCTCTCAGGCCTACGTCGAAGCTCTCTAGAAAAAAGCTGAAATTGCCAGCCTTCCTCAGGAAATTCAGTCTGACAAAACCACAGCATCAAGAGAGGATTGTGCCTGGTTGTGCCAATGTGTAAGTCCTCCTCACCTTGTGTTGCATCATCTGCTTTGTCCTTGGTCGCGTCCCAAATGGCACCCTATTCCCTATGTAGTGCACTACTTTAGACCAGGAGCTCTGGTCAAAAGTAGTGCACTATATAGGGAATAGGGTGCCATTTGATATGCACACATTATAATCTACAGATGTAGGATCTTTAATTTGATCACTCTTTTGTTGCTGAGAATTTCTGTTGCAGGAAATGCAAACTTGTAGTGTATTCAAGGTTTAAAAAGGCTTCTAAAGTTTATCATTTCCCGCTTTAAAATGTCAGACTTGATTTATAAGGAAGTCCTGCTGAAGTTGCGTACTGTGGTAGAAACATTTCAACATCCAGACATGAATCCCTTAGAACTCCACTCAGTGATCAAAACATGTTGAGAAATCCTAAACGTGATTAAGAAGGAATTTGTCCTTTAATCAAGGTATCATTATTTAGCTATCTTCTGTACCAGCCACAATAACCCTGTGTTATTACATGTATGATCATTCAAAGCAAAAGGGGTCACTCGTGCTTACAATGGTGAAACTATTACATTTTTTTTGAACATATTAATTTGAGGTTCACTCGGAATGTTAACTTATTTTGTGCTTCTGTATTTTGGTACGTGGCTATGTGCTGGCTATGTGTACTCATGTATGTATTTTGTTTGTCCAACAGGAAGATTACATCCTGGCGCAGGCTTCCAACTGCCGAGACTTTTTAGGTCTCTCATGCACTAGACACAGGGGTGTACTGTATCAACAGAGGAGGGTCTACAGTTCCTCTCAGATGTAATAATATGCATTTTATTTTTTATTTTTTTAAACAATGAGGCGTAGATTACCAGTTGACCCCCCCCGACAGTCAACCCCGTTAGAACAGCTCAGAGACAGTTAGGCCTGCGTCCCAAACCCCACCCTATCCCCTATGGGGGGGGGGCTCTGGTTAAAAGCAGTGCACTACATAGGGAATAGGGTGGCATTTGGGACACACATTTTAGAGAATCCAGTATGCGTGTCTGACTCTGACAAGACATCCTTTATTGTTGAGAAGCAGTGAAACCGCCACTAGTTATTCCAGCCTTAATTCCCCACAGCTGGTGCAGTGGGATCTGGTTCAGCTGTCTCTATAGGACAGACGTCCCAGTGGAAGCCAGGGTACCCCCTCCAACCCCCCCCCCCCCCCCCACCTCTTAACAGATGGCCTCCTGAGGATAACCCCCCCTCCCCAGTGTCTGCAAACAGAGCATTTAATTTATTATCAGCTTTTGTATTTATGTCCTTTAAAAAAAAAATATATATTATCTTTAATAAAAATAAAAAAAACATATTTGAAAATATTAACTTTGTGTTGTTCTGCGTTCATGGGGTTCAGAAGTAATATGACCTTTACACAGTGGTCAGTCAGTGGATAATGGGTTTAATTTCACCATGTGGTTTTACTCGGATGGTCTCTTGTGAGCACAGTCATCTGTATAGTCTCATACACAACATGCATCCCCAGGCCATCCCAAAGCCTTTAGTTTGAATCCCCATCATAATAAGACACAATATTCGCCACTACAGTACTTGCACAAATTATGCGTTTTGTTTTGAATGTTACAGTCACTCAGTATAACCTTACCACAATGAAAACAATTCCTATCCTCCCCCTTCTAGCAGAAACTATCTGAACAGATGGTTGTTAGTTACGTTCACAATGTAAATACGGTCCAGCTGAGCAGTGTAAACTCAGCTGTGAGTGCAATGGAGGGAGAGTATTCACAATGAGGCAACTCCTAGTCTGTGTTCCAAATGGTGTCCTATAACCCAATATAGTGCACTACTTTTGACTGCAGCCCTATGGGACATGGTCTTCAGTAGTGCACCAAAGGCGTGTAAATGGAACATAGTTCCCTTTTTATCCACTGTTCTCTCTGCGTATTCTGACCTTATAATAAGCCATTTAGCAGACGCTTTTATCCAAAGCGTCTTACAGTCATGTGCACATCCATTTTTACGTATGGGTGGTCCCGGGGATCGAACCCACTACCCTGGCGTTACAAGCACCATGCTCTACCAGCTGAGCTACAGAGGACCACACGTTGAACCTTGAAGTTAAAGCATGAGAACATCATGCTATTCACCCGCTATTCGTTTTGGGGTGGAGATCGAATAAATGACGGTGTGGTGGAGGTGCGTCTTCACACGCTGTAATTCCCTCATGATTCCGACACCTTTACGCGTGATGAACCAATGAATAAGGTCGAGCAAACCTGCCCATTCAAAGTGGAAGAGCAAATAACACCATTCTCCACGCACTGCAATTTACAACTTGTTAAGAGATATTGATAAGAGCTGGGTAAATTAGTAATCTGTTTGGATAAGGGAATTGTAAATATACATGACACTTGTTTTAGATCTATTTGACCTTGTAATCTCTGGAGACAAACATGAAACCAGTCATACTTGTTTTAGATCTAGCTCAAATTCAAGATAGGGTTCCTTTACAGAAACAGGGCTTGTCTGTCCTCCGTAAATAGATAACAAATTGTGCAGGCTACTTTTATGTCCGTTTTAGATTATGGTGATATTATCTATATGCATGCATCGGCAAACACATTAAAACCACTGGATGCTATTTACCATTGTGCACTCAGGTTTATCACGGGTGATAGTTACTAAACTCATCACTGTTTCCTATATATATGGGTTGGGTCTCTCTATCTGTGAGGCGAGAGCAACATGCTCTCTTGTTTATTTATAAAGCACTTCTTTTAAAACTACCTCCATATATATCATCATTAATTTCCACTAGATATACTAATTTTAAAACCAGATCACAGATGTGGATTACATTGGAGACTCCTGTGGTCTCCACAGAGTTGGGTAGGACTGCCTTCAGTTCCTTTGCACCTTATTTATGGAACAAATTGCAGATCCAACTTAAGTTAGACACTCTGGTGTCCCTTGCCCATTTATTTTTATTTTTATGGAGGATCAATATGATGTTGGCTGTGATTGTTTCTGTTGAATTGTGTTTTTTTGTTTTGTATGTTTGAAATGTTCTTGTCTGTATGTCTAAAACTGTACATGTCAACATGTTTACACAGGGCACAGCCGTAAAAGAGATCCAGGTCTCAGTCTGTTTTTCCCTGTTAAGATAAAGATTAAAAAAATAAAAAAATAAAAAAATGTACTTTACCTTGTAATCTGTGGAGACACATGTGAAACCAGTCATACTTGTTTTAGATCTAGTTGACCTTGTAATCTGTGGAGACACATGTGAAACCAGTCATACTTGTTTTAGATCTATTTTACCTTGTAATCTGTGGAGACACGTGAAACCAGTCATACTTGTTTTAGATCTATTTTACCTTGTAATCTGTGGAGACACGTGAAACCAGTCATATGGCAGAAAACTGAAGCATATCAACTTTCCCACAGTGAAGTCTATGAAATGCTGTGCCATTATGCAGCATTTATATTGTAGCCTATAATTAATTATTTGAGAGTGCCCATCCCTGCAAGTTAAAAGGTTGTACAATTGAATTACATTTACATTTACATTTTAGTCATTTAGCAGACGCTCTTATCCAGAGCGACTTACATTACATTTTTTATAATTACATGTATTCAGAGCGCGCTAGGTATCCATACTTGCGGAGGGCGTTACGCGACCGAACAAGGTAAGTCTGAATACCAAATAACGAGAAATGTGTAGGAAAGGCGTGCGTAGGAAAGGCATAAATATCTAAATTGGAATCGGGCCCTAAATAGGGGAAAAGCGCCGGATATAATGGGACACAGCCCTGTTGTTCTGAAACCGGTACAAGTCGCTACTTCACCATGGGGCAACCATAGAAATATAATCTATGAGTGAACCCGTGAGTTTACCAGTCAAATGGACAGGGTTAGAGGTTCCAAGCTCTTTCTATTGATTATATTTCTATGCTCCTATAGCTGTGAAAAAAATGTACTAGACTAGCGGCTGCTGCCCTCAGCTAGTTTCCCTAGTCCACATCACCGACCCATGACGCACACCGGCATACCACTTAAAAGGACTGGGAAAACACAAATGATGCAAGAGGGAGATTTATCGACGCTACAATGTGGTCTAGATTGCTCTTGAGGGCTGTGGGGCAGAACCAATAGCGTAACACAAAACCCTCACTCGGCTGTGGAAGTGGATTTAAGCCTTCTTTTCAATGAGCGTCTGTGACGATTGCGCGTTTACACGTTAAGAGATACGAGTCCAGAATATGGGATCATCCCTGTTACGTAGATCAAATCAAAATCAATGTTTATTGGTCACGTACACAGATTTGCAGGTGTTATAGCAGGTGCAGCGAAATGCTCATGATACTAGCTAGATGGGCTTTCTCTCATTGTGCTATATGTACCTCGTACCGTGTAGGCCTATGCACTCTGTACAGACAAAACTCACTTAAACCGTCTGCCAACTAACACGACTGTTATGCTGGCATTGTGACAGGCTGTTGCAGTAACATTGAGGACAAAACGAGCTGAAACACAGAGGTCAGTTTACTTTTAGACATATGCTGACATTGGTGAACTAGAGAAACCAACAAATACGACACATCAAAGCCACGCTAGGCCTAATACTCAATGTTAGGCTAGCAGTCTGACGCTATCCCACTGTCGTGACGACTGACTCAACCGTCGTCATGGTTACCTGAGGTGGCAGAACTACTTTCTTGCCATTCTGGTCTGGAGGTGATCAGGCTGTGGCAGGTTATGCCTCGGCTAACCTCGTCCACCAGCCACCTCTCTCTGAGCCTGGGGACGAGGTCATGTCTCACCTGATTCTGTGGAAAATGCAAACATTACAGATTCATCAGAGACCATTAGTAAGGCTTCAATGCTGTGGCACTGGTAGGTTATAGCTCACCAGATAGTGTGGGACATGCTAGGTAACATGACTAGACTGGTAGGTTATAGCTCACCTGGAACATGCTTCAGCATAGTCTGCATGACCAGCCAATAATTCACCTACAGGACCTTCAATACCTCAATCCTGGGGGATGTTGTCTCACCTGATTCTGGGGAAAATGCAAAGCATCGTCAAAGCCAGGATTAGCCAGGACTAGGCAGGATTAGCCAGGACTAGCCAGGACTAGGCAGGACACTAGCCAGGACTAGGCAGGACACTAGCCAGGACTAGGCAGGACTAGCCAGGACACTAGCCAGGACTAGGCAGGACACTAGCCAGGACACTAGCCAGGACTAGGCAGGACTAGGCAGGACACTAGCCAGGACTAGGCAGGACTGGCCAGGACTAGGCAGGACTAGCCAGGACTAGGCAGTACTAGGCAGGGATGAACCTATAGGCACATAGCTCCATGAAGAGCAGCAGTAATCATCAACCTCTATGAACCCATTGAGACCCCTACAGTACGTCACTCAGGTCAGGGAGCTGTAACGCACTGTCTAATTCAATAACAAAGGTCAGCGGCGGACCTCTGTAATCTGTTATGTTTATAATGAATGGATAAAAAAAAAAAAAAAAGACACTATTGTTAGTTGAGTTTACCATAATTGTGTTGGAAGTAAAGCTGATCTGGTTATTTTAAAGAGGCGTCACACCAAACCGCCACCATCTGTCTTTAAGACGTCAGTAATCTCTGTTTGCTGACAGTGACCCATTCAAGACAACGTAGTAATTAAGGTGGGGGTCGGAAAAGTGGACTCAAAGCGATGGCATGCATTGGACCATGGACAAAAGGTTTCTCTCAGAAAGTAGGTTGTGTGAGAATGACAGGAAGGGTCATTCAGGGTTAAAAGGCCAATCAGTGAGGACAGGGGGTCAGGTCAAATGTTGTCTGTGAGATCAGATATTTAAGAGCATGTTTCCATGCAGGTTCATTTGGTTAGAGGTTGAACCTATCTTTGTAAAACTAACCTTGTGGGGACACACAATTCAGTCCCATTCAAAATACTATTTTCCCTAAACCGTAACCCTAAACCTAACCCTTACCCTAACCTTAACCCGAAAACCTAACCTTAACTCTAACCCTAAACCTGACCCTAAAACTAACCCTAGCTCCTAACCCTAAAACTAATTCTAACCCTAACACTAATTCTAACCTTAACCCTTAACCCCCTAGAAATCGTATTTGACCTTGTGGGGACTAACAAAATGTCCCCAGTTGGTCAAAAAAAACACACACACAGTCTGCAGATGGAAAACCCTTCAGCAGAAGCACAACAACAGAATACATGGTCTCTTCCCCCCTATAACACATGGTCTCTTCCCCAATAGAACACATGGTCCCTTCCCCCATAGAACACATGGTCTCCTCCCCCCAAGAACACATGGTCTCTTCCCCCATAGAGCACATGGTCTCTTCCCCAATAGAACACATGGTCTCTTCCCCCCATAGAACACATGGTATCTTCCCCCCAAGAACACATGGTCTCTTCCCCCATAGAGCACATGGTCTCTTCCCCAATAGAACATATGGTCTCTTCCCCCCAAGAACACATGGTCTCTTCCTCCATAGAATACATGGTCTCTTCACCCATAGAACAGATGGTCTCTTCACCCATAGAACACATGGTCTCATCACCCACAGAACACATGGTCTCTTCACCCATAGAGCACATGGTCTCTTCCCCCATAGAGCACATGGTCTCTTCCCCCATATAACACATGGTCTCTTCCCCCATAGAGCACATGGTCTCTTCCCCCATAGAACACATGGTCTCTTCCCCCATAGAGCACATGGTCCCTTCCCCCATAGAGCACATGGTCCCTTCCCCCATAGAGCACATGGTCCCTTCCCCCATAGAGCACATGGTCTCTTCTCCCATAGAGCACATGGTATCTTCCCCCATAGAGCACATGGTCTCTTCCCCCATAGAGCACATGGTCTCTTCCCCCATAGATAACATGGTCTCTTCCCCCATAGAGCACATGGTATCTTCCCCCATAGAGCACATGGTCTCTTCCCCCATATAACACATGGTCTCTTCCCCCATAGAGCACATGGTCTCTTCCCCCATAGAGCACATGGTCTCTTCCCCCATAGAGCACATGGTATCTTCCCCCATAGAGCACATGGTCTCTTCCCCCATAGAGCACATGGTCTCTTCCCCCATAGAGCACATGGTCTCTTCCCCCACAGAGCACATGGTCTCTTCCCCCATAGAGCACATGGTCTCTTCCCCCATAGAGCACATGGTCTCTTCCCCCATAGAGCACATGGTCTCTTCCCCCATAGAGTACATGGTCTCTTCCCCCATAGGGCACATGGTATCTTCCCCCATAGAGCACATGGTCTCTTCCCCCATTGAGCACATGGTCCCTTCCCCCATATAACACATGGTCTCTTCCCCCATAGAGCACATGGTCTCTTCCCTCATAGAGCACATGGTCTCTTCCCCCATAGAGCACATGGTCTCTTCCCCCATAGAGTACATGGTCTCTTCCCCCATAGAGCACATGGTCTCTTCCCCCATAGAGCACATGGTCTCATCACCCATAGAGCACATGGTCTCTTCCCCCATAGAGCACATGGTCTCTTCCCCCATAGAGTACATGGTCTCTTCCCCCATAGAGTACATGGTCTCTTCCCCCATAGAGCACATGGTCTCTTCTCCCATAGAGCACATGGTCTCATCACCCATAGAGCACATGGTCTCTTCCCCCATAGAGCACATGGTCTCTTCTCCCATAGAGTACATGGTCTCTTCCACCATAGAGCACATGGTCTCTTCCCCCATAGAGCACATGGTCTCTTCCACCATAGAGCACATGGTCTCTTCCCCCCTGGAACACATGGTCTCTTCCCCCATAGAGCACATGGTCTCTTCCCCCATAGAGCACATGGTCTCTTCCCCCATAGAGCACATGGTCTCTTCCACCATAGAGCACATGGTCTCTTCCCCCCTGGAACACATGGTCTCTTCCCCCATAGAGCACATGGTCTCTTCCCCCCTGGAACACATGGTCTCTTCCCCCATAGAGCACATGGTCTCTTCCCCCATAGAGCACATGGTCTCTTCCCCCCTGGAACACATGGTCTTTTCCCCCATAGAGCACATGGTCTCTTCCCCCCATAGAGCACATGGTCTCTTCCCCCATAGAGCACATGGTCTCTTCCCCCATAGAGCACATGGTCTCTTCCCCCATAGAGCACATGGTCTCTTCCCCCATAGAGCACATGGTCTCTTCCCCCATAGAGCACATGGTCTCTTCCCCCCTGGAACACATGGTCTCTTCCCCCCTGGAACACATGGTCTTTTCCCCCATAGAGCACATGGTCTCTTCCCCCATAGAGCACATGGTCTCTTCCCCCATAGAGCACATGGTCTCTTCCACCATAGAGCACATGGTCTCTTCCCCCATAGAGCACATGGTCTCTTCCCCCATAGAGCACATGGTAAGCAGCTCCCCTATCAACTTTGCTGTCCTCCTCCTAGTATTCACAACAGCCAGCCATATTATTAGAATAATAGAGGCACGATGGTAGATTATAGTTATGGTGGTTCCCATCATAACAACAATAGTCTATGTTACTGTGTGCAACTGAAAAAAGGGTTGAAGCACACCTGTTTCGTTATACCTGTCTAACTAGATCACCTTGCAATAGTCAAATGACCAAGGGCTTGCCACAACATGTACCGGGAGATAGTCTTGTTTTACAATCACATTTCCTACTCCAAGCACTCATAATCCCTCATAAAATGTAATTGCAACAACGGATTAAAGTGGTAGTTCTATGTAATAACAGAGTCAGTAGTAGTGGTAGTAGTAGTAGTAGTAGTAGTAGTAGTAGTAGTAGTAGCAGTAGTAGTAGTAGCAGTAGTAGTAGTAGTAGTAGTAGTAGTAGTAGTAGTAGTAGTAGTAGTAGTAGTAGCAGTAGTAGTAGTAGCAGTAGTAGTAGTAGTAGTAGTAGTAGTAGTAGTAGTAGTAGTAGTAGTAGCAGTAGTAGTAGCAACAGTAGTAGTAGTAGTAGTAGTAGTAGTAGTAGTAGTAGTAGCAGTAGTAGCAGTAGTAGTAGTAGTAGTATCATGCATATATAATAACACAGTCAGTAGTAGTAGTAGTAGTAGTAGTAGTAGTAGTAGTAGTAGCAGTAGTAGCAGTAGTAGTAGTAGTAGTAGTAGTAGTAGTAGTAGTAGTAGTAGTAGTAGTAGTAGTATCATGCATATATAATAACACAGTCAGTAGTAGTAGTAGTAGTAGTAGTAGTAGTAGCAGTAGTAGTAGTAGTAGTAGTAGTAGTAGTAGTAGTAGTAGTAGTAGTAGTAGTATAGTAGTAGTAGTAGTAGTAGCAGTAGTAGTAGTAGTAGTAGTAGTAGTAGTAGTAGTAGTAGCAACAGTAGTAGTAGTAGTAGTAGTAGTAGCAGCAGTAGTAGTAGTAGTAGTAGTAGTAGTAGTAGTAGTAGTAGTAGTAGTAGTAGTAGTAGTAGTAGTATCATGCATATATAATAACACAGTCAGTAGTAGTAGTAGTAGTAGTAGTAGTAGTAGTAGTAGTAGTAGTAGTAGTAGTAGTAGTAGTAGTGGTAGTATCATGCCTATATAATAACATAGTTATTTGTAGTAGTTGTATCATACCATACTTATATGAACTGGATTGTGATGGTGTGTGACTTGTTAACATGCCTGTTGAGCCTCAGAAGGTGGCTTACTGTATGCAGCTACTGTAGGTGTCCTTTGTTGGTTGGGGTGAGTCATCTATTATCATGTGTGGAAGGGAAACATCTCTGCATCCTGAGCGCCTTCCTCTACAAACCAGGAAAATCTCTTGTGTTTGTTAAATCAAATCAGATCAGATTAAATCAAAGAACAACATGAGCTGGTTTCTGTAATAAGTCATGTTTATTGATGGTTTGGGACATGCTAGATCTCTATACAGAGGGAATGGAGAACAAGCTCTGCTCCGAGTAGTTAACTAACCAGGTCCTGGTTTTTCCATCAACATTAAAACATTTTGTTCCATCTCAGGGTTGTGACACTAACTCTTATATTATAGTGGAGAGGATGAGGCTGTACCCAGGGGCTGTACCCAGGTCAGGGGAGGTGAAAGGAGAAAACAAGTGTACAGTCCATTAATTAATCAGTCAGTCAATCAATTAATGAATAAATACCCCCTCCCATTCCTAGGCACCAGGGCAATAATAAATAGAATGAAACAGAAATATAACTGAAGAGGTAATGATGCCAAACTTGGACTATGGTGGCCTATTATCTGAACCCACTCACAGTTTTTTTGGTGCAGGGGTTTGTTTCAGTGGGGCTGGATAAGGAGGTGACATTTCACATTCTTCATTCAGGGATTTCTCTATTAGGTATCCTTGTACAGTGGGGAAAAAAGTATTTAGTCAGCCACCAATTGTGCAAGTTCTCCCACTTAAAAAGATGAGAGAGGCCTGTCATTTTCATCATAGGTACACGTCAACTATGACAGAGAAATTGAGGAGAAAAAATCCAGAAAATCACATTGTAGGATTTTTAATGAATTTATTTGCAAATTATGGTGGAAAATAAGTATTTGGTCACCTACAAACAAGCAAGATTTCTGGATCTCACAGACCTGTAACTTCTTCTTTAAGAGGCTCCTCTGTCCTCCACTCGTTACCTGTATTAATGGCACCTGTTTGAACTTGTTATCAGTATAAAAGACACCTGTCCACAACCTCAAACAGTCACACTCCAAACTCCACTATGGTCAAGACCAAAGAGCTGTCAAAGGACACCAGAAACAAAATTGTAGACCTGCACCAGGCTGGGAAGACTGAATCTGCAATAGGTAAGCAGCTTGGTTTGAAGAAATCAACTGTGGGAGCAATTATTAGGAAATGGAAGACATACAAGACCACTGATAATCTCCCTCGATCTGGGGCTCCACGCAAGATCTCACCCCGTGGGGTCAAAATTATCACAAGAACGGTGAGCAAAAATCCCAGAACCACACGGGGGGACCTAGTGAATGACCTGCAGAGAGCTGGGACCATAGTAACAAAGCCTACCATCAGTAACACACTACTCCGCCAGTGACTCAAATCCTGCATTGCCAGACGTGTCCCCCTGCTTAAGCCAGTACATGTCCAGGCCCATCTGAAGTTTGCTAGAGTGCATTTGGATGAACCAGAAGAGGATTGGGAGAATGTCATATGGTCAGATGAAACCAAAATATAACTTTTTGGTAAAAACTCAACTCATCGTGTTTGGAGGACAAAGAATGCTGAGTTGCATCCAAAGAACACCATACCTACTGTGAAGCATGGGGGTGGAAACTTCATGCTTTGGGGCTGTTTTTCTGCAAAGGGACCAGGACGACTGATCCGTGTAAAGGAAAGAATGAATGGGGCCATGTATCGTGAGATTTTGAGTGAAAACCTCCTTCCATCAGCAAGGGCATTGAAGATGAAACGTGGCTGGGTCTTTTAGCATGACAATGATCCCAAACACACCTCCCGGGCAACAAAGGAGTGGCTTCATAAGAAGCATTTCAAGGTCCTGGAGTGGCCTAGCCAGTCTCCAGATCTCAACCCCATAGAAAATCTTTGGAGGGAGTTGAAAGTCCGTGTTGCCCAGCGACAGCCCCAAAACATCACTGCTCTAGAGGAGATCTGCATGGAGGAATGGGCCAAAATACCAGAAACAGTGTGTGAAAACCTTGTGAAGACTTACAGAAAACGTTTGACCTGTGTCATTGCCAACAAGGGGTATATAACAAAGTATTGAGAAACTTTTGTTATTGACCAAATACTTATTTTCCACCATAATTTGCAAATAAATTCATAAAAAATCCTACAATGTGATTTTCTGGATTTTTTTTTCTCATTTTGTCTGTCATAGTTGACATGTACCTATGCTGAAAATTACAGGCCTCTCTCATCTTTTTAAGTGGGAGAACTTGCACAATTGGTGGCTGACTAAATACTTTTTTCCCCCACTGTATGTCTGACTTTGGGCTATTCTAGTTTATAGGTACTGTATCCTGTACCTTATTTTCTCTTCAAAGTATCAACATTTTAAATGTGAAGTTCTGTGACTCTCCAGGCCTGAAGATTCATATGAATCTAAAACAGTATTTTAACCTATTTCAGGCCTCTTTCCTCAGGCAAAAGCATGTGGTAGGCAGTCAGTCAGCCTTGGATACATTACAAAGGGCTGTGGAAAATCAATAACTACCTGGGGCGGCAGGTAGCTTAGTGGGTAAGAGTGTTGTGCCAGTAACCGAAAGGTTGCTGGTTCTAATCCCCGATGCCGACTAAGTGAAAAATCTGTCGATGTGCCCTTAAGAAAGGCACTTAACCCTAATTGCTCCTGTAAGTCGCTCTGGATAAGAGTGTCTGCTAAATGACTACATAAAAAAGTTCTCACTTTGAAGGGTTATTCTGGGGACTCTTCTGACATCAGGGATTCAACAATTTTTTACTGTACATTTGTAAGCCCACTATGGAGAGCTGTGCTCCAGATATTGAAGGTATTTTCTAATGCTGGCTCATTGGCTTCAACTTGGACTGGTATTTGGGCTCATTGGGTGGGTTAGGACTGAATGTTTCACCAGTATTCACAAGGGTGGTGCTTCTCTTTTCGGAGATGTGTGAGGGAAGATATTCACAAATGTTTAACTCTACACTAACCTTCAGATGTTAGGAAGATGATGGTCATTTTTACAGTGTTTGTAAGACTACAAGACTCCATTTTCACTAACTCTCAAACACATATACGTTCTTAAAAGTGCGTTAAAGTCTTACATTAAAAAATACATTTCAAAATAAAAGTGAACATTTCAAAATAAAAGTAGGGTTTGTTCTGATCACTGGTTAACCACAAGACCAGTACATTAAGCTATCTGGTTCTAAAAACAGGACCAGTTGAATTCAGTTTCATCGACATCCACTGTGAATCTATAAAAATGACAACATTGCATAAAGCCAACTTCACTTCAGTAGTAGTAACTTTTTAAACAGTTTAAACACAGGCAGCAAAGAAGTCCATTTTGTCATCGTGGGGAGTGGACATATCATGGAATAATCTGGAGGATGTATATTTACAATAAAGTGCTTCAAGGCCCCGATTCCGACTTTGGAAATTAGGCCTTTCTTACTCCACACTTCTCAGTAGTTGGTATTCACGCTTACCTTATTTGATATTTGGTATTTTATTAGGATCCCCATTAGCTGTTGCGAAAGCAGCAGCTACTCTTCCTGGGGTCCACACAAAACATGAAACATGACATAATACAGAACATTAATAGATAAGAACAGCTCAAGGACAGAACTACATACATTTAAAAACAGCACACATAGCCTACATATCAATACATACTGTACACACAAAATATCTAGGTCAAATAGAGGAGAGGCGCTGTGCGGTGAGGTGTTGCTTTATCTGTTTTTTAAAATCAGGTTTGCTGTTCATTTGACCAATATGAGATGGAAGGGAGTTCAATGCAATAATGGCTCTATATATTACTGTACGCTTTCTTGAATTTTTCCTGGATTTGGGGACTGTGAAAAGACCCCTGGTGGCATGTCTGGTGGGGTAAGTGTGTGTGTCGGAGCTGTGTGTAAATTGACTATGCAAACAATTTTGAATTTTCAACACATGAATGTTTCTTATAAAAAGAAGAAGTGATGCAGTCAGTCTCTCCTCAACTCTTAGCCATGAGAGACTGGCATGCATAGTATTTATATCAGCCCTCTGATTACAATGAAGAGCAAGATGTGCCGCTCTGTTCTGGGCCAGCTGCAGCTAAACTACGTCTTTCTTTGCAGCACTTGACTACATGACTGGACAATAATCAAGATAAGACAAAACTAGAGCCTGCAGGACTTGTTTGTTTTGACTATGACAGTTTAAAATCTAAGGTAACACCAAGTAATTGAGTCTCCTCAACTTGTTCAACAGCCACACCGTTAAGTTGCATAACAGGCTTTGCAGGCGTGGTTCCCTTGCGCTCGCTGAATAAATGTAATTCAACTGCTGAAAACCCACTTGCTCCCACTTGCTGGTTAACAGATTTTCTTGTGGAGTTTTCATTCAATAGGGTTTTCAGTACATACGGTGTACCTATTTTGGATTTTGCCGACAGGCTAGAATACATCGACAGAACAAGTTTAGAAAATAGGTATCAATGAAAGAAAACCATCTAAATATATGTACAGTATGAATCATTAAAAAAAACATGTTTGGAGAGCCTTCACGCACTAAATATATTGATGAATAAAAATACAGTGGTTTGATTCCTTTTGAAAATTGCCACATTCAGTTCTTCAACCCATGGTGCTGTTGGAAGATTAGTGTACATAGAATTATAATAGGGAGAATAGTGTCCAATAGTAGGCTACACCCTCGTCTGTTGCCTGCACTAACCATGGAACTGTGTGATGACACGGCCAAGTATCTCACCATGCATCAGGTTCAAACTGTTAGGGCCTTGTCTGAGCTCCACTCCATAACCATTTAATTAGCCTACATGTCTATTTACTGTATTATTATTATTATCAACTGTTACTAAGCAACAACCACACGCCCTCGACGGCTTTACACAGGAAGCAAATGAAGGTGAACTAAACAATGTAATTAAAATGGAATGATAATGTAGACTATACCAACTGAAGGGAACTAACAATGTCATTAAATGGAATGATAATGTAGCCTATACCAACTGAAGGGAACTAACAATGTAATTAAATGGAATGATAATGTAGCCTATACCAACTGAAGGGAACTAACAATGTAATTAAATGGAATGATAATGTAGCCTATACCAACTGAAGGGAACTAACAATGTAATTAAATGGAATGATAATGTAGCCTATACCAACTGAAGGGAACTAACAATGTAATTAAATGGAATGATAATGTAGCCTATACCAACTGAAGGGAACTAACAATGTAATTAAATGGAATGATAATGTAGCCTATACCAACTGAAGGGAACTAACAGTACATTGGCAGTTGAATATGTGTGGTTACTAGGCCTACTGACAGTCGATACTCAAATTATTTTCTACTGACAGTCGATACTACTAAAGTATTTTCAGCTGTTTGAATCTGGTGGACAAAACCGAAAGTAAAAGATGCAGAAAACGAAACGTAAAAACGGGAAGCATAGAAATAGCGCACAGAGAACAGATCTACCGCTTCTTAAACTGGCTTTCAATGAGAATGACAGATCTATAACGCACATTTCTATGTGAATTTTGTCCGGTCACCCAACTAGTTACATATTGCAGCTTTAAGTTCAAGGTCAGAATACGCATAGAGAGAAAACTGCGTAAAAAGGGAGTTACGCTTAACTCGGTCGGAATCGAGGCCCATAGGAACAACTTCATAATAACCTGAAAGGTATACATGTGCAAATTAGTCATTTCTTCTTGATTTATTTGACAGGATTGTGTAACTGTTTACCAGATACCAGGGTAGCCTGGTCCCCACAGATCGGTCTGTGCTCTTGTCAACTCCATTGCTGTCAATTGACATGACAATGAGTGACAGGGAGTTGGCATGATAGCACAAACAGAACGGCACTCAGGCTAGGACGAGGGTACTGTCTGAACTCTTTCGTGAGGTGAATGATGATCTGCTGTTTACAGAACAGAAACAATGGATCAGCCCACTGAGGAGAGGAACTTTATATAATGCATAAGAGGATGAGTTCCTGTTTAGGAGGCGTTTAGGTGAGAGCTTTGATTCGGCAGGACCTGTCTTCTGTCCACTCTGCTCAGTTACAATGCCTGTGTCCCAAACGGAACCCCGTTCCCCCGTATAGTGCACTACTTTTGACCAGGCCTGGTCAAAAGTAGTGCACTATATAGGGAGTAGGGTGCTCTTTGGGACACACACCTAATCACAATACCGTAGTAGATAGTTTGACACACACAGTGCAGCAGCAACAACAGCAAACCCAAACCCTCTACGGTAGTGATAACCAGCTAGAATATGCGCCTCTCCGAGGACACGGCTTGGCAGGTGCCCTCCAAGGATGGTTGCATTCTACAGTTGCTTTATATAGAAAGCGTACATTTACACACACACACACAAGCGCGCACGCTATTGAAATCCAGTTTCACTCACAGCATTTTGTGAAGACAAAAAATAAATGGCAATACAATTTTCAAAGAGTGAACACGTGTGTAAGTTAAGATTATTTACAATTTCAAACTGTGTACATCAGCAGAAAGTACAGTAGTAGACCTACCAAAAACATTTATAAAATTGGCATGCATGCATTAGATATTCAGTCAAAAGTTACTGGTCAGTTTGACCTCTTTAGCCAATAGGCTGCGTGTTCCAACTCAGCTGGTTCCTTCTCCATCACAAATAGTACCCCGTTCCCTTTATAGTGCATTACTGTTGACCAGGACCCATTTGTGAACAATACAGGGAACAGGGTGCCATTTGGTCCTCATCCAAGAGGAGAACTTCGTTGTCTGTGTCTTTTCAGAGCATTTCTTTCAAATACAAAAAAAATACACACACACACACACAAAAAAAAAAAACTTCCATTCTACTTTTACAAAAAAACAAGTATAGTACACATGTTTGGGTGGTTAAGGGACTTTTTTTGTTCTTTTTGGCAATTTTCGTTAATAAAGTACAGTATTTTATGTATATAACGCTAGTTTCCAACTGATTACCAACATGTAGATGAAGAGGCCAGATTCTAATCTGAAAACTCAACAATAGGAAGCAACACAACAAGCACATGGTGTAGATGGAAACTCCCAATCAGGATCAACAGGAACACCCGCCTTCAGTGGTTGGAGGCTCCTGCGGTTTGTCCAGCTTGATGTCAATCACTGGGGAAAAGACGGTTAAGGAAGCTTTGGGAAGGCATTTGCAAAACAAGTTGACCGTTAGCTCTTTTCGAACATACGGCTTGGCTGTACACCAGTGAAACAGAATTCAATGTCTTTATCTAAAATGGTCTTACCCTGATTCCCTATATCCACACATCCTTCTCAATTGTATTAAAGGAGAGGGTCTAAGGCTCCTCCCCTCTGGCTTTCTTCTCCAATAGGGTTTGAGAAGGATGCGAGGAAACTGGATGTGAGGAATCGAGGAAAGGTCATTGAGAAAGGGTCTAATTGTCTCTGTAACTCAGTGATGTAG
The DNA here is from genome assembly GCA_031479575.1 of Coregonus ussuriensis. Lineage (NCBI taxonomy): Eukaryota > Metazoa > Chordata > Actinopteri > Salmoniformes > Salmonidae > Coregonus > Coregonus ussuriensis. Next base: position 61,673,322 of record CM062483.1, on the reverse strand, counting down.
CTTCACTGCCCTCTATAGTCATAGCATGGTACTGTTTTAATGTGGACCTGCAGTATAAGCTTTATGACACTAGGTGGTGCTGCTGTTCATACATCTACTACTAAAGCCTTGCCTTTTTTTTTTATTTTTTTACAATTTTAGTCATTTAGCAGACGCTCTTATCCAGAGTGATTTACAGTTAGTGAGTGCATACATTTTTCATACTTTTCAAGGCAGCAATGCATGAGGGCGTGAACAGAATCCGTGTATCAACCATCCAATATTATTCTCCTCATGTGGAACACAGAGCTCTCACTTCGAAAGTTTAACTTCAGCTTCTTTAACTCAGGCCAGAAACCCATTTCCATCTTGTTTACTGTGACAGCCATCAGCATGGAACAGAGTAAATCATCCATTTTAGGAGATTTTAAGATACGTCTCTTTCAGTAGTATATCAGCTACTGTTAAGTCAATAAAACCATGAAATACACACAGTGAGCAAAGCACCAGCATTCTTCAAGAAAAGACTAAAGAAAAATAACAAGGAACTGGATGGACTTTATAAAGCCCCATGGTTGTGTTTCATCTGTTCATTGGTGACCTCACAGACACCTGTCTGACATATGACATACGCCTCCTTCTCCTGTATCTCTCTGTCTGTGTCCCAAATCACACCTTATTCCCTACATATGGTGCCCGGGCCCTGGTCGAAAGTAGTGCCCTATAAAGGGAAGAGGGTGCCATTTGCGACGAAGCGACCTATATCTGTTCCCACGGCATGTTATTTACACCTTGTAGCCTACACCAGCCTTGTCTGGAGAGATCCCTGGAGCCCAGGGGAATTTAAAGGCAGAGAGAGGTTTCCAAGGACATGTCACGTTGTGTGTGCGTGTGTGTGCGTGTGTGTGCGTGTTGTGTGTGTGCGTGTTGTGTGTGTGTGCGTGCGTGCGTGCGTGCGTGCGTGTGTGTGTGTGCGTGCGTGTGTGCGTGTGTGTGTTGTGTGTGTGTGTGCGTGTTGTGTGTGTGCGTGTTGTGTGTGTGTGCGTGCGTGCGTGCGTGTGTGTGTGCACTAGTCCTGAGCTACAGTACCAGTCAAAAGTTTGGACACACCTACTCATTCAAGGGTTTTTCTTTATTTTTACTATTTTCTACATTGTAGAATAATAGTGAAGACATCAAAACGATGAAATAACACATATGGAATCATGTAGTAACCAAAAAAGTGTTAAACAAATCAAAGTATATTTTATATTTGAGATTCTTCAAAGTAGCCACCCTTTGCCTTGATGACAGCTTTGCACACTCTTGGCATTCTCTCAACCAGCTTCACCTGGAATGGTTTTTGAACAGTCTTGAAGGAGTTCCCACATATGCTCAGCACTTGTTGGCTGCTTTTCCTTCACTCTGCGGTCCAACTCATCCCAAACCATTTCAATTGGGTTGAGGTCGGGGGATTGTGGAGGCCAGGTCATCTGATGCAGCACTCCATCACTCTCCTTCTTGGTCAAATAGCCCTTACACAGCCTGGAGATGTGTTGGGTCATTGTCCTGTGGAAAAACAAATGATAGTCCCACTAAGCCCAAACCAGATGGGATGGCGTATCGCTGCAGAATGCTGTGGTAGCCATGCTGGTTAAGTGTGACTTGAATTCTAAATAAATCACAGACCATGTCACCAGCAAAGCACCCCCACACCATCACACCTTCTCCTCCATGCTTCACGGTGTGAACCACACATGGAGAGATCAGCCGTTCACCCACACCACGTCTCACAAAGACACTGCGGTTGGAACCAAAAATCTCCAATTTGGACTCATCAGACCAAAGGACAGATTTCCACTAGTCTAATGTCCATTGCTCGTGTTTCTTGGCCCAAGCAACTCTCTTCTTCTTATTGGTGTCCTTTAGTAGTGGTTTCTTTGCAGCAATTTGACCATGAAGGCTGCAATTTCTGAGGCTGGTAACTCTAATGAACTTATCCTCTGCAGCAGAGGTAACTCTGGGTCTTCCATTCCTGTTGCGGTCCTCATGAGAGCCAGTTTCATCATAGCGCTTCATGGTTTTTGCGACTGCACTTGAAGAAACTTTCAAAGTTCTTGAAATGTTCTGTATTGACTGACCTTCATGTCTTAAAGTAATGATGGACTGTTGCTTCTCTTTGCTTATTTGAGCTGTTCTTGCCATAATATGGACTTGGTAGTGTAGTGTAGGGTAGGGTAGTGTAGGGTAGGGTAGTGTAGTGTAGTGTAGTGTAGGGTAGAGTAGTGTAGGGTAGGGTAGGGTAGGGTAGGGTAGGGTAGGGTAGGGTAGGGTAGGGTAGGGTAGGGTAGGGTAAGGTAGGGTAGGGTAAGGTAGGGTAGGGTAGGGTAGGGTAGTGTAGGGTAGGGTAGGGTAGGGTAGGGCAAGGTAGGGTAGGGTAGTGTAGGGTAGGGTAGAGTAGTGTAGTGTAGGGTAGGGTAGGGTAGAGTAGGGTAGGGTAGGGTAGGGTAGGGTAGAGTAGGGTAGGGTAGGGTAGGGTAGGGTAGGGTAGGGTAGAGGTAGGGTAGGGTAGGGTAGAGTAGGGTAGTGTAGGGTAGGGTAGGGTAGGGTAGGGTAGTGTTGTGTAGGGTAGGGTAAGGTAGGGTAGGGTAGGGTAAGGTAGGGTAGGGTAGGGTAGGGTGGGGTAGGGTAGGGTAGAGTAGTGTAGGGTAAGGTAGGGTAGGGTAGGGTAGGGTAAGGTAGGGTAGGGTAGGGTAAGGTAGGGTAGGGTAGGGTAGGGTAAGGTAGGGTAGGGTAGGGTAGGGTAGGGTAGGGTAGAGTAGTGTAGGGTAGGGTAGGGTAGGGTACGGGTAGGGTAGTGTAGGGTAAGGTAGGGTAGGGTAGGGTAGGGTAAGGTAGGGTAGTGTAGGGTAGGGTGTGAGTGTAGGGTACGGTAGGGTAGGGTAGGGTAAGGTAGGGTAGTGTAGGGTAGGGTAGGGTAGGGTAGGGTAGGGTAGGGTAGGGTAGGGTAGGGTAAGGTAGGGTAGGGTAGGGTAGTGTACAGTAGATTAGTGTAGTGGGTTATCAGGCTGGGGCAGAGGGCTATAGATGACTGAGAGCTTTGACCTTTAATGAGCACTGACCTTTCCATGATGGAGTTGGGCAGCTGTAGTCTCATCAGCAGACTACATATTCATCTGACTGCAGAATATTATACAGCCAATGGTAAAGAACTAATACACACGAAAAGGGCAACACATTTACCCAGTTTTCACTGACTGTCTGGAGTCACAAAGACTTTATCAGCCAGCAGCCAGTTGTCTGTTCTAGAAACCTGGGATATTTAAAATTCATAGATGATAAATTAAATAGGTCAAATTAAATCTAAGAAGTGTTGTTTTCAAAACGGCACCCTGTTATATCGTGCCCTATAAAGGGAATAGGGTGTAATTTGGGACAGGTCCCAGGTCTCAGAGGAGCTAGAAGCCAGGCTGTTTTTCAGATTCCTATTAACATGGACCACCCTGTCCTATCAGAAGCCTGCCTTGCACAGACACCCCCTCCTCTCCCTCTCCTCTCCCCTCCCATCCCATCCTCTCCCATCTCCTCTCCTCCTCTCCTCGCCCATCCCATCCTCTCCCATCTCCTCCTCCTCTCCCTCTCCCCTCCCATCCCATCCTCTCCCATCTCCTCTCCTCCTCTCCCTCTCCTCTCCTCTCCCATCCCATCCTCTCCCATCTCCTCTCCCTCACCCTCTCCCTTCCCATCCCATCCTCTCCCATCTCCTCTTCTTCTCTCCCTCTCTGCAGATCTGTAATGGAGGTTAAATGCAGGCCCTAAAGCCAGAGAAGAGATTGCTCCACAGAAACAGAGAGGAGGTTTGTGCCTCAGTCCTTGACACCGATAGTAAATCACACTCCAGGATGACCCGCCTGCTCCCATCCCCAACACACCCGCCTGCTCCCATCCCCAACACACCCCCCTGCTCCCATCCCCAACACACCCCCCTGCTCCCATCCCCAACACACCCCCCTGCTCCCATCCCCAACACACCCGCCTGCTCCCATCCCCAACACACCCGCCTTCTCCCATCCCCAACACACCCGCCTGCTCCCATCCCCAACACACCCCCTGCTCCCATCCCCAACACCCCCCCCTGCTCCCATCCCCAACACACCCCCCTGCTCCCATCCCCAACACACCCCCCTGCTCCCATCCCCAACACACCCCCCTGCTCCCATCCCCAACACAACCACCTGCTCCTATCCCCAACACACCCCCCTGCTCCCATCCCCAACACACCCGCCTGCTCCCATCCCCAACACACCCGCCTTCTCCCATCCCCAACACACCCGCCTGCTTCCATCCCCAACACACCCCCTGCTCCCATCCCCAACACACCCCCCTGCTCCCTTCCCCAACACACCCGCCTGCTCCCATCCCCAACACACCCGCCTGCTCCCATCCCCAACACACCCCCCCTGCTCCCATCCCCAACACAACCACCTGCTCCTATCCCCAACACACCCGCCTGCTCCCATCCCCAACACACCCGCCAGCTCCCATCCCCAACACACCCCCCTGCTCCCATTCCCAACACACCTGCCTGCTCCCATCCCCAACACACCCCCCTGCTCCTATCCCCAACACACCCCCCTGCTCCCATCCCCAACACACCCCCCTGCTCCCATCCCCAACACACACCCTGCCCCCATTTCAAACAGGCAATTACAAGAACTGGTCCTCGTAAATATATCTAAATATCTGCCCTCTATTCCTCCCTCCACCCCAAATTGTGCGATATAGGGTAAAAGGGTCGATCGTTTAGAATTTCTGTGTGTGTTTTAATGTTTTAACTACCAAATCCCTGGTGAACTCTTCCAAGAAACAGCAGAGCTGTCTTTTTATGTTGCATGTCCCAGTAGGACCTCTGGGTTTGAGGGTGCATGTCATATGTGTGTAGGCTATGTGTACTTGCATGCATACATGGTGAGTTTCCTTAACCATGTCAGGAGTGTTCTTGCATGCATACTTGGTGAGTTTCCTTAACCATGTCAGGAGTGTTCTTGCATGCATACTTGGTGAGTTTCCTTAACCATGTCAGAAGTGTACTTGCATATATACTTGGTGAGTTTCCTTAACCATGTCAGAAGTGTACTTGCATGCATACTTGGTGAGTTTCCTTAACCACGTAAGACTGCATACAGTCCTATACACCCTGATAGGAGAGATACACTGAATATTTATGAATGCGTGTCAGGGTTTGAATCTGTTGTTCCTCTGCCAGGCCCCTCCCTTCCCCTCATCATGTCTCATTCTCATGGATGTTGCTTCTCTCTCCCACAGTAGGGAGATCGATACTGTCCAGAGAACACTGTAACAACACTGGCTCTGCTCCATTAAGACAGAGGATGTGTTTCGTCTCAAATGGCACCTTATTCCCTACGTAGTGCACTACTTTTGACCAGATCCCTATTGGCTCTGGTCAAAAGTAGTGCACTATATAGGGAATAGGGTGCCATTTGGGAATCAAATAGAATGTCAGCAGAGACACAGAGGGCCTGGAACAGAGGAGGAAGGAGGAGAGCAGAGGAAATGAGTGTCACCGTGCTCCATTCATCACCCTGACGACCTGTCATAAAGCAGTGTCCCTACCCTCCTCCTCCTCCTCCTCCTCCTCCTCCTCCTCCACCACCTCAGACATCTTCAACCTCCCAGGCCCATTAAAACTCATTAAAACCTGGATAAAACACAGACAGGGATGGAGATTAAGGTAATTATCTGAACCTGGCTGGGGTGAAAAAATGGAGGAAATTAGATTACTGCAGCAGAGAAACAGAAGGTCCAGACTGTTAATTAGACTACTGCAGCAGAGAAACAGAAGGTCCAGACCGTTAATTAGACTACTGCAGCAGAGAAACAGAAGATCCGGACCGTTAATTAGACTACTACAGCAGAGAAACAGAAGGTCCGGACCGTTAATTAGACTACTGCAGCAGAGAAACAGAAGATCCGGACCGTTAATTAGACTACTACAGCAGAGAAACAGAAGGTCCAGACTGTTAATTAGACTACTGCAGCAGAGAAACAGAAGGTCCAGACTGTTAATTAGACTACTGCAGCAGAGAAACAGAAGATCCAGACTGTTAATTAGACTACTGCAGCAGAGAAACAGAAGGTCCAGACTGTTAATTAGACTACTGCAGCAGAGAAACAGAAGGTTCAGACTGTTAATTAGACTACTGCAGCAGAGAAACAGAAGGTCCAGACCGTTAATTAGACTACTGCAGCAGAGAAACAGAAGATCCGGACCGTTAATTAGACTACTGCAGCAGAGAAACAGAAGGTCCGGACCGTTAATTAGACTACTGCAGCAGAGAAACAGAAGGTCCGG
>CM062483.1:61589491-61661991 GCA_031479575.1 Coregonus ussuriensis | reverse complement strand
AATGGTGTGAAGTTTCTAGCGGTTGGAGAGGATCAGAGAAATGGTGTGAAGTTTCTAGAGGTTGGAGAGGATCAGAGAAATGGTGTGAAGTTTCTAGAGGTTGGAGAGGATCAGAGAAATGGTGTGAAGTTTCTAGCGGTTGGAGAGGATCAGAGAAATGGTGTGAAGTTTCTAGCGGTTGGAGAGGATCAGAGAAATGGTGTGAAGTTTCTAGAGGTTGGAGCGGCTCAGAGAAATGGTGTGAAGTTTCTAGAGGTTGGAGAGGATCAGAGAAATGGTGTGAAGTTTCTAGCGGTTGGAGAGGATCAGAGAAATGGTGTGAAGTTTCTAGCGGTTGGAGAGGATCAGAGAAATGGTGTGAAGTTTCTAGAGGTTGGAGAGGATCAGAGAAATGGTGTGAAGTTTCTAGAGGTTGGAGAGGATCAGAGAAATGGTGTGAAGTTTCTAGCGGTTGGAGAGGATCAGAGAAATGGTGTGAAGTTTCTAGAGGTTGGAGAGGATCAGAGAAATGGTGTGAAGTTTCTAGCGGTTGGAGAGGATCAGAGAAATGGTGTGAAGTTTCTAGAGGTTGGAGCGGCTCAGAGAAATGGTGTGAAGTTTCTAGCGGTTGGAGAGGATCAGAGAAATGGTGTGAAGTTTCTAGCGGTTGGAGAGGATCAGAGAAATGGTGTGAAGTTTCTAGAGGTTGGAGAGGATCAGAGAAATGGTGTGAAGTTTCTAGCGGTTGGAGAGGATCAGAGAAATGGTGTGAAGTTTCTAGAGGTTGGAGAGGCTCAGAGAAATGGTGTGAAGTTTCTAGCGGTTGGAGAGGATCAGAGAAATGGTGTGAAGTTTCTAGCGGTTGGAGAGGATCAGAGAAATGGTGTGAAGTTTCTAGAGGTTGGAGAGGATCAGAGAAATGGTGTGAAGTTTCTAGAGGTTGGAGAGGATCAGAGAAATGGTGTGAAGTTTCTAGCGGTTGGAGAGGATCAGAGAAATGGTGTGAAGTTTCTAGCGGTTGGAGAGGATCAGAGAAATGGTGTGAAGTTTCTAGAGGTTGGAGCGGCTCAGAGAAATGGTGTGAAGTTTCTAGAGGTTGGAGAGGATCAGAGAAATGGTGTGAAGTTTCTAGCGGTTGGAGAGGATCAGAGAAATGGTGTGAAGTTTCTAGCGGTTGGAGAGGATCAGAGAAATGGTGTGAAGTTTCTAGAGGTTGGAGAGGATCAGAGAAATGGTGTGAAGTTTCTAGAGGTTGGAGAGGATCAGAGAAATGGTGTGAAGTTTCTAGCGGTTGGAGAGGATCAGAGAAATGGTGTGAAGTTTCTAGAGGTTGGAGAGGATCAGAGAAATGGTGTGAAGTTTCTAGCGGTTGGAGAGGATCAGAGAAATGGTGTGAAGTTTCTAGAGGTTGGAGCGGCTCAGAGAAATGGTGTGAAGTTTCTAGCGGTTGGAGAGGATCAGAGAAATGGTGTGAAGTTTCTAGCGGTTGGAGAGGATCAGAGAAATGGTGTGAAGTTTCTAGAGGTTGGAGAGGATCAGAGAAATGGTGTGAAGTTTCTAGAGGTTGGAGAGGATCAGAGAAATGGTGTGAAGTTTCTAGAGGTTGGAGAGGATCAGAGAAATGGTGTGAAGTTTCTAGAGGTTGGAGAGGATCAGAGAAATGGTGTGAAGTTTCTAGCGGTTGGAGAGGATCAGAGAAATGGTGTGAAGTTTCTAGAGGTTGGAGAGGATCAGAGAAATGGTGTGAAGTTTCTAGCGGTTGGAGAGGATCAGAGAAATGGTGTGAAGTTTCTAGAGGTTGGAGCGGCTCAGAGAAATGGTGTGAAGTTTCTAGCGGTTGGAGAGGATCAGAGAAATGGTGTGAAGTTTCTAGCGGTTGGAGAGGATCAGAGAAATGGTGTGAAGTTTCTAGAGGTTGGAGAGGATCAGAGAAATGGTGTGAAGTTTCTAGAGGTTGGAGAGGATCAGAGAAATGGTGTGAAGTTTCTAGCGGTTGGAGAGGATCAGAGAAATGGTGTGAAGTTTCTAGCGGTTGGAGAGGATCAGAGAAATGGTGTGAAGTTTCTAGAGGTTGGAGCGGCTCAGAGAAATGGTGTGAAGTTTCTAGAGGTTGGAGAGGATCAGAGAAATGGTGTGAAGTTTCTAGCGGTTGGAGAGGATCAGAGAAATGGTGTGAAGTTTCTAGAGGTTGGAGAGGATCAGAGAAATGGTGTGAAGTTTCTAGCGGTTGGAGAGGATCAGAGAAATGGTGTGAAGTTTCTAGAGGTTGGAGCGGCTCAGAGAAATGGTGTGAAGTTTCTAGCGGTTGGAGAGGATCAGAGAAATGGTGTGAAGTTTCTAGCGGTTGGAGAGGATCAGAGAAATGGTGTGAAGTTTCTAGAGGTTGGAGAGGATCAGAGAAATGGTGTGAAGTTTCTAGCGGTTGGAGAGGATCAGAGAAATGGTGTGAAGTTTCTAGAGGTTGGAGAGGATCAGAGAAATGGTGTGAAGTTTCTAGAGGTTGGAGAGGCTCAGAGAAATGGTGTGAAGTTTCTAGCGGTTGGAGAGGATCAGAGAAATGGTGTGAAGTTTCTAGAGGTTGGAGAGGATCAGAGAAATGGTGTGAAGTTTCTAGAGGTTGGAGAGGATAAGAGAAATGGTGTGAAGTTTCTAGAGGTTGGAGAGGATCAGAGAAATGGTGTGAAGTTTCTAGAGGTTGGAGAGGATCAGAGAAATGGTGTGAAGTTTCTAGAGGTTGGAGAGGATCAGAGAAATAGTGTGAAGTTTCTAGCGGTTGGAGAGGATCAGAGAAATGGTGTGAAGTTTCTAGAGATTGGAGAGGATCAGAGAAATGGTGTGAAGTTTCTAGCGGTTGGAGAGGATCAGAGAAATGGTGTGAAGTTTCTAGAGGTTGGAGCGGCTCAGAGAAATGGTGTGAAGTTTCTAGCGGTTGGAGAGGATCAGAGAAATGGTGTGAAGTTTCTAGCGGTTGGAGAGGATCAGAGAAATGGTGTGAAGTTTCTAGAGGTTGGAGAGGATCAGAGAAATGGTGTGAAGTTTCTAGAGGTTGGAGAGGATCAGAGAAATGGTGTGAAGTTTCTAGAGGTTGGAGAGGATCAGAGAAATGGTGTGAAGTTTCTAGAGGTTGGAGAGGATCAGAGAAATGGTGTGAAGTTTCTAGCGGTTGGAGAGGATCAGAGAAATGGTGTGAAGTTTCTAGAGGTTGGAGAGGATCAGAGAAATGGTGTGAAGTTTCTAGCGGTTGGAGAGGATCAGAGAAATGGTGTGAAGTTTCTAGAGGTTGGAGCGGCTCAGAGAAATGGTGTGAAGTTTCTAGCGGTTGGAGAGGATCAGAGAAATGGTGTGAAGTTTCTAGCGGTTGGAGAGGATCAGATAAATGGTGTGAAGTTTCTAGAGGTTGGAGAGGATCAGAGAAATGGTGTGAAGTTTCTAGAGGTTGGAGCGGATCAGAGAAATGGTGTGAAGTTTCTAGCGGTTGGAGAGGATCAGAGAAATGGTGTGAAATTTCTAGCGGTTGGAGAGGATCAGAGAAATGGTGTGAAGTTTCTAGAGGTTGGAGCGGCTCAGAGAAATGGTGTGAAGTTTCTAGAGGTTGGAGAGGATCAGAGAAATGGTGTGAAGTTTCTAGCGGTTGGAGAGGATCAGAGAAATGGTGTGAAGTTTCTAGAGGTTGGAGAGGATCAGAGAAATGGTGTGAAGTTTCTAGCGGTTGGAGAGGATCAGAGAAATGGTGTGAAGTTTCTAGAGGTTGGAGCGGCTCAGAGAAATGGTGTGAAGTTTCTAGCGGTTGGAGAGGATCAGTGAAATGGTGTGAAGTTTCTAGCGGTTGGAGAGGATCAGAGAAATGGTGTGAAGTTTCTAGAGGTTGGAGAGGATCAGAGAAATGGTGTGAAGTTTCTAGCGGTTGGAGAGGATCAGAGAAATGGTGTGAAGTTTCTAGAGGTTGGAGAGGATCAGAGAAATGGTGTGAAGTTTCTAGAGGTTGGAGAGGCTCAGAGAAATGGTGTGAAGTTTCTAGCGGTTGGAGAGGATCAGAGAAATGGTGTGAAGTTTCTAGAGGTTGGAGAGGATCAGAGAAATGGTGTGAAGTTTCTAGAGGTTGGAGAGGATAAGAGAAATGGTGTGAAGTTTCTAGAGGTTGGAGAGGATCAGAGAAATGGTGTGAAGTTTCTAGAGGTTGGAGAGGATCAGAGAAATGGTGTGAAGTTTCTAGAGGTTGGAGAGGATCAGAGAAATGGTGTGAAGTTTCTAGCGGTTGGAGAGGATCAGAGTGTGTGGACATTCCAGTGAAACACTGTGCTCTCATCCCAAATGGCACCCAGTGTCATAACATGTTACGACACGGTCATAACCATGTCATAATATGTCATAACAGCTGACATAACTTGTCATAACCTGTCATAATATGGTAATAACACTGTCATGACATATATTGTGTTATTTTATGGCTGGTTATGACACCTACATAACAGTGTCAAAACCCACAAACCCTACCACACAAAGCAAAACATGCCATTACACCATAGCCTACTTGTGTCAACAATATGTTTATGTAATATACACTACCGGTCAAAGGTTTGGACACACCTACTAATTCAAGGGTTTTTCTTTATTTTGACTATTTTCTACATTGTAGAATAACAGTGAAGACATCAAAACTATGAAATAACACATATGGAATCATGTAGTAACCAAAAAGTGTAGCCACCCTTTGCCTTGATGAGAGCTTTGCACACTCTTGGCATTCTCTCAACCAGCTTCACCTTGAATGCTTTTCCAACAGTCTTGAAGGAGTTCCCGCATATGCTGAGCACTTGTTGGCAGCTTATCCTTCACTCTGCGGTCCAACTCATCCCAAACCATCTCAACTTGGTTGAGGTCAGGGGATTGTGGAGGCCAGGTCATCTGATGCAGCACTCCATCACTCTCCTTCTTGGTAAAATAGCCCTTACACAGCCTGGAGATGTGTTGGGTCATTGTCCTGTTGAAAAACAAATGATAGTCCCACTAAGCCCAAACCAGATGCGATAGAGTATCGCTGCAGAATGCTGTGATAGCCATGCTGGTTAAGTGTGACTTGAATTCTAAATAAATCACAGACAGTGTCAACAGAAAAGCACCCCCACACCATAACACCTCCTCCTCCTCCATGCTTTACGGTGGGAAATACACATGCGGAGATAATCCGTTTACCCACACCGCGTCTCACAAAGACACGGCAGTTGGAACCAAAAATCTCAAATTTGGACTCCAGACCAAAGGACAGATATCCACCGGTCTAATGTCCATTGCTCGTGTTTCTTGGCCCAAGCAGGTCTCTTCTTCTTATTGGTGTCCTTTAGTAGTGGTTTATTTGCAGCAATTCGACCATGAAGGCCTGATTCACACAGTCTCCTCTGAACAGTTGATGTTGAGATATGGCTGTTACTTGAACTCTGTGAAGCATTTATTTGGGCTGCAATTTCTGAGGCTGGTAACTCTAATTAACTTATCCTCTGCAGTAGAGGTAACTCTGGGTCTTCCATTCCTGTGGCGGTCCTCATGAGAGCCAGTTTCATCATAGCGCTTGATGGTTTTTGCGACTGCACTTTAAGAAACTTTCATAGTTCTTGAAGTTTTCCGGATTGACTGACCTTCATGTCTTAAAGTAATGATGGACTGTTGCTTCTCTTTGCTTATTTGAGCTGTTTACCAAATAGGGCTATCTTCTGTATACCACCCCAACCTTGTCACAACACAACTGATTGGCTCAAATGCATTAAGAAGGAAAGAAATTTCACAAATGAACTTTTAAGAAGGCACACCTGTTAATTCAAATGCATTCCAGGTGACTACCTCATGAAGCTGGTTGAGAGAATGCCAAGAGTGTGCAAAGCTGTCATCAAGGCAAAGGGTTGCTATTTGAAAAATCTCAAATATAAAATATATTTTGATTTGTTTAACACTTTTTTGGTTACTACATGATTCCATATGTGTTATTTCATAGTTTTGATGTCTTCACTATTATTCTACAATGTAGAATAATAGTAAAAATAAAGAAAAACCCTGGAATGAGTAGGTGTGTCCAAACTTTTGACTGGTGCTGTACGTCAACAGGTGTAAATATATGGGTTATGACCATATTATGACAGGTTATGACAAGTTACGTCAGCTGATATGACATATTATGAGATGGTTATAACCTGTCATAACATGTTATGACGCTGGGTGTCAAGTAAAGTGTTACCTGGCATGCTAATAGAGGGTGCCATTTGGGAATCTGCCTATGAAATCCAGTGTGCCACAGCACCATTACACACCATTGCATACCTTGTCAATTGTTTTTTTATTTTTATTTTATTTAACCTTTATTTAACCAGGTAAGCCAGTTGAGAACAAGTTCTCATTTACAACTGCAACCTGGCCAAGATAAAGCAAAGCAGTGTGATAGAAACAACAACACAGAGTTACATATGGGATAAACAAAACGTACAGTCAATAACACAATAGAAAATATATATACAGTGTGTGCAAATGTAGCAAGTTATGGAGGTAAGGCAATACATAGGCCATAGTGCAAAATAATTACAATTAGTATTAACACTGGAATGATAGATGTGCAAGAGATGATGTGCAAATAGAGATACTGGGGTGCAAATGAGCAAAATAAATAACAATGTAAATAACAATATGGGGATGAGGTAGTTGGGTGGGCTAATTTCAGATGGGCTGTGTACAGGTGCAGTGATCAGTAAGGTGCTCTGACAACTGATGCTTAAAGTTAGTGAAGGAGATAAGAGTCTCCAGCTTCAGAGATTTTTGCAGTTCGTTCCAGTCATTTGCAGCAGAGAACTGGAAGGAATGGCGGCCAAAGGAGGTGTTGGCTTTGGGGATGACCAGTGAGATATACCTGCTGGAGCGCAGACTACGGGTGGGTGTTGCTATGGTGACCAATGAGCTAAGATAAGGCGGGGATTTGCCTAGCAGTGATTTATAGATGGCCTGGAGCCAGTGGGTTTGGCGACGAATATGTAGTGAGGACCAGCCAACAAGAGCGTACAGGTCACAGTGGTGGGTAGTATATGGGGCTTTGGTGACAAAATGGATGACACTGTGATAGACTACAACCAATTTGCTGAGTAGAGTGTTGGAGGCTATTTTGTAAATGACTTCGCAGAAGTCAAGGATCGGTAGGATAGTCAGTTTTACGAGGGCATGTTTGGCAGCATGAGTGAAGGAAGCTTTGTTGCGAAATAGGAAGCCGATTCTAGATTTAACTTTGGATTGGAGATGCTTAATGTGAGTCTGGAAGGAGAGCTTACAGTCTAACCAGACACCTAGGTATTTGTAGTTGTCCACATACTCTAGGTCAGACCCATCGAGAGTAGTGATTCTAGTCCGGTGGGCGGGTGCCAGCAGCGTTCGATTGAAGAGCATGCATTTAGTTTTACTAGTGTTTAAGAGCAGTTGGAGGCTACTGAAGGAGTGTTGTATGGCATTGAAGCTCGTTTGGAGGTTTGTTAACACAGTGTCCAATGAAGGGCCAGATGTATACAAAATGGTGTCGTCTGCGTAGAGGTGGATCTGAGAGTCACCAGCAGCAAGAGCGACATCATTGATATACACGGAGAAAAGAGTCGGCCCAAGAATTGAACCCTGTGGCACCCCCATAGAGACTGCCATAGGTCCAGACAACAGGCCCTCTGATTTGACACATTGAACTCTACCTGAGAAGTAGTTGGTGAACCAGGCGAGGCAGTCATTTGAGAAACCAAGGCTATTTAGTCTGCCAATAAGAATGCGGTGGTTGACAGAGTCGAAAGCCTTGGCCAGGTCGATGAAGACGGCTGCACAGTACTGTCTATTATCGATCGTGGTTATAATATAATTTAGGACCTTGAGCGTGGCTGAGGTGCACCCATGACCAGCTCGGAAACCGGATTGCATAGCGGAGAAGGTACGGTGGGATTCGAAATGGTCGGTGATCTATTTGTTAACTTGGCTTTCAAAAACTTTCGAAAGGCAGGGCAGGATGGATATAGGTCTGTAACAGTTTGGATCTAGAGTGTCACCCCCTTTGAAGAGGGGGATGACCGCAGCAGCTTTCCAATCTCTGTGGGGATCTCAGACGTTACGAAAGAGAGGTTGAACAGGCTAGTAATAGGGGTTGCGACAATATAAATATTAATGAGAGAGCAGAGTAGGATGAGAACAGAGTAGGATGAGAACAGAGTAGGATGAGAACAGAGTAGGATGAGAACAGAGTAGGATGAGAACAGAGTAGGATGTGAACAGAGTAGGATGAGAACAGAGTAGGATGAGAACAGAGTAGGATGTGAACAGAGTAGGATGAGAACAGAGTAGGAAGAGAACAGAGCAGAACAGAGTAGGATGAGAACAGGAATATAACTCTCAACTATCCAGTTGGTCTATATTATATGAAGAAAAACAAAGGCAACTGGCCAAATCTCAGACACCATAACTAAGCATTCGCCTATTATAGGCTTGTAAATGTTCAAAGGTTCTTGACAGTGTGCTTGCTACTAGAGGTGAATGGTGGAGGGGACAGCCAGCCAGCCAGCCAGCCAGCACTATAGTCAAGTGGGTCCAATTGTGCTGTCGGCTCTTCACTGGATTAAACATTGTTCTGGTGCCAAGATGCTGTTGATCAGGTTAAAGCTTTGCTGACACTTCCGTTGTGAACAGAAACCGTCTTAACAAGCTGTAGACTTCCTCTGTGGCTCAGTTGGTAGAGCATGGTGCTGTCTGAGACTCTAGGAAATTAAACGGGTTATTGGGGGATGCAAGGCCATTCAGAAACCCTAGCCTGCCTACCCTGTGGGGACCATTAACACTGGGGACAGAAAATAACAGATTAACCATTTCTCACTAAAACGATTCAAAGCAGAGAGCTCTATGGTCATCATGCTGTATCTGTTTATGCAGGACTCTCAACTACTCTGTCCATTCGTTTGGACATCAAAGTCAATCATTTTGAATTGAGGATTGGCAATTTGCTGGATATATATATATATATGGTGGTAGGTTTTTTTGAGTGAGTCTCACTTGTTCCCTAGGCACAGATACAGCTATTGATGAGGACATGATCAGGGTGCAGCATGCTGTGATGGAAGGCTGACCATATCTTTAGCTCCAATGTGACACACACTGTAGAACACTGCTGTATCATACCAGCTATAGATTCTATTATTTTCTTGACAATGACAGGTAGTGCAAAATATACTTTGTGTGGACCACAAAACCCCAAACAATGCATGCAGAGCAGAATTAGGACTATACCTGCTAGTTATCAAAATCCAGAAAAGAGCTGTTCAATTCTACAACCACCTAAAAGGAAGAGACGCCCACACATTCCACCACAAAGCCATCACCTACAGATAGATTAACCTAGTGGAGTACCCTCAGCCAGCTGGTTCTGGGGCTCTGTTCACAAACACAAACAGACCCCACAGAGCCCCAGGACAGCAACACAATTAGACCCAACCAAATTATGAGAAAGCAAAAAGATAACTATTTGACACACTGGAAAGAATCAACCAAAAAACAGAGCAAATTGGAATGCTATCTGGCCCTAAACCGAGAGTACACATCGGCAGAATACCTGACCACTGTGACTGATCCAAAATTAAGACAATCCTTGACTATGTACAGACTCAGTGAGCATAGCCTTGCTATTGAGAAAGGCCGCCGTAGGCAGACCTGGCTCTCAAGAGAAGACAGGCTATGAGCACATTGCCCACAAAATGAGGTGGAAACTGAGCTGCACTTCCTAACCTCCTGCCAAATGTATGACCATATTAGAGACACATATGTTCCTCAGATTACACAGACCCACAAAGAACTTGAAAACAAATATTGATAAACTCCCTTATCTACTGGGTGAAATACCACAGTGTGCCATCACAGCAGCAAGATTTGTGACCTGTTGCATTGAGAAAAGGGCAACCAGTGAAGAACAAACACCATTGTAAATACAACCCATATTTCTGTTTTAGAGAGAGAGAGAGAGAGAGAGAGAGAGAGTGACAGGTAGAGAGAGAGAGATAGGGGAAGGGAGAGAGAGATAGAGAGAGAGAGAGAGAGAGAGAGAGGGGAAGGGAGAGAGAGAGATAGAGAGTGAGTGAGTGAGTGAGTGAGTGAGTGAGTGAGTGAGTGAGTGAGTGAGTGAGTGAGTGAGAGAGAGAGAGAGAGAGAGAGAGAGAGAGAGAGAGAGAGAGAGAGAGAGCGAGAGAGAGAGAGAGAGAGAGAGAGAGACAGAGAGAGAGAGAGAGGAAGGGAGAAAGGAAGAAAGAGTGATAGAGAGTATCCTAAATGGCACCCTCTTCCCTTTATAGTGCACTACTTTTGACCAGGGCCCATAGTGCACTATATAGGGTTTAGGGTGCCAGTAGGGACTCACACTGTGTGACTTGACTGATGACTGAAGCCGGACGACTCCTGACACTACATTAAATCACACAGCCCAGCCGAGACGAGACGAGACGAGACGACTCCTGACACTACATTAAATCACACAGCCCAGCTGAGACGAGGTGAGACGACTCCTGACACTACATTAAATCACACAGCCCAGCCGAGACGAGGCGAGACGAGACGACTCCTGACACTACATTAAATCACACAGCTCAGCCGAGACGAGACGAGACGACTCCTGACACTACATTAAATCACACAGCCCAGCCGAGACGAGGTGAGACGACTCCTGACACTACATTAAATCACACAGCCCAGCCCAGACGAGGTGAGACGACTCCTGACACTACATTAAATCACACAGCCCAGCCCAGACGAGGTGAGACGACTCCTGACACTACATTAAATCACACAGCCCAGCCCAGACGAGGTGAGACGACTCCTGACACTACATTAAATCACACAGCCCAGCTGAGACGAGACGAGACGACTCCTGACACTACATTAAATCACACAGTCCAGCCGAGACGAGACGACTCCTGTCACTACATTAAATCACACAGCCCAGCCGAGACGAGACGACTCCTGTCACTACATTAAATCACACAGCCCAGCCGAGACGAGACGACTCCTGTCACTACATTAAATCACACAGCCCAGCCCAGACGAGACGAGACGACTCCTGACACTACATTAAATCACACAGTCTAGCCGAGACGAGGTGAGACGACTCCTGACACTACATTAAATCACACAGCCCAGCCCAGACGAGGCGAGACGAAGCCTGTTACCTTCTGCCACGGACGGACACGCAGCTCCCCGAACCCCGTCAGCGCCTGCATCTTGCACCCTCTCACCCCGACCACACGGAGCCTGTCAGGCCCCACAGCTCAAACACAGCTAGCCGTCTAGTAGCGTGTCGTGCAGCGAGCCCGTTTTAATCGGACGAGGACCAGAAGACCAGATGAACACAGAGTTAGAACTCCACCACTGTACAGAGTTTAACTCTGGAGAACCTTGGGCCTTCAGAGAGGAGACCAGAAAGGTTCCCTGTCAGAGTTTAACTCTGGAGAACCTTGGGCCTTCAGAGAGGAGACCAGAAAGGTTCCCTGTCAGTAAGGAGAGGTCTGAGAAAGAGGCAAAGCATAGTTCCTACTGAGTACTAGGTCAACCTTGTTTTCCTGTGCCTTAACATCTTTTTAAGTCAAGGCACTTAGTCCCGTGTAGCTCAGTTGGTAGAGCATGGGCGCTTGCCACTCCAGGGTTGTGGTTTCGACTCCCAATGGGGACCAGTATGAAAATGTATGTGCTCAATTCTGTAAATCGCTCTGGATAAGAGCGTCTGCTAAATGACTGTAAATGAAATGTTTGTCTGATTGTACTAGTTTACTTGTAGATGTGACCATTATATTCTGAGTGGATCTACTCTACTCAGTAAGACTAGGTGGTTGTTCCTAAAGCGCTTACAATCTTACACACATTCTTCTCCAACCTGACTAACAAATACTGGTAAATGGGATGTTTTCAGACACTTATTTTTAACCTGTTTTTAAAACCTTTTCAGCGCAGTCAGAACCTCCAAATAAACCATTACTGTTACCTTGAGTAGAGCTGAGGCCTAAGTTCTGTAAAAGGATACTTCCCTCTTTGCTCGCCTCCTGCGTGCTCTCCATCCCGGGAAGGGCAGCCGCCACACGCCGAAACAGCTGGAGAGAGAGAGAGAGAAGGGAAGAGAGCGAGAGAGAGAGGGGGAGAGAGAGAATCAGAACACTGTGACTCATATATGCTCCCCAACAGAGAAAGAGGGTGTCTCATCCATCCACCCCCCCCCCCCCTCACCTGTGGACCCAATCACCTCGCTCAGACAGGAAGCTCCCAGCATGCACTAGGCCAGGGGTAGGCAGAAAGTGCTCAGTCAGTCACACTGGACGGGTGGTTGGGGGATAGCCAGCTTGACATATCCTCTGTTGGATGGGTTGGGTGACAGCCAGCTTGACATACCCTCTCTGTCACAACATACCCATTCTGGGGACTACTGCCCTTCTCATTACATTCAAGTCAATTACAGAGAAACACATCTCTGATCTCCCATAGTACAGGAGGACGAGGGATGGATCATCACATCTCTGATCTCCCATAGTACAGGAGGACGAGGGATGGATCATCACATCTCTGATCTCCCATAGTACAGGAGGACGAGGGATGGATCATCACATCTCTGATCTCCCATAGTACAGGAGGACGAGGGATGGATCATCACATCTCTGATCTCCCATTGTACAGGAGGACGAGGGATGGATCATCACATCTCTGATCTCCCATAGTACAGGAGGACGAGGGATGGATCATCACATCTCTGATCTCCCATTGTACAGGAGGACGAGGGATGGATCATCACATCTCTGATCTCCCATAGTACAGGAGGACGAGGGATGGATCATCACATCTCTGATCTCCCATAGTACAGGAGGACGAGGGATGGATCATCACATCTCTGATCTCCCATAGTACAGGAGGACGAGGGATGGATCATCACATCTCTGATCTCCCATAGTACAGGAGGACGAGGGATGGATCATCACATCTCTGATCTCCCATAGTACAGGAGGACGAGGGATGGATCATCACATCTCTGATCTCCCATAGTACAGGAGGACGAGGGATGGATCATCACATCTCTGATCTCCCATTGTACAGGAGGACGAGGGATGGATCATCACATCTCTGATCTCCCATAGTACAGGAGGACGAGGGATGGATCATCACATCTCTGATCTCCCATAGTACAGGAGGACGAGGGATGGATCATCACATCTCTGATCTCCCATAGTACAGGAGGACGAGGGATGGATCATCACATCTCTGATCTCCCATAGTACAGGAGGACGAGGGATGGATCATCACATCTCTGATCTCCCATAGTACAGGAGGACGAGGGATGGATCATCACATCTCTGATCTCCCATAGTACAGGAGGACGAGGGATGGATCATCACATCTCTGATCTCCCATAGTACAGGAGGACGAGGGATGGATCATCACATCTCTGATCTCCCATAGTACAGGAGGACGAGGGATGGATCATCACATCTCTGATCTCCCATAGTACAGGAGGACGAGGGATGGATCATCACATCTCTGATCTCCCATAGTACAGGAGGACGAGGGATGGATCATCACATCTCTGATCTCCCATAGTACAGGAGGACGAGGGATGGATCATCACATCTCTGATCTCCCATAGTACAGGAGGACGAGGGATGGATCATCACATCTCTGATCTCCCATAGTACAGGAGGACGAGGGATGGATCATCACATCTCTGATCTCCCATAGTACAGGAGGACGAGGGATGGATCATCACATCTCTGATCTCCCATTGTACAGGAGGACGAGGGATGGATCATCACATCTCTGATCTCCCATAGTACAGGAGGACGAGGGATGGATCATCACATCTCTGATCTCCCATAGTACAGGAGGACGAGGGATGGATCATCACATCTCTGATCTCCCATAGTACAGGAGGACGAGGGATGGATCATCACATCTCTGATCTCCCATAGTACAGGAGGACGAGGGATGGATCATCACATCTCTGATCTCCCATAGTACAGGAGGACGAGGGATGGATCATCACATCTCTGATCTCCCATAGTACAGGAGGACGAGGGATGGATCATCACATCTCTGATCTCCCATAGTACAGGAGGACGAGGGATGGATCATCACATCTCTGATCTCCCATTGTACAGGAGGACGAGGGATGGATCATCACATCTCTGATCTCCCATAGTACAGGAGGACGAGGGATGGATCATCACATCTCTGATCTCCCATAGTACAGGAGGACGAGGGATGGATCATCACATCTCTGATCTCCCATAGTACAGGCATCCTATTTCCTATTTCTAATTGACCTTCATTTAAACAGGGAGGCACCATTGAGACCAGAGTCTCTTTCACTAGGGAGTCCTGCATATACAATTCATCAGACAAAATCAAATCAAAATCAAAACAAGATACAATGAAAATCAAACAAAAATACAGCACAACAGAATATTACAGAAAAACATTCCTCAATAAGAAGGTCCCCAATCAATACTTTAAATTAAAACATTCCTCAATAACAAGGTCCCCAAGAAGGTCCCCAACTAAAAGAGGATTTACCTTGTTCGGTGGAGACCCGAGGAACCTCAAGAGTTAACCAACCCTGTGAACGGGTTTGGCAACTCATGTTTTTGTACTTCAACAACGAAGTTAGGTAAGTTGGAAGCTTGTGTAGTAGAACTTTGTATACAAAAAAGGAATAGTGAAGTGATCTACGGGACTTTAATGAGGACCAGCCAACCTTTTCATACAGGATGCAGTGGTGAGTATCAAATCTGTAGCTCAGCTGGTAGAGCACGGCGCTTGTAACGCCAAGGTAGTGGGTTCGATCCCCGGGACCACCCATACACAAAAAATGTATGCACGCATGACTGTAAGTCGCTTTGGATAAAAGCGTCTGCTAAATGGCATATTATTATTATTATTATAATAAATCAAATCAAATTTTATTTGCCACATGCGCCGAAAACAACAGGTGTAGACATTACCGTGAAATGCTTACTTACAGCCCTTAACCAACAATGCATTTATTTTTTTATAAAAAAGTAAAATAAAACAACAGCAACAAAAAAGTGTGGAGAAAAAAAGAGCAGAAGTAAAATAAAATAACAGTAGGGAGGCTATATATACAGGGGGGTACCGGTGCAGAGTCAATGTGCGGGGGCAGCGGCTAGTTGAGGTAGTTGAGGTAGTTGAGGTAATATGTACATGTTGGTAGAGTTAAAGTGACTATGCATCAATAATTAACAGAGTAGCAGCAGCGTAAAAAGATGGGGTGGGGGTGGGGGGTGCAAATAGTCTGGGTAGCCATGATTAGTTGTTCAGGAGTCTTATGGCTTGGGGGTAGAAGCTGTTGAGAAGCCTTTTGGACCTAGACTTGGCGCTGCGGTACCGCTTGCCGTGCGGTAGCAGAGAGAACAGTCTATGACTAGGGTGGCTGGAGTCTTTGACAATTTTAAGGGCCTTCCTCTGACACCGCCTGGTATAGAGGTCCTGGATGGCAGGAAGCTTGGCCCCAGTGATGTACTGGGCCGTACGCACTACCCTCTGTAGTGCCTTGCGGTCGGAGGCCGAGCAGTTGCCATACCAGGCGGTGATGCAACCAGTCAGGATGCTCTCGATGGTGCAGCTGTATACATTTTTGAGGATCTGAGGAAAGCCTATTCCTCAGGGGGAATAGGCTTTGTCATGCCCTCTTCACGACTGTCTTGGTGTGTTTGGACCATGATAGTTCGTTGGTGATGTGGACACCAAGGAACTTGAAGCTCTCAACCTGTTCCACTACAGCCCTGTCGATTGAGAATGGGGGCGTGCTCAGTCCTCTTTTTTTTCCTGTAGTCCACAATCATCTCCTTTGTCTTGGTCACGTTGAGGGAGAGGTTGTTATCCTGGCACCACACGGCCAGGTCTCTGACCTCCTCCCTATAGGCTGTCTCTTCGTTGTCGGTGATCAGGCCTACCACTGTTGTGTCGTCGGCAAACTTAATGATGGTGTTGGAGTCGTGCCTGGCCATGCAGTCATGGATGAACAGGGAGTACAGGAGGGGACTGAGCACGCACCCCTGTGGGGCCCCCGTGTTGAGGATCAGCGTGGCAGATGTGTTGTTACCTACCCTTACCACCTGGGGGTGGCCCGTCAGGAAGTCCAGGATCCAGTTGCAGAGGGAGGTGTTTAGTCCCAGGATCCTTAGCTTAGTGATGAGCTTTGAAGGCACTATGGTGTTGAACGCTGAGCTGTAGTCAATGAATAGCATTCTCACGTAGGTGTTCCTCTTGTCCAGGTGGGAAAGGGCAGTGTGGAGTGCAATAGAGATGGCATCATCTGTGGATCTGTTGGGGCGGTTTGCAAATTGGAGTGGGTCTAGGGTTTCTGGGATAATGGTGTTGATGTGAGCCATGACCAGCCTTTCAAAGCACTTCATGGCTACAGACGTCAGTGCTATGGGATGGTAGTCATTTAGGCAGGTTATCTTAGTGTCCTTGGGCACGGGGACTATGGTGGTCTGCTTGAAACATGTTGGTATTACAGACTCAGTCAGGGACATGTTGAAAATGTCAGTGAAGACACTTGCCAGTTGGTCAGCGCATGCTCTGAGTACACGTCCTGGTAATCCGTCTGGCCCTGCCGCACTGCTTCTTGACACACTGCTCACTTAACCTGGAAGGCAGCCGCACCAATGTGTCGGAGGAAACACCGTACAACTGGCTTGCTCCCAGCCCCGCCACAGGAGTCGCTAGAACGGGACAAGGACATCCCGGCCGGCCAAACCCTCCCTAACCCAGATGACGCTGGGCCAATTGCGTGCCGCCTCATGGGTCTCCCGGTCGCAGCCCGGGATCGAACCCAGGCTTGTAGTGACGCCTCAAGCACCGCCTTAGACTGCTGCGCCACTCGGTAGGCCAAATCAACTTTCTATCACTAGATTTGAACATGCAATCTTTGGCACCAGAGGCAGATGCTTACACTATCTGTCATCTCCGTCCACCTATTTCAACCTTTTGAATAAGAATGTGATGGTCTTGGAAAGGTCTAGAAAATAAGGCAGCACAAATATTTTAAAGATCTAAAGCCATTTAACACATCATCTTAAACAAGTGTAGCAGCTGAAACTACGTCCAGGTCTAAAACCGGATTGGTGCACATTAACAATAGAGTGAGAAGTAAAAAAAAAAAAAATCTTAGCTGAAAGTTTGGAAAGGCAAGATAATTTGGGAAATGGATGTTAGTTATCAAAGTCAGAAGGAGGAGGCCTTGTGCCGCTCTCCAGATCTTAAGGATGACACCAGAAACAAAAGTTACAAATATAGGGTCAGAGGTTCTGCAATAAGTGGGGCAGAGAGCTGAAGAGCCCTTTGAGCTCAAAAGTAGTGCACTATATAGGGAATAGGGTGCCATTGGACTCTGGTCTAAAGTAGTGCACTATATAGGGAATAGGGTGCCATTCTCTGGTCTAAAGTAGTGCACTATATAGGGAATAGGGTGCCATTCTCTGGTCTAAAGTAGTGCACTATATAGGGAATAGGGTGCCATTCTCTGGTCTAAAGTAGTGCACTATATAGGGAATAGGGTGCCATTCTCTGGTCTAAAGTAGTGCACTATATAGGGAATAGGGTGCCATTCTCTGGTCTAAAGTAGTGCACTACATAGGGAATAGGGTGCCATTCTCTGGTCTAAAGTAGTGCACTACATAGGGAATAGGGTGCCATTCTCTGGTCTAAAGTAGTGCACTACATAGGGAATAGGGTGCCATTCTCTGGTCTAAAGTAGTGCACTACATAGGGAATAGGGTGCCATTCTCTGGTCTAAAGTAGTGCACTATATAGGGAATAGGGTGCCATTCTCTGGTCTAAAGTAGTGCACTATATAGGGAATAGGGTGCCATTTGGGACACACAGCATAACGTTTCCCAGTAACACACTCATCTCTATTCCTGGGCGTGGATCCCCTCTATCTCTTATAGAGGTATCAAACAGCACAAACACGTCCCAGGCCTTGTTGGTTTCATTTTGGATCATGAAACACATGCATCCTGGACATGAATATATGGAACAGGCAGCCATTAGACCAGGAGCAACAGAAAACAGTGCAATGTGGTTAAATGCCTTCAAGAAGGCCCTACAAAATGTCAAAAAAACTCCAGCCACCCAAGTCATAGACTGTTCTCTCTGCTACCGCACGGCAAGCGGTACCGATGCACCAAGTCTGGAACCAACAGGACCCTGAACAGCTTCTACCCCCAAGCCATAAGACTGCTAAATATTTAATTAAATAGTTAACCAAATACTGTAGCTACCCAGACTATCTACAACTTTTTTGTCTCATCACATATACTGCTGCTACTGTTTATTATCTGTCACTTGAATCCTAGTTATATGTACATATCTCTCTCAATTACCTCGTACCCCCACAGATCGACTCAGTACTGGTACTCCCTGTATATAGCCAAGTTATCGTTACTCATTGTGTATTTAATATGACTTTTATTATTACGTGTTATTATTTTTCTATTATTTCTCTATTTTCTTTCTCTCTGCGTTGTTGGGAAGGGACCGTAAGTAAGCATGTGACAAATAACATTTGATTTGATGTTATTGTTGTTTGACAGCGGCTAAGACAGAAGTCCATAAACGACGGTCAAATGTGGTCAGTTAGGAGAGACAACATGTAATACCTCTCAAATGGTGAATCTTTCTCTCTCTCTCTCTCTCTCTCTCTCTCTCTCTCTCTCTCTCTCTCTTCCATCTCTCTCCTCCATCTCTCTCTTCCATCTCTCTCCTACATCTCTCTCTTCCATCTCTCTCCTCCATCTCTCTCTCTCTTCTCCATCGCTCTCTCTCTCTCTCTCTCTCTCTCTCTCTCTCTCTCTCTCTCTCTCTCTCGCTCTCTCTCTCAATTCAATTCAAATTTAAGGGCTTTATTGGCATGGGAAACATATGTTAACGTTGCCAGAGCAAGTGAAGTAGATAGTAAACAAAAGTGAAATAAACAATAAATATTAACAGTAAACATTACACTCAGAAGTTTCAAAAGAATAAAGACATTTAAAATGTCATATTATGTATATATACAGTGTTGTAACAATGTGCAAATAGTTAAAGTACAAATGGGAAAATAAATAAACATAAATATGGGTTGTATTTCCAATGGTGTTTGTTCTTCACTGGTTGCCCTTTTCTTGTGGCAACAGGTCACAAATCTTGCAGCTGTGATGGCACACTGTGGTTTTTCACCCAGTAGATAAGGGAGTTTATCAAAATTGGGTTTGTTTTCGAATTCTTTGTGGATCGCTGTAATCTGAGGGAAATATGTGTCTCTAATATGGTCATACATTTGGCAGGAGGTTAGGAAGTGCAGCTCAGTTTCCACCTCATTTTGTGGGCAGTGTGCACATAGCCTGTCTTCTCTTGAGAGCCAGGTCTGTCTAAGGTGGCCTTTCTCAATGGCAAGGCTATGCTCACTGAGTCTGTACATAGTCAAAGCTTTCCTTAAGTTTGGGTCAGTCACAGTGGTCAGGTATTCTGCCACTGTGTACTCTCTGTTTAGGGCCAAATGACATTCTAGTTTGCTCAGTTTTTTTGTTTGTTCTTTCCAATGTGTCAAGTAATTATCTTTTTGTTTTCTCATGATTTGGTTGGGTCTAATTGTGTTGTTGTTGTTGTTGTTGTTGTCCTGGGGCTCTGTGGGGTCTGTTTGTGTTTGTGAACAGAGCCTCAGGACCAGCTTGCTTAGGGGACTATTCTCCAAGTTCATCTCTCTGTAGGTGATGGCTTTGTTATGGAAGGTTTGGGAATCGCTTCCTTTTAAGTGGTTATAGAATTTAATGGCTCTTTCTGGATTTTGATAATTAGCGGGTATTGGCCTAATTCTGCTCTGCATGCATTATTTGGTGTTTTACAATATTTTTGCAGAATTCTGCATGCAGAGTCTCAATTTGGTGTTTGTCCCATTTTGTGAATTCTTGGTTGGTGAGCAGACCCCAGACCTCAGAACCATAAAGGGCAATGGGTTCTATAACTGATTCAAGTATTTTTAGCCAGATCCTAATTGGTATGTCAAATTTTATGTTCCTTTTGATGGCATAGAAGGCCCTTCTTGCCTTGTCTCTCAGATCGTTCACAGCTTTGTGGAAGTTACCTGTGGCGCTGATGTTTAGGCCGAGGTATGTATAGTTTTTTGTGTGCTCTAGGGCAACGGTGTCTAAATGGAATTTGTATTTGTGGTCCTGGCAACTGGACCGTTTTTGGAACACCATTATTTTTGTCTTACTGAGATTTACTGTCAGGGCCCAGGTCTGACAGAATCTGTGCAGAAGATCTAGGTGCTGCTGTAGGCCCTCCTTGGTTGGTGACAGAAGCACCAGATCATCAGCAAACAGTAGACATTTGACTTCAGATTCTAGTAGGGTGAGGCCGGGTGCTGCAGACTGTTCTAGTGCCCTCGCCAATTCGTTGATATATATGTTGAAGAGGGTGGGGCTTAAACTGCATCCCTGTCTCACCCCACGGCCCTGTGGAAAGAAATGTGTGTGTTTTTTGCCCATTTTAACCGCACGCTTGTTGTTTGTGTACATGGATTTTATAATGTCGTATGTTTTTCCCCCAACCCCACTTTCCATCAATTTGTATAGCAGACACTCATGCCAAATTGAGTCAAAAGCTTTTTTGAAATCAACAAAGCATGAGAAGACTTTGCCTTTGTTTTGGTTTGTTTGTCAATTAGGGTGTGCAGGGTGAATACGTGGTCTGTCGTACGTTAATTTGGTAAAAAGCCAATTTGACATTTGCTCAGAACATTGTTTTCACTGAGGAAATGAACTAGTCTGCTGTTAATGATAATGCAGAGGATTTTCCCAAGGTTGCTGTTGACGCATATCCCACGGTAGTTATTGGGGTCAAATTTGTCTCCACTTTTGTGGATTGGGGTGATCAGTCCTTGGTTCCAAATATTGGGGAAGATGCCAGAGCTAAGGATGATGTTAAAGAGTTTAAGTATAGCTAATTGAAATTTGTGGTCTGTATATTTTATCATTTCATTGAGGATACCATCAACACCACAGGACTTTTTGGGTTGGAGGGTTTGTATTTTGTCCTGTAGTTCATTCAATGTAATTGGAGAATCCAGTGGGTTCTGGTAGTCTTTAATAGTTGATTCTAAGATTTGCATTTGATCATGTATATTTTTTTGCTGTTTGTTCTCTGTTATAGGGCCAAAAAGATTGGAGAAGTGTTTTACATCTCCGTTTTGGATAAATAGCTCTTCGTGTTGTTGTTTGTTTAGTGTTTTCCAATTTTCCCAGAAGTGGTTAGAGTCTATAGATTCTTCAATTACATTGAGCTGATTTCTGACATGCTGTTCCTTCTTTTTCCGTAGTGTATTTCTGTATTGTTTTAGTGATTCACCATAGTGAAGGCGTACGCTCAGGTTTTCTGGGTCTCTATGTTTTTGGTTGGATAGGTTTCTCAATTTCTTTCTTAGGTTTTTGCATTCTTCATCAAACCATTTATCACTGTTATTACTTTTCTTTGGTTTTCTGTTAGAGATTATTAGATTTGATAGGGAAGCTGAGAGGTCAAATATACTGTTTAGGTTTTCTACTGCCAAGTTTACACCTTCACTATTACAGTGGAACGTTTTGTCCAGGAAGTTGTCTAGAATGGATTGAATTTGTTGTTTCCTAATTGTTTTTTGGTAGGTTTCAACACTACTCTCTCTCTCTCTCTCTCTCTCTCTCTCTCTCTCTCCTCTCTCTCTCTCTCTCTCTCTCTCTCTCTATCTCTCTCTCTTCCATCTCTCTCTACCTCTCTCTTTCTTTCAATCAACTCTTTGTTATGATACAAGAGCAGTCTGTATAGTCAATAAATGGTTTGATAAAGACAAGCTAACAGTATATTGCGTCTGTGAAAAAATATGTGTATATATGAAAAATGTATGCATTCACTAACTGTAAGTCGCTCTGGATAAGAGCGTCTGCAAAATTACTAAAAATGTAAAATGATGCAAACACATGGCCCATTCTTCTGCTTTACTTCAGACTAATGGAACAAATGACCAGAGCAGAGCATAACTGATAAACAAAGAAGATATAATATGCTTCTAAACACCCTAACTGTTTACTCTGCTGGCTCGCCTGTGTCATTCATAGACCATTGTACAACCATGTACAATTGATCTCTCTCTCTCTCTCGTTGTAGCCTGTCTTGGCGCTGGCGTCAATAAATACTGACCTGTTTGACGTTGTAGCCTGTCTTGGCGCTGGTCTCAATAAACATGACGCTGAGCTCCTTGGCCCGCTGTTCTCCTTCCTCTATGGTGATCTGCCTGCGGGGGGAGAGGACAGGAATCCACATTAAACCACTGACTGAAGGACATCTTAAATAAGCAGTGACGGACAAAACCAAACAATGGGACTACTGCTGCACATCCCATTCAGTCCCGAACAGATTCTCTTGGTTTACATGCAGAATCTTATCTTTCAAGATAATTATGCAAAGAATATTAGGTTGAGTTATCATAGTTATTAGTTATCATCATTTATCATATCATGATGACATTTAACAGGGAGGTAGTCTTCACCAGCGGAGGCTCCTCAGAGGAGGAAGGGGAGGACCATCCTCCTCAGTACATTTCATAAAAATAAAAATAGTGAAACATAAAAAAATAACTATGCTATACACAGTGGGCTCCAAAAAGACTGCCACCCCTGACTGGCAATGCACAAACAATACTTAAAAAAATATATAAACAATATAATTATAGAGAGAAACTCAAAATACCAACATGTGAGAAATACTGTACTATATTAACGTTCCAATGGAACCCACCAAAATCATTTATTGATTTAATTAAAAATCAATGTCCTCCAAATCAAGGTTTTACAATGAATGGCACCCTTAAAGATTATTGTAAGTAACATCTACCAAAATTAAACCAGGAATTAAATTCCACTTATTTAAGTTTATCTAAGTCTTAAGGAACTATATTGAGCCATTACATCACTTCCTGTTTCACTAGGGTATAAAAATGAGGTAACACCCATGCAATATCACTTTGTCATCCAACACCATGAAGAAAACAAAAGAACTGGCAGTTCAAAACAGACAGATGGTCGTAGACCTTCATAAATCTGGTAATGGCTACAAGAAGATCCACAAACGATTGAATATACCACTGAGCACTGTCAGGGCAATTATTAAAAAATAAAAAAGATATGGAACAGTTGAAAACCTCACAGGTAGAGGACGCAAATGCATTTTGCCCCCCAGGATAGGAAGGAGAATGGTGAGAGAAGCAACAAAATCCCCAATAATCACTGTGAAAGTATTGCAGGCCTTGGTGGCGTCTTGGGGTCACCAGGTTTCAAAAAGCAAACGTCATTTAAATTATGACTGTATCAGGCCATGTATCAGGCCATTTTGGCTGACAATCTGGTTGCCTCTGCCAGAAGGCTGGGACTTGGCCATAGGTGGACTTTCCAACAAGACAATGACCCAAAACATACCTCAAGATCCACACAGAAATGGTTTCTGTGACAACAAAATCAATGTTCTGCAATGGCCATCTCAGTCGCCGGACCTCAATCCAATCGAAAATCTGTGGGCTGAGTTGTTGAGGGCAGTTGATAAGCGCAAACCCAAGAATGTGAAGGATCTTGAAAGGATCTGCATAGACGAATGGTCCAAAATCCCTCCAGATGTGTTCCTAAACCTTGTCAAACATTACAGGAAAAGACTCCATGCTGTTATCCTTGCCAGAGGTGGTTGACCTAAGTACTAAATGAGGAGTGCCAATAATTATGAAGCCTTGATTTTGGTGACATTTATTTTGTATTAAATAATTGTATGATTTTGGTTGGTTCCATTGAAATATTAATAAAGTACAGTATTTCTCACGTGTTGGTATTTTTAGTTTCTCTCTATAATTATATTGTTAAATTTTTTTTAATTATTGTTTGTGCATTGCCAGTCAGGGGTGGCAGTAATTTTGGATCCCACTGTATATTCACGTCACCAAATAATGTATTAAAACACACTGTTTTCCAATGATGGTCTACAGTAGACATTGAAAAGACGTTGAAATGACGTTTTTGGATGGAAAGATGTTTAAAAAATATATATATATTTTCAACCAATTTTGATCACTAGGCAGCCTGGTAGCTAAACCCACTGTGCTACAATACCAGCTTCTTCGCTCTCCTCAGCACAGCACAGCCTGGCTGCATCCCAAATGGGAAACCCGGGTCAAAAGTAGTGCGCTATGTAAGGAATAGCATGTCGTTTAGGACGCAGTCCCAGTCTGTAGTTACTACTGCTGAGAGAGGAGAGCATGCATGTCCTCTGAGGGTTTAGAAGAGCTGTTCTGTGCAAAAACATTCATAACAAGCTACTGTAACTTAAATGCATTCTTAAATCTATTCTTAGTCAAGATGAGGATCCAGGGAGGGGAGGGAGGGAGGGGGGAACTGGGGATTCAGGGAGGGGAGGGGAGGGAGGGGGGAACTGGGGATCCAGGGAGGGGAGGGAGGGAGGGGGGAACTGAGGATCCAGGGAGGGGAGGGGAGGGAGGGGGGAACTGGGGATCCAGGGAGGGGAGGGAGGGAGGGGGGAACTGGGGATCCAGGGAGGGGAGGGGAGGGAGGGGGGAACTGAGGATCAGGGAGGGGAGGGGAGGGAGGGAGGAACTAGGGATCCAGGGAGGGGGGAACTGGGGATCCAGGGAGGGGGGAACTGAGGATTCAGGGAGGGGGAACTGGGGATCCAGGGAGGGGGAACTGAGGATTCAGGGAGGGGGAACTGGGGATCCAGGGAGGGGAGGGGAGGGAGGGGGGAACTGGGGATCCAGGGAGGGGGAACTGGGGATCCAGGGAGGGGGAACTGGGGATCCAGGGAGGGGAGGGGAGGGAGGGAGGAACTGGGGATCCAGGGAGGGGGAACTGGGGATCCAGGGAGGGGGAACTGAGGATTCAGGGAGGGGGAACTGGGGATCCAGGGAGGGGAGGGGAGGGAGGGGGGAACTGAGGATTCAGGGAGGGGGAACTGGGGATCCAGGGAGGGGGAACTGGGGATCCAGGGAGGGGAGGGGAGGGAGGGAGGAACTGGGGATCCAGGGAGGGGAGGGGAGGGAGGGAGGAACTGGGGATCCAGGGAGGGGGAACTGGGGATCCAGGGAGGGGGAACTGAGGATTCAGGGAGGGGGAACTGGGGATCCAGGGAGGGGAGGGGAGGGAGGGAGGAACTGGGGATCCAGGGAGGGGGAACTGGGGATCCAGGGAGGGGGAACTGAGGATCCAGGGAGGGGGAACTGGGGATCCAGGGAGGGGGGAACTGAGGATTCAGGGAGGGGGAACTGGGGATCCAGGGAGGGGAGGGAGGGAGGGGGGAACTGAGGATTCAGGGAGGGGGAACTGAGGATCCAGGGAGGGGAGGGGAGGGAGGGAGGAACTGGGGATCCAGGGAGGGGAGGGGAGGGAGGGAGGAACTGGGGATCCAGGGAGGGGGAACTGGGGATCCAGGGAGGGGAGGGAGGGGGGAACTGAGGATTCAGGGAGGGGGAACTGGGGATCCAGGGAGGGGAGGGGAGGGGGGAACTGAGGATTCAGGGAGGGGGAACTGAGGATTCAGGGAGGGGGAACTGGGGATCCAGGGAGGGGGAACTGGGGATCCAGGGAGGGGAGGGGAGGGAGGGAGGAACTGGGGATCCAGGGAGGGGAGGGGAGGGAGGGAGGAACTGGGGATCCAGGGAGGGGGAACTGGGGATCCAGGGAGGGGGAACTGAGGATTCAGGGAGGGGGAACTGGGGATCCAGGGAGGGGAGGGGAGGGAGGGAGGAACTGGGGATCCAGGGAGGGGGAACTGGGGATCCAGGGAGGGGGAACTGAGGATCCAGGGAGGGGGAACTGGGGATCCAGGGAGGGGGGAACTGAGGATTCAG
This sequence comes from Coregonus ussuriensis, assembly GCA_031479575.1. Taxonomy (NCBI): domain Eukaryota; kingdom Metazoa; phylum Chordata; class Actinopteri; order Salmoniformes; family Salmonidae; genus Coregonus; species Coregonus ussuriensis. Next base: position 61,636,061 of record CM062483.1, on the reverse strand, counting down.
GGAGGGGGAACTGGGGATCCAGGGAGGGGAGGGAGGGAGGGGGGGAACTGGGGATTCAGGGAGGGGGAACTGAGGATCCAGGGAGGGGAGGGGAGGGAGGGAGGAACTGGGGATCCAGGGAGGGGAGGGGAGGGAGGGAGGAACTGGGGATCCAGGGAGGGGGAACTGGGGATCCAGGGAGGGGAGGGAGGGAGGGGGGAACTGAGGATTCAGGGAGGGGGAACTGAGGATCCAGGGAGGGGAGGGAGGGAGGAACTGAGGATTCAGGGAGGGGGAACTGAGGATTCAGGGAGGGGGAACTGAGGATTCAGGGAGGGGGGAACTGGGGATCCAGGGAGGGGAGGGGAGGGAGGAACTGAGGATTCAGGGAGGGGGAACTGAGGATTCAGGGAGGGGAGGGAGGGAGGAACTGAGGATTCAGGGAGGGGGAACTGGGGATCCAGGGAGGGGGAACTGGGGATCCAGGGAGGGGAGGGAGGGGGGAACTGAGGATTCAGGGAGGGGGAACTGAGGATTCAGGGAGGGGGAACTGAGGATTCAGGGAGGGGGGAACTGGGGATCCAGGGAGGGGAGGGGAGGGAGGAACTGAGGATTCAGGGAGGGGGAACTGGGGATCCAGGGAGGGGGAACTGGGGATCCAGGGAGGGGAGGGGGGGAGGAACTGAGGATTCAGGGAGGGGGAACTGAGGATTCAGGGAGGGGAGGGAGGGAGGAACTGAGGATTCAGGGAGGGGAGGGAGGGAGGAACTGAGGATTCAGGGAGGGGGAACTGGGGATCCAGGGAGGGGAGGGGAGGGAGGGAGGAACTGGGGATCCAGGGAGGGGGAACTGGGGATCCAGGGAGGGGGAACTGAGGATCCAGGGAGGGGGAACTGGGGATCCAGGGAGGGGGGAACTGAGGATTCAGGGAGGGGGAACTGGGGATCCAGGGAGGGGAGGGAGGGAGGGGGGAACTGAGGATTCAGGGAGGGGGAACTGAGGATCCAGGGAGGGGAGGGGAGGGAGGGAGGAACTGGGGATCCAGGGAGGGGAGGGGAGGGAGGGAGGAACTGGGGATCCAGGGAGGGGGAACTGGGGATCCAGGGAGGGGAGGGAGGGGGGAACTGAGGATTCAGGGAGGGGGAACTGGGGATCCAGGGAGGGGAGGGGAGGGGGGAACTGAGGATTCAGGGAGGGGGAACTGAGGATTCAGGGAGGGGGAACTGGGGATCCAGGGAGGGGGAACTGGGGATCCAGGGAGGGGAGGGGAGGGAGGGAGGAACTGGGGATCCAGGGAGGGGAGGGGAGGGAGGGAGGAACTGGGGATCCAGGGAGGGGGAACTGGGGATCCAGGGAGGGGGAACTGAGGATTCAGGGAGGGGGAACTGGGGATCCAGGGAGGGGAGGGGAGGGAGGGAGGAACTGGGGATCCAGGGAGGGGGAACTGGGGATCCAGGGAGGGGGAACTGAGGATCCAGGGAGGGGGAACTGGGGATCCAGGGAGGGGGGAACTGAGGATTCAGGGAGGGGGAACTGGGGATCCAGGGAGGGGAGGGAGGGAGGGGGGGGAACTGGGGATTCAGGGAGGGGGAACTGAGGATCCAGGGAGGGGAGGGGAGGGAGGGAGGAACTGGGGATCCAGGGAGGGGAGGGGAGGGAGGGAGGAACTGGGGATCCAGGGAGGGGGAACTGGGGATCCAGGGAGGGGAGGGAGGGAGGGGGGAACTGAGGATTCAGGGAGGGGGAACTGAGGATCCAGGGAGGGGAGGGAGGGAGGAACTGAGGATTCAGGGAGGGGGAACTGAGGATTCAGGGAGGGGGAACTGAGGATTCAGGGAGGGGGGAACTGGGGATCCAGGGAGGGGAGGGGAGGGAGGAACTGAGGATTCAGGGAGGGGGAACTGAGGATTCAGGGAGGGGAGGGAGGGAGGAACTGAGGATTCAGGGAGGGGGAACTGGGGATCCAGGGAGGGGGAACTGGGGATCCAGGGAGGGGAGGGAGGGGGGAACTGAGGATTCAGGGAGGGGGAACTGAGGATTCAGGGAGGGGGAACTGAGGATTCAGGGAGGGGGGAACTGGGGATCCAGGGAGGGGAGGGGAGGGAGGAACTGAGGATTCAGGGAGGGGGAACTGGGGATCCAGGGAGGGGGAACTGGGGATCCAGGGAGGGGAGGGGGGGAGGAACTGAGGATTCAGGGAGGGGGAACTGAGGATTCAGGGAGGGGAGGGAGGGAGGAACTGAGGATTCAGGGAGGGGAGGGAGGGAGGAACTGAGGATTCAGGGAGGGGGAACTGAGGATTCAGGGAGGGGGAACTGAGGATTCAGGGAGGGGGGAACTGGGGATCCAGGGAGGGGAGGGGGGAACTGAGGATTCAGGGAGGGGGAACTGAGGATTCAGGGAGGGGGAACTGAGGATTCAGGGAGGGGGGAACTGAGGATTCAGGGAGGGGAGGGAGGGAGGAACTGAGGATTCAGGGAGGGGAGGGAGGGAGGAACTGGGGATCCAGGGAGGGGAGGGGAGGGAGGAACTGAGGATTCAGGGAGGGGGAACTGGGGATTCAGGGAGGGGGGAACTGAGGATTCAGGGAGGGGGAACTGAGGATTCAGGGAGGGGGGAACTGAGGATTCAGGGAGGGGAGGGAGGGAGGAACTGAGGATTCAGGGAGGGGGAACTGGGGATCCAGGGAGGGGAGGGGAGGGGGGAACTGAGGATTCAGGGAGGGGGACCTGGGGATCCAGGGAGGGGAGGGGAGGGGGGAACTGAGGATTCAGGGAGGGGGACCTGGGGATCCAGGGAGGGGAGGGGAGGGGGGAACTGAGGATTCAGGGAGGGGGAACTGAGGATTCAGGGAGGGGGAACTGGGGATCCAGGGAGGGGAGGGAGGGAGGAACTGAGGATTCAGGGAGGGGGAACTGAGGATTCAGGGAGGGGGGAACTGGGGATTCAGGGAGGGGAGGGAGGGAGGAACTGAGGATTCAGGGAGGGGGAACTGGGGATCCAGGGAGGGGGGAACTGGGGATTCAGGGAGGGGAGGGGAGGGGGAACTGAGGATTCAGGGAGGGGAGGGGAGGGGGGAACTGAGGATTCAGGGAGGGGAGGGAAGGGGGAACTGAGGATTCAGGGAGGGGGAACTGAGGATTCAGGGAGGGGAGGGAGGGAGGAACTGAGGATTCAGGGAGGGGAGGGAGGGAGGAACTGAGGATTCAGGGAGGGGAGGGAGGGAGGAACTGAGGATTCAGGGAGGGGGAACTGAGGATTCAGGGAGGGGAGGGAGGGAGGAACTGAGGATTCAGGGAGGGGGAACTGGGGATTCAGGGAGGGGAGGGAGGGAGGAACTGAGGATTCAGGGAGGGGGAACTGGGGATTCAGGGAGGGGAGGGAGGGAGGAACTGAGGATTCAGGGAGGGGAGGGAGGGAGGAACTGAGGATTCAGGGAGGGGGAACTGGGGATTCAGGGAGGGGAGGGAGGGAGGAACTGAGGATTCAGGGAGGGGGAACTGGGGATTCAGGGAGGGGAGGGAGGGAGGAACTGAGGATTCAGGGAGGGGGAACTGAGGATTCAGGGAGGGGAGGGAGGGAGGAACTGAGGATTCAGGGAGGGGAGGGAGGGAGGAACTGAGGATTCAGGGAGGGGAGGGGAGGGGGGAACTGAGGATTCAGGGAGGGGAGGGAAGGGAGGGGGGAACTGAGGATTCAGGGAGGGGAGGGGAGGGGGAACTGAGGATTCAGGGAGGGGGGAACTGGGGATTCAGGGAGGGGAGGGAGGGAGGAACTGAGGATTCAGGGAGGGGAGGGAGGGAGGAACTGAGGATTCAGGGAGGGGGAACTGGGGATTCAGGGAGGGGAGGGAGGGAGGAACTGAGGATTCAGGGAGGGGGAACTGGGGATTCAGGGAGGGGAGGGAGGGAGGAACTGAGGATTCAGGGAGGGGAGGGAGGGAGGAACTGAGGATTCAGGGAGGGGGAACTGGGGATTCAGGGAGGGGAGGGAGGGAGGAACTGAGGATTCAGGGAGGGGGAACTGGGGATTCAGGGAGGGGAGGGAGGGAGGAACTGAGGATTCAGGGAGGGGAGGGAGGGAGGAACTGAGGATTCAGGGAGGGGAGGGGAGGGGGGAACTGAGGATTCAGGGAGGGGAGGGAAGGGAGGGGGGAACTGAGGATTCAGGGAGGGGAGGGAGGGAGGAACTGAGGATTCAGGGAGGGGAGGGGAGGGGGGAACTGAGGATTCAGGGAGGGGAGGGGAGGGGGGAACTGAGGATTCAGGGAGGGGAGGGGAGGGAGGGGGGAACTGGGGATCCAGGGAGGGGAGGGAGGGGGGAACTGAGGATTCAGGGAGGGGGAACTGAGGATTCAGGGAGGGGGAACTGGGGATTCAGGGAGGGGGAACTGGGGATCCAGGGAGGGGGAACTGGGGATCCAGGGAGGGGAGGGGAGGGAAGGGGGAACTGAGGATTCAGGGAGGGAAGGGAAGGGGGGAACTGAGGATTCAGGGAGGGGGGGGGAAGGGGGAACTGAGGATTCAGGGAGGGGGAACTGGGGATCCAGGGAGGGGAGGGAAGGGAAGGGGGGAACTGAGGATTCAGGGAGGGGGAACTGGGGATCCAGGGAGGGGAGGGAAGGGAAGGGGGGAACTGAGGATTCAGGGAGGGGGAACTGGGGATTCAGGGAGGGGAGGGAAGGGAAGGGGGGAACTGAGGATTCAGGGAGGGGGAACTGGGGATCCAGGGAGGGGAGGGGAGGGAGGGGGGAACTGAGGATTCAGGGAGGGGGAACTGAGGATCCAGGGAGGGGAGGGAGGGGGGAACTGGGGATTCAGGGAGGGGGAACTGAGGATCCAGGGAGGGGAGGGGAGGGAGGGGGGAACTGAGGATTCAGGGAGGGGAGGGGGGGGGGAACTGAGGATTCAGGGAGGGGAGGGGAGGGAGGGGGAACTGAACAGTCATAAGAATAAAACCAATACTGGAGTATAAAGACTGGAGCTAGGTTTCCATCCAATTGGCGACAGATTTTCATGTGAATATTCTAAAATCTGCATAAAGAAAATATGCGCATTGTCCCACCAGTGGTGTTTCCACTAAACTGACTTGTTTCAGATAAAAAGCAGTGATGAGGTAGAGCACATGAAAGGTACTTTTTCGCTTTTAAGAATTTCATGTCCCAAATAAAAAATCGCATTTTCAACTCTACCGATAGTTTTGTCACAAAAACCGTTGTGTTAAATAGCAAATGTGCCCACTCTGGTCTTGGCATGTGTGGTCTTTCCAACAGCTCACAGATACAGTGCGGGTGGGCTAGTCTACATGATGAGATTATTATGGATAAGAGACGGATTATTTTTATTTGTCAAAAGGCAGCCAAGGATCGATCAGCATCTCACCAGAATAAGAATCTCGATATTTATTGGAAAGGAGCATCAAACTCAACACCGTGCACTTTCACCACCCTGTGAAGTTAAACTGCATGCCTTCCTGAGTCGTAGTTGGGAGCATCGCACACCATCATCGCGTGACTCCAAGTTTACTTCAATTTGATGGTTATCATATCAATATTTGTGCATAAAGGCATTAAATAAAAGTATTTAACCTTACAATCCTATTACTAACAACTTAAATAAGAACTCCAATAATTTTTTTCTAAACTTTATGTTTAATTTGGAAATAACAGAGTTCTACCAAGCGAAAGAGACCAACGTTAGAATGTCAATTTGCATCGCATTTTTACTAATCTAAAAAATATTACATAAATTACTTTAGGTCTGCTTCAATGGCTTTCATAGGTAGGTAAGCATTGTTGAATGAGGACTGAAGTCAAATTTCAGTGAGTGCAATCTCCCCCCAAATGGTTTTCTTGAATTTCAAATGATCTAGGTTCTTCAATCATGTGTCAGACTACATTTTGAGTTAATAAATGTCTATTATAGGCATTATTTTATATGCAACCTTTAGACTGAATATTAATTAATTTACCCGATGGACATGAAAAAGGTTTTTTCTTTATTTTTACTATTTTCTACATTGTAGAATAATAGTGAAGACATCAAAACTATGAAATAACACATATGGAATCATGTAGTAACCAAAAAAGTGTTAAACAAATCAAAATATATTTGAGATATGAGATTCTTCAAATAGCCACCCTTTGCCTTGATGACAGCTTTGCACACTCTTGGCATTCTCTCAACCAGCTTCATGAGGTAGTCACCTGGAATGCATTTCAATAAACAGGTGTGTCTTCTTAAAAGTTAATTTGTGGAATTTCTTTCCTTTTTAATGCGTTTGAGCCAATTAGTTGTGCTGTGACAAGGTAGGGGTGGTATACAGAAGTTAGCCCTATTTGGTAAAATACCAAGTCCATATTATGGCAAGAACAGCTCAAATAAGCAAAGAGAAACGACAGTCCATCATTACTTTAAGACATGAAGGTCAGTCAATACGGAACATTTCTTCAAGTGCAGTCGCAAAAACCATCAAGCGCTATGATGAAACTGGCTCTCATGAGGACCGCGACAGGAAAGGAAGACCCAGAGTTACCTCTGCTGCAGAGGATAAGTTCATTAGAATTTACCAGCCTCAGAAATCGCAGCCCAAATAAATGCTTCACAGAGTTCAAGTAACAGACACATCTCAACATCAACTGTTCAGAGGACACAGTGTGAATCACGCTTTCATGGTCGAATTGCTGCAAATAAACCACTACTAAAGGACACCAATAAGAAGAAGAGACTTGCTTGGGCCAAGAAACACGAGCAATGGACATTAGACCGGTGGAAATGTGTCCTTTGGTCTGGAGTCCAAATTGGAGATTTTGGGTTCCAACCGCCTTGTCTTTATGAGACGCGGTGTGGGTGAACGGATGATCTCTGCATGTGTATTTCCCACCGTAAAGCATGGAGGAGGAGGTGTTATGGTGTGGGGGTGCTTTGCTGGTGACACTGTCTGTGATTTATTTAGAATTCAAGTCACACTTAACCAGCATGGCTATCACAGCATTCTGCAGCGATTCGCCATCCCATCTGGTTTGGGCTTAGTGGGACTATAATTTGTTTTTCAACAGGACAATGACCCAACACACCTCCAGGCTGTGTAACGGCTATTTTACCAAGAAGGAGAGTGATGGAGTGCTGCATCAGAATACCTGGCCTCCACAATCCCCCGACCTCAACCCAATTGAGATGGTTTGGGATGAGTTGAACCGTAGAGTGAAGGAAAAGCAGCCAACAAGTGCTCAGGATATGTGGGAACTCCTTCAAGATAGTTGGAAAAGCATTCCAGGTGAAGCTGGTTGAGAGAATGCCAAGTGTGTGCAAAGCTGTCATCAAGGCAAAGGGTGGCTACTTTGAAGAATCTCAAAATATACTTTGATTTGTTTAACACTTTTTGGTTACTACATGATTCCATATGTGTTATTTCATAGTTTTGCTGTCTTCAATATTATTCTACAATGCAAAAAATAGTAAAAATAAAGACCCTTGAATGAGTAGGTGTGTCCAAACTTAATAACATAGTATCTTGTCAACAATTCAGTCATATTTTCACCAAAGTATTTTTAACAGAAAATGTCCTTACCCTAATCTTAGTCCACCATACTTTTACTGACATATAAACCGCCTGGCTGTTTTTACATTTTAACAATATATTTACATATTCCCTACTCTTCAAGGTCTCTTCTAACAGGAATGACGCAATATTCATTGCTCACCAACTGAATTCCTGCCTTTTATCTTTGGTGAGTGATTTTGAGTGTTCTTACAGCCCTCTGAGTGGGCAGAGTTAGAGTGCCACAACACGAAACTGCAGCAACCCAGAAGGATAATAATTATGTAAATTGATGCACTGTCAATATGCTCCGTCAATATGCTCCGTCAATATGCTCCGTCAATATGCTCCGTCAATATGCTCCGTCAATATGCTCTACCAGCCGGTTGAGAATAGGGTTAAACGTTCAAGTAGAGATGAAAAATCAGCCTCTGCCGTCAGCTTTCTCCATTCAAATCTTTCCTTAAAATGTGTTCAATTATTTAATAATATTGACGACGGATCAGCTTCTAGAGAGATATTATCACCTATGGCTGCAAATATTGAGGCGGTTTATACTAAATGCACTGAATCACTGATTTGGCACAGCATTGCGCACGTTGGGCTACATGAACATCATGAAATATAATTACAGACAGTAGCCTACAAGTAGCAAAATAGAACTCAATTGATTGAACATGAAATGTATTTCAATACGATTGAAATAGGCCTATAGCCTACTGTTTATATTTTAATGCAGTCATTTCGGTTTTCATTTGAAGCATCTTTTTATATATGGCTTGTTTGTATCAATTGCAAAGACATTACCAACTTTGTATTTGTAGTCAATTTTGTTCTGAAGTTATCGGCGGTCACAGAGAGACAGATAAACCATTTGATTATATGTTTAGCAGAGATCTTCTGTGTACAAAGTGACAGCGGGAGGGCAGAAAAAGCATCTAACAACGCACCTAGCCGTTCTACGAGTGGTCTGAAGCAGGCGTTAGATTCAGAGCGTTTTTCAAGTGCAACGCTATTAACGATGGTTTTGGGAAACAGTTCAGAGATTGAATGATGCTCCTACGAAGGTTCTAACAATGAACTTAGCCTTAAGATGCTTTTGGGAAACAGGGCCCAGGACTATCTGCTACATTCATTGCTGATCTTAACAGGTAAGGAATACAATTATCTGTGCTTCATCACAGTGAAAACTAATGTGTTCAAAGAGCTTATAAGAAATACCGACATTTAGTAACCATACTACTCAGAATCAAATTGAAATATATCCAATCCGTATAAAAGACAAATCAGCCCTAGTCGGCCATATATAATTCTACCTTAAGTGACAAGCAGTACAGCCAGTCACAAACTGCCTGTGTCCATGTCTGGTCTGCTCTGACTCTAAGGCCAGGCCAGTCACACCAGCCTTAACACACTGCACCATGTCAACACACCAGCCTTAACACACTGCACCATGTCAACACACCAGCCTTAACACACTGCACCATGTCAACACACCAGCCTTACCACACTGCACCATGTCAACACACCAGCCTTAACACACTGCACCATGTCAACACACCAGCCTTAACACACTGCACCATGTCAACACACCAGCCTTAACACACTGCACCATGTCAACACACCAGCCTTAACACACTGCACCATGTCAACACACCAGCCTTAACACACTGCACCATGTCAACACACCAGCCTTAACACACTGCACCATGTCAACACACCAGCCTTAACACACTGCACCATGTCAACACACCAGCCTTACCACACTGCACCATGTCAACACACCAGCCTTACCACACTGCACCATGTCAACACACCAGCCTTACCACACTGCACCATGTCTACACACCAGCCTTAACACACTGCACCATGTCAACACACCAGCCTTAACACACTGCACCATGTCAACACACCAGCCTTAACACACTGCACCATGTCAACACACCAGCCTTACCACACTGCACCATGTCAACACACCAGCCTTACCACACTGCACCATGTCAACACACCAGCCTTAACACACTGCACCATGTCAACACACCATCCTTAACACACTGCACCATGTCAACACACCAGCCTTAACACACTGCACCATATCTACACACCAGCCTTACCACACTGCACCATGTCAACACACCATCCTTAACACACTGCACCATGTCAACACACCAGCCTTAACACACTGCACCATGTCAACACACCAGCCTTAACACACTGCACCATGTCAACACACCATCCTTAACACACTGCACCATGTCAACACACCAGCCTTAACACACTGCACCATGTCAACACACCAGCCTTAACACACTGCACCATGTCAACACACCAGCCTTAACACACTGCACCATATCTACACACCAGCCTTACCACACTGCACCATGTCAACACACCATCCTTAACACACTGCACCATGTCAACACACCAGCCTTAACACACTGCACCATGTCAACACACCAGCCTTAACACACTGCACCATGTCTACAAAACAGTATTTTGCTCCTATTTCTCACCTGTGGTAGATAGCTGACCTAATCCCTGTCCTACAGCCTGATCTAACCCCTGTCCTACAGCCTGACCTAATCCCTGTCCTACAGCCTGACCTAACCCCTGTCCTACAGCCTGATCTAACCCCTGTCCTACAGCCTGATCTAACCCCTGTCCTACAGCCTGACCTAACGCCTGTCCTACAGCCTGATCTAACCCCTGTCCTACAGCCTGACCTAACCCCTGTCCTACAGCCTGATCTAACCCCTGTCCTACAGCCTGACCTAACCCCTGTCCTACAGCCTGATCTAACCCCTGTCCTACAGCCTGACCTAACCCCTGTCCTACAGCCTGATCTAACCCCTGTCCTACAGCCTGATCTAACCCCTGTCCTACAGCCTGATCTAACCCCTGTCCTACAGCCTGATCTAACCCCTGTCCTACAGCCTGACCTAATCCCTGTCCTACAGCCTGATCTAACCCCTGTCCTACAGCCTGACCTAATCCCTGTCCTACAGCCTGACCTAACCCCTGTCCTACAGCCTGATCTAACCCCTGTCCTACAGCCTGATCTAACCCCTGTCCTACAGCCTGATCTAACCCCTGTCCTACAGCCTGACCTAACGCCTGTCCTACAGCCTGATCTAACCCCTGTCCTACAGCCTGACCTAACCCCTGTCCTACAGCCTGATCTAACCCCTGTCCTACAGCCTGACCTAACCCCTGTCCTACAGCCTGATCTAACCCCTGTCCTACAGCCTGACCTAACCCCTGTCCTACAGCCTGATCTAACCCCTCTCCTACAGCCTGACCTAATCCCTGTCCTACAGTTTGACCTAATCCCTGTCCTACAGCCTGACATAACCCCTGTCCTACAGCCTGATCTAACGCCTGTCCTACAGCCTGACCTAACCCCTGTCCTACAGCCTGATCTAACCCCTGTCCTACAGCCTGACCTAATCCCTGTCCTACAGTTTGACCTAATCCCTGTCCTACAGCCTGACATAACCCCTGTCCTACAGCCTGATCTAACCCCTGTCCTACAGCCTGACCTAATCCCTGTCCTACAGCCTGACATAACCCCTGTCCTACAGCCTGACCTAACCCCTGTCCTACAGCCTGACCTAATCCCTGTCCTACAGTTTGACCTAATCCCTGTCCTACAGCCTGATCTAATCCCTGTCCTACAGCCTGATATAACCCCTGTCCTACAGCCTGAAACAGATTTCCTCTGCCGTTATGGCCGCCTTCCTTGAACGTTTATTGGCCGATCCAGTCAATCTGACTCAGGAAACTGCCTCGCACAGCACTTTATCTGCCTTCCCTGTCTTTCTCCAGATCAATAAAGACACTGGAGCTGCATCCCAAATGGCACCCTATTCCCTATATAGCCTATGACCCCTGGTCAAAAGTAGTGCACTAAAAGGGGAATAGGGTGCAATTTATGACACAGTCTTCGTGTGTGGTGGTTTATGCACGGCTGTGACGGTGCATAAGTAAATGTAACAGGCAGAGGTGTCATTGGGTTCACGGTTCAGTGGGTTTGTTGGGCAGTACAGTAAAGGAGGCAGTGGGAAGCAGTGAGCAGAGAGCAGGGAGCGGCACTGAGGCAGACTGACGGTATGTTTCATGTTTAATTGAATGTGGCTGAAACACAGAAGGCTGAAGTTGTTTTTAATCACCCAGCTAAGTGCCGCTATATAGGCGGACATGCCGCCCATAAATAACTACTACAGCTTTTTAACGCATGACCATGAAAGGCATTTTGGCTCCTACCGGCTGTTCTGGACGACTGTGTGGTCACGCTCTCTGTAGCCAATGCGAGCAAGACCTTTAAACAGGTCAACATTCACAAGGCCGCGGGGCCAGACGGACTACCAGGACGTGTACTCAGAGCATGCGCTGACCAACTGGCAATTGTCTTCACTGACATTTTCAACCTCTCCATGACCGAGTCTGTAATACCTACATGTTTCAAGCAGACCACCATAGTCCCTGTGCCCAAGAAAGCTAAGGTAACCTGCCTAAATGACTACCGACCCGTATCAGTCACGTCGATAGACATGAAGTGCTTTGAAAGGCTGGTAACGGCGCACATCAACACCATCATCCCGGAAACCCTGGACCCACACCAATTCGCTGGATCCTGAACTTCCTGACGGGCCGCCCCCAGGTGGTGAGGGTAGGCAGCAACACATCTACCAAGCTGATCCTCAACACTGGGGCCCCTCAGGGGTGCGTGCTTAGTCCCCTCCTGTACTCCCTGTTCACCCACGACTGTGTGGCCAAGCACGACTCCAACACCATCATTAAGTTTGCTGACGACACAACAGTGGTAGGCCTGATCACCGACAACGATGAGACAGCCTACAGGGAGGAGGTCAGAGACCTGGCCGTGTGGTGCCAGGATAACTACCTCTCCCTCAACGTGATCAAGACAAAGGAGATGATCGTGGACTACAGGAAAAGGAAGGCAGAGCACGGCCCCATTCTCATCGACGGGGTTGTAGTGGAGCAGGTTGAGAGCTTCAAAATCCATGGTGTCCACATCACCAACGAACTATCATGGTCCAAACACACCAAGACAGTCGTGAAGAGGGCACGACAATGCCTTTTCCCCCTCAGGAGACTTAAAAGATTTGGCATGGGTCACAGATCCTCAAAGAATTCTACAGCTGCACCATCGAGAGCATCCTGACCGGTTGCATCACCGCCTGGTATGGCAATTGCTCGGCATCTGACCGTAAGGTGCTACAGAGGGTAGTGCATATGGCCCAGTACATCACTGGGGCCAAGCTTCCTGTCATCCAGGACCTCTATACCAGGTGGTCAGATGAAGGCCCAAAGAATTATCAAAGACTCCAGTCACCCTAGTCTTAGACTGTTCTCTCTGCTACCGCACGGCAAGCGGTACCGGAGCGCCAAGTCTAGGTTCAAAAGGCTCCTTAACAGATTCTACCCCCAAGCCATACGACTGCTGAACAATTAATGAAATGGCTACCTGGACTATTTACATTGACCCCCCCTTTGTTTTTACACTGCTGCTACCCGCTGTTTATTATCTATGCATAGACACTTTACCCCTACCTACATGTACAAATTACCTCGACTAACCTGAACACATTGAATCTGTACCGGTAGCCCCTGTACAGTTGAAGTCGGAAGTTTACATACACCTTAGCCAAATACATTTAAACTCAGTTTTTCACAATTCCTGACATTTAATCCTAGTAAAAATTCCCTGTTTTAGGTCAGTTAGGATCACCACTTTATTTTAAGAATGTGAAATGTCAGAATAATAGTAGAGAGAATTATTTATTTCAGCTTTTGTTTCTTTCATCACATTCCCAGTGGGTCAGAAGTTTACATACACTCAATTAGTATTTGGTAGCATTGCCTTTAAATTGTTTAACTTGGGTCAAACGTTTCGGGTAGCCTTCCACAAGCTTTCCACAATAAGTTGGGTGAATTTTGGCCCATTCCTCATGACAGAGCTGGTGTAACTGAGTCAGGTTTGTAGGCCTCCTTGCTTGCACACGCTTTTTCAGTTCTGCCCACAAATGTTCTATAGGATTGAGGTCAGGGCTTTGTGATGGCCACTACAATACCATGACTTTGTTGCCCTTAAGCCATTTTGCCACAACTTTGGAAGTATGCTTGGGGTCATTGTCCATTTGGAAGACCCATTTGCAACCAAGCTTTAACTTCCTGACTGATGTCTTGAGATGTTGCTTCAATATATCCACATACTTTTCCTTCCTCATGATGCCATCTATTTTGTGAAGTGCACCAGTCCCTCCTGCAGCAAAGCACCCCCACAACATGATGCTGCCACCCCCGTGCTTCACGGTTGGGATGGTGTTCTTCGGCTTGCAAGCCATCCCCTTTTTCCTCCAAAACATAACGATGGTCATTATGGACAAACAGTTATATTTTTGTTTCATCAGAGCAGAGAACATTTCTCCAAAAAATAAGATCTTTGTCCCCATGTGCAGTTGCAAACCGTAGTCTGGCTTTTTTAAGGCGGTTTTGGAGCAGTGGCTTCTTCCATGCTGAGAGGCCTTTCAGGTTATGTCGATATAGGACTCGTTTTACTGTGGATATAGATACCTCTGTACCCGTTTCCTCCAGCATCTTCCCAAGGTCCTTTGCTGTTGTTCTGGGATTGATTTGCACTTTTCGCACCAAAGTACGTTCATCTCTAGGAGACAGAACTTGTCTCCTTCCTGAGTGGTATGACGGCTGCGTGGTCCCATGGTGTATATACTTGCGTACTATTGTTTGTACAGATGAACGTGGTACCTTCAGGCATTTGAAATTGCTCCCAAGGATGAACCAGACTTGTGGAGGTCCACATTTATTTTTCTGAGGTCTTGGTTGATTTCTTTTGATTTTCTCATGATGTCAAGCAAAGAGGCACTGAGTTTGAAGGTAGGCCTTGAAATACATCCACAGGTACACCTCCAATTGACCCAAATCATCATTTTCTGGAAATTTCCAAGCTGTTTAAAGGCACAGTCAACTTTGTGTATGTAAACTTCTGACCCACTGGAATTAGTGTCTGTAAACAATTTTTGGAAAAAATACTTGTGTCGTGCACAAAGTAGATGTCCTAACCGACTTGCCAAAACTATAGTTTGTTAACAAGTAATTTGTGGAGTGAAAAACGACTGTATATGGCCTTGTTATTGTTATTTTACTGTGTTACTTTTTATTTAATTTTTTACTTTAGTTTATTTAGTAAATATTTTCTTAACTCTATTTCTTAAAACTGCATTGTTGGTTAAGGGCTTGTCAGTAAGCATTTCACAGTAAGGTCTACACCTGTTGTATTCGGCGCACGTGACAAAGCAAAGTTGATTTGACAACCACAGATGTGTGAGATCTTTCTATTTGATATCATGGTCTGTGAAGGTGATAATCATTTAAAACTCACACCAATGCCAATCACCAACACCTGGGACCGACAACTTGAAGGTCAGACGTGTTTTAGCGAAGTACTGGCTTCATTAAGGGGTTTCTCCAATGTCTGACTCTGTGACTCTGTGACTCTGTGACCCTGCCTGCCTGCCTGCCTGCCTGCCTGCCTGCCTGCCTGCCTGCCTGCCTGCCTGCCTGCCTGCCTGCCTGCCTGCCTGCCTGCCTGCCTGCCTGCCTGCCTGCCTGCCTGCCTGTCTCTCTCTCTCTCTCTCTCTCTCTCTCTCTCTCTCTCTCTCTCTCTCTCTCTCTCTCTCTCTCTCTCTCTCTCTCTCTCTCTCTCTCTCTCTCTCTCTCTCTCTCTCTCTCTCTCTTCTCTCTCTCTCTCTCTCTCTCTCTCTCTCTCTCTCACACACACACACACACACACACACAGTTGGAACTTGCTCAGGTGTGACGAAGCACCAGGTCACTGAATTAGAGTAGAGACAGACTGACAGTGTCGCAACTAACTCTGTTTGATTGGAACCCCAAAGACCTTTCAAAGAGGGAGAAGAGAGACGTTTGACACGGACCGCTGCACCAGATGTAACCATGGAAATCGGGACAGTTAAAGGAAGTAATGTAGTCCAGGAGCAGTGCTTTGAAACGTCCCAAATAACACCCTATTCCCTTTATAGTGCACTACTTTAGACCAGGGCCCATAGGGTGACATTTGGGACGCACATTTAGGCTGCAGCCAGAAATCATGACTGAATATAACACTTCTTACCTCTTGTCTCCCAAGTCTGTTTTGTTGCCAACTAGCATAATTATGACATCACTCCCTCTTTCTGTTCTGACGTCATCGATCCATTTGGATGTTTGCTGGAAGGAGTTCACATCTGTTGAGGAATAGCAGAAGCAAAAGAGTAGTTGGTCAAATATCGTCTTGTTTAAAGTTGAGTTTTGCCAAATAATGGTTTGCAAAATATACAGACATAGTGTGTAACATCAATATACAGTACATGAATGCCATGACGTCGTACAAGTTGGTTGGGTACTAGCGAAGAACTGGGACGGCAATAACACTTTTAGTTTTTTTTCCTAATCACTCAGAGATCGATAGAGCTACAGAGACCATATTTTATGCTACCAGCTCTCACAGTCTCACGTCAGAATTAGACGTTCATCCATTTTTCTCAAACATCAAATTTCGAAGTTCTTCCAAATGTCAAATTATTAAGTGTTTAAGGTTAAGTTTCGGCATTAACTCTGAATGGTTCAGGTAAGGGTTAAGGTTTGGGATAGGCTTAAAACAAAAATCTAAAAAACAACTTTCTATCGCAACCTTTGACACCAGAGGCAGATGCTTACCAGTACTTTGCCTTACAATATTAAATCAAACTAAAATGGGTCACATAACCATCATTTTCTCATCTCACTTAAATGGGAATGTATTAGGATATGTTTCCATGGCTTGACAGGTAGGTAGGTAATTTATGAATAATACAAATAAAATATTTTTAACCACTAACCTGTCGATAAAAGCTTATGTGACAAGCTGATCCATCAAGTCAATTGATTAAGGCAGAATTCTAATTATGTCATATATCATTTTTCAAACATTCAGTCACTCGTTGATATTTTGCTACCATTATAAAAGCAACATGAACTAGAGGAGACAATGGCCTGTGCTTAAACTTGTATTTTATTTTATTCCAGGTCATCAGTTTACCTTCGTCCCACCCGTCTCTCCTGCATCTTCTCCCAGGCTACCACCCAAGACTAGCTAGCATGATACTTGAAACCTATGCAGTCATTTAGTCACTAGATGGGTTAAGAACATGACATATGTTTGGAACCTTAAACAACTAAACAAACTAAAGTCTACAACCGAGAAACACTTCAGGATCCGTTTTTTTTTAAACTTCCAAAACCACTTTTTGTTAATAACTCGGCAAAACGTGGTCGGACTGGGCTGTTTTTTTTTACTTCACTTCACTACATCCTCCTAGCGTCTGTCTTATCTGAGAAAATGTTACTTTCGCCCAGTGTTACTTTTGTCTCGGCTCTCCCCTACTCAAGATAGTATTTGATACTATCAATACACTTGTTTTGACCTTGACGCACTCGTTCAGAATCCAATTAGGTTTACTGTTCATCTCCCCAGGATATGGTCTTACAAGAGAATGGTGTGTGTGTGTGTCTCTGTGTGTGTGTGAGTCTGTGTGTGTTAAAGAGGACGGCTCCTTCTTCTTCCTAACTAACATGTTAAACCACTGATGGTTTCAATGGGACCTGACACAATACAGTTGTCACAGTTTATTATGGAGAATAAAGGAAACAATCTGATGTGTGTGTCTCTATCAGCACATATCAAAGCTGCAGGCTAAGGTTAAATCTAGACTTGATTTCCTCTATCGTAATCGCTCCTCTTTCACCCCAGCTGCCAAACGAACCCTGATTCAGATGACCATCCTACCCTATGCTAGATTACGGAGACGTAATTTATAGATCGGCAGGTAAGGGTGCTCTCGAGCGGCTAGATGTTCTTTACCATTCGGCCATCAGATTTGCCACCAATGCTCTTTACAGGACACATCACTGCACTCTATACTCCTCTGTAAACTGGTCATCTCTGTGCACCCGTCGCAAGACCCACTGGTTGATGCTTATTTATAAAACCCTCTTAGACCTCACTCCCCCCTATCTGAGATACCTACTGCAGCCCTCATCCTCCACATACAACACCCGTTCTGCCAGTCACATTCTGTTAAAGGTTCCCAAAGCACACACATCCCTGGGTCGCTCCTCTTTTCAGTTCGCTGCAGCTAGCGACTGGAACGAGCTGCAAAAAACACTCAAACTGGACAGTTTTATCTCCATCTCTTCATTCAAAGACTCAATCATGGACACTCTTACTGACAGTTGTGGCTGCTTCACGTGATGTATTGTTGTCTCTACCTTCTTGCCCTTTGTGCTGTTGTCTGTTGCCCAATAATGTTTGTACCATGTCTTGTGCTGCTACCATGTTGTGCTGCTGTCATGTGGTGTTGCTACCATGCTGTGTTGTCATGTGTTGCTGCCATGCTATGTTGTTGTCTTAGGTCTCTCTTTATGTAGTGTTGTGGTGTCTCTCTTTATGTAGTGTTGTGGCGTCTCTCTTTATGTAGTGTTGTGGTGTCTCTCTTTATGTAGTGTTGTGGTGTCTCTCTTTATGTAGTGTTGTGGTGTCTCTCTTTATGTAGTGTTGTGGTGTCTCTCTTTATGTAGTGTTGTGGTGTCTCTCTTTATGTAGTGTTGTGGTGTCTCTCTTTATGTAGTGTTGTGGCGTCTCTCTTTATGTAGTGTTGTGGTGTCTCTCTTTATGTAGTGTTGTGGTGTCTCTCTTTATGTAGTGTTGTGGTGTCTCTCTTTATGTAGTGTTGTGGTGTCTCTCTTTATGTAGTGTTGTGGTGTCTCTCTTTATGTAGTGTTGTGGCGTCTCTCTTTATGTAGTGTTGTGGTGTCTCTCTTTATGTAGTGTTGTGGTGTCTCTCTTTATGTAGTGTTGTGGTGTCTCTCTTTATGTAGTGTTGTGGTGTCTCTCTTTATGTAGTGTTGTGGCGTCTCTCTTTATGTAGTGTTGTGGCGTCTCTCTTTATGTAGTGTTGTGGTGTCTCTCTTTATGTAGTGTTGTGGTGTCTCTCTTTATGTAGTGTTGTGGTGTCTCTCTTTATGTAGTGTTGTGGTGTCTCTCTTTATGTAGTGTTGTGGTGTCTCTCTTTATGTAGTGTTGTGGTGTCTCTCTTTATGTAGTGTTGTGGTGTCTCTCTTTATGTAGTGTTGTGGTGTCTCTCTTTATGTAGTGTTGTTGTGTCTCTCTTTATGTAGTGTTGTGGTGTCTCTCTTTATGTAGTGTTGTGGTGTCTCTCTTTATGTAGTGTTGTGGTGTCTCTCTTTATGTAGTGTTGTGGTGTCTCTCTTTATGTAGTGTTGTGGCGTCTCTCTTTATGTAGTGTTGTGGTGTCTCTCTTTATGTAGTGTTGTGGTGTCTCTCTTTATGTAGTGTTGTGGTGTCTCTCTTTATGTAGTGTTGTGGTGTCTCTCTTTATGTAGTGTTGTGGTGTCTCTCTCTTGTCGTGATGTGTGTTTTCTCCTATATTTTTAATCTCAGCCCCCGTCCCTTTTGCCTTTTGGTAGGCCGTCATTGTAAAATAAAGGTTTAAAAAATAATATATATATATGTATGTGTGTACGTGTGTGTGTGTGTGTGTGTGTGTGTGTGTGTGTGTGTGTGTGTGTGTGTGTGTGTGAGCCTCACTCACTTGTAATATCATACACCACCACGGCCACAGTAGAGTCTCGTATGTAGGAGGGTATGAGACTCCTGAAGCGCTCCTGTCCTGCCGTGTCCCACAGCTGCAACCTCACCTGGGGATCAGAGAGAGACACCTGGGGATCAGAGAGACACCTGGGGATCAGAGAGAGACACCTGGGGATCAGAGAGACACACCTGGGGATCAGAGAGAGACACCTGGGGATCAGAGAGAGACACCTGGGGATCAGAGACACACCTGGGGATCAGAGAGAGACACCTGGGGATCAGAGCGAGACACCTGGGGATCAGAGAGACACCTGGGGATCAGAGAGACACCTGGGGATCAGAGAGACACACCTGGGGATCAGAGAGACACACCTGGGGATCAGAGAGACACACCTGGGGATCAGAGAGACACACCTGGGGATCAGAGAGAGACACCTGGGGATCAGAGAGAGACACATGGGAATCAGAGAGACACACCTGGGGATCAGAGAGACACACCTGGGGATCAGAGAGACACACCTAGGGATCAGAGAGACACACCTGGGGATCAGAGAGACACACCTGGGGATCAGAGAGACACACCTGGGGATCAGAGAGAGACACCTGGGGATCAGAGAGACACACCTGGGGATCAGAGAGACACACCTGGGGATCAGAGAGACACACCTGGGGATCAGAGAGACACCTGGGGATCAGAGAGAGACACCTGGGGATCAGAGAGAGACACCTGGGGATCAGAGAGAGACACCTGGGGATCAGAGAGAGACACCTGGGGATCAGAGAGAGACACCTGTGGATCAGAGAGAGACACCTGGGGATCAAAGAGAGACACCTGGGGATCAGAGAGAGACACCTGGGGATCGTCAGATTATTCACCAGGTCCAGAGAGCCTGGGACCACTGTCTCCCTCACACATCCAGACAGCCTGGGACACTGTCTCCCTCCCTCACACAGACAGAGAGCCTGGGACCACTGACTCCCTCACACATCCAGACAGCATGGGACCACTGTCTCCCTCACACAGACAGACAGCACGGGACCACTGTCTCCCTCACACAGACAGAGAGTCTGGGACCACTTTCTCCCTCACACAGACAGAGAGCCTGGGACCACCCTCTCCCTCACACAGACAGAGACCATGGGACCACATCTCCCTCACACATCCAGACAGCCTGGGACCACCCTCTCCATCACACAGAAAGAGAGCCTGGGACCACTGTCTCCCTCACACAGACAGACAGCCTGGGACATTTACATTTACATTTACGTCATTTAGCCAACGCTCTTATCCAGAGCGACTTACAAATTGGTGCATTCACCTTATAGCCAGTGGGATAACCACTTTACAATATATATACTTTTTTGGGGGGGTGGGGGGTGGGGTAAGGGGGGGTAGAAGGATTACTTTATCCTATTCCTGGTATTCCTTAAAGAGGTGGGGTTTCAAGTGTCTCCGGAAGGTGGTGAGTGACTCCGCTGTCCTGCGTCGTGGGGGAGCTTGTTCCACCATTGGGGTGCCAGAGCAGCGAACAGTTTTGACTGGGCTGAGCGGGAGCTATGCTTCCGCAGAGGAAGGGGAGCCAGCAGGCCAGAGGTGGATGAACGCAATGCCGTCGTTTGGGTGTAGGGACTGATCAGAGCCTGAAGGTACGGAGGTGCCGTTCCCCTCACAGCTCCGTAGGCAAGCACCATGGTCTTGTAGCAGATGCGAGCTTCAACTGGAAGCCAGTGGAGTGTGCGGAGGAGCGGGGTGACGTGAGAGAACTTGGGAAGGTTGAACACCAGACGGGCTGCGGCATTCTGGATGAGTTGTAGGGCTTTAATGGCACAGGCAGGGAGGCCAGCCAACAGCGAGTTGCAGTAATCCAGACGGGAGATGACAAGTGCCTGGATTAGGACCTGTGCCGCTTCCTGTGTAAGGCAGGGTCGTACTCTCCGAATGTTGTAGAGCATGAACCTACAGGATCGGGTCACCGCCTTGATGTTAGCGGAGAACGACAGGGTGTTGTCCAGGGTCACGCCAAGGCTTTTTACACTCTTGGAGGAGGACACAACAGAGTTGTCAACCGTGATGGCGAGATCATGGAACGGGCAGTCCTTCCCCGGGAGGAAGAGCAGCTCCGTCTTGCCGAGGTTCAGCTTGAGGTGGTGATATGTCATCCACACTGATATGTCTTCCAGACATGCAGAGATGCGATTCGCCACCTGGTTAGCTGAAGGGGGAAAGGAGTAGATTAGTTGTGTGTCGTCTGCGTAGCAATGATAGGAGAGGCCATGTGAGGATATGACAGAGTCAAGTGGTAACACTGTCTCCCTCACACATCCAGACAGCCTGGGACCACTGTCTCCCTCACACATCCAGACAGCATGGGACCACTGTCTCCCTCACACATCCAGACAGCATGGGACCACTGTCTCCCTCACACAGACAGACAGCATGGGACCACTGTCTCCCTCACACATCCAGACAGCATGGGACCACTGTCTCCCTCACACATCCAGACAGCATGGGACCACTGTCTCCCTCACACATCCAGACAGAGAGCCTGGGACCACTGTCTCCCTCACACATCCAGACAGCCTGGGACCACTGTCTCCCTCACACAGAAAGAGAGCCTGGGACCACTGTCTCCCTCACACATCCAGACAGCCTGGGACCACTGTCTCCCCCACACACAAGAATGTCAAGGTTGGACACAGACAGACATGCATGTTAGATGGTAGAAATGTACATTTCTTATGCCATGTACATGAAATCAATGTCAGGCACACTTTGATTGAGATATCTGTGTGTGTGCTAGCTACATCAGACGGAGGGGCAGATTCCGGGTCGAGAGCCAGACCCGATCACCCGGTACAAAGACCGAGGCTTCACTGCGATGGCGGTCAGCATTGGCCTTCTGGCGACACACGGCGTGCTGGAGGTGGATGAGAGCAGCGTTCCACGTCTCCTCCACGCACCGAAACCAGTCATCCACCACAGGAGCCTCGGTCTGGTTCTGTTGCCACAGTGCCAGAACCGGTTGGTAACCTAAAACACATTGAAAGGGCGATAGGTTAGTGGAGGAGTGGCAGAGAGAGTTCTGGACATATTCTGCCCATGGCAAGAACACCGACCCACGGCCGGTCCTGGCAGTAAGAATGCAGGAACCTATCCACATCCTGATTCACCCGTTCCACCTGCCCATTACACTCGGGGTGAGACCCCCAGAAGTTCAATGAACACCTTCCAGACCCTGGATGTAAACTGGGGACCCCGGTCAGACACTATGTCCTCTGGCACCCCGTAGTGCCAGAAGACGTGAGTAAACAGGGCCTCCGCTGTCTGCAGGGCCGTGGGGAGACCGGGCAGAGGAAGGAAGCGGCAGGCTTTAGAAAAGCGGTCCACGGCGACCAGGATGGTGGTGTTGCCTTGGGAGAGGGGAAGATCAGTGAGAAAGTCAATACAATACACAAGTGGGACCATGGCCGTTGTGGAACTGGTAAGGGATGTAACTTATCCGCTGGGAGGTGCCTAGGTGCCTTACTCTGGGCGCACACCGAGCAGGATGTGACATACACCCTCACATCCTTAGCCAAGGTAGGCCACCAGTACTTTCAGGTCAGGCATCGCACTGTACGGCCGATACCTGGGTGACCAGAGGAGGGGGACGTGTGTGCCCAATAGATCAGACGGTCACAGACAAGAGACGGCACATACCGCAGCCCAGCTGGACACTGAGGTGGAGATGGCTCTGTGCGTAACGCCCGCTCTATGTCCGCGTCCACCGCCCATACTACCCGCGCCACAATGCAGGAGGTCGGGAGTATGGGGGTGTTGTCTATGGGCCTCTCCTCTGTGTCGTACAGCCGTGACAGTGCGTCTGCCTTCACGTTCTTTGTACCCGGTATGTAGGACAGTGTAAAATCAAACCGGGTGAAGAACAGGGCCCACCTGGCCTGGCGAGGGTTCAGCCTCCTCGCTGCCCGGATGTACTCCAGGTTACGGTGGTCAGTCCAGGCGAGGAAAGGGTGTTTCGCCCCCTCGAGCCAGTGCCTCCACGCGGTCAGGGCTCTGACAACAGCCAACAGCTACCGATCACCAACGTCGTAGTTCTGCTCCGCCGGGCTGAGCTTCTTGGAGAAGAAGGCACAGGGGCGGAGCTTGGGTGGCGTGCCCGAGCTTTGAGATAGGACAGCGCCTATCCCTACGTCGGGCTGAGTTGAACAGAGCCCTTAGGTTACTGAAAGCCCTGTCAGCCTCAGCAGACCAGCGGAGCCGGGACGGCCCACCCTTCAACAGACAGGTGATGGAAGCTGCGACCTTGCCAAAGCCCCAGATAAACCTCCAATAGTAGTTGGCAAAGCCAATAAAGCGCTGCACCTCCTTTACCGTGGTTGGAGTCGGCCAATTACGCACGGCTGAAATGCGATCTCCCTCCATCTCCACACCTGAGGTGGTAATGCGGTATCCGAGGAAGGAAACGGACTGTTGGGAAAATAGACACTTTTCTGTGTTGGCATAAAGGTCATGTTCGAACAGTCGGCCCAGCACTTTGCGAACCAGGGACACATGCTCGGCGCGCGTAGCAGAATACACCAGAATGTCATCGATGTAGACCACTACACCGTGACCAAGCATGTCCCGAAACACAGCGTTCACAATGGGACTGGAAGACTGATGGAGCATTCATCAAACCATACGGCATCACCAGGTATTCGTAATGCCCCGTGGTTGTGCTAAATGCTGTCTTCCACTTGTCCCCTTCCCGGACACGCACCAGGTTGTACGCACTTCTGAGATCTAATTTTGTGAAGAAGCACGCCCCATGCATTGACTCGATTACAGATGGAATGAGGGGTAGAGGATAACTATAACGAATTGTCTCTTTGTTAAGTGCTCAGTAATCAATGCAAAAAAGAAACTTGAGGAGGCGGGCGAAGTGGAGGGACGTATGAACCCCTGGCGCAGGGACTCAGAGACGTACGTCTCCATCGCCTCCGTTTCAGCCTGCGACAGGGGATATACATGACTCCTGGGAGGCACAACGTCTACCCGGAAGTTTATCGCGCAATCCCCCGCCCGATGAAGTGGTAATTTGGTCGCCTGCGTTTTGGAAAACGCATGTGCCAAATCGAGGTATTCGGAGGGAATGCGCACGGTGGAGGTAGTGTCTGGACTTTCCACCGTGGTTGTACCAACGGAAACAGCTAGACACCTACCCTGACACTCTCGCGACCACCCTGTGAGAACCCTCTGCGACCATGAAAAGGTGGGGTTGTGTAGTGCTAACCAGGGAAGAACAACACAACAGGGAAATCAGGAGACTTAATAATAAAAAAGGTGGGTCTCTTGCGTAACCATTATGACTGGTGCTGTAACTTCCCTAACGAACCCTGACCCTAATGGTCGACTGTCAAGTGCTTTGATAGGGGAACCAACGTAATACCTAGACTATGAGCTAACGACCTGTCCATGAAGTTCCCATCTGCACCTGAATCGACCAACGCCTTACACTGGGAAATTACTGTGTCATCAGAGAAGGTGACGTGTATGGTGCAGTGTGCAGCAGAGGGCTCTGAACGAGTGTGGGTTTGCGCTACCTGGAGTGACGCGAGAGTGCCCTGCCTGCCGCCTCCAGACCCAGAAGAAACTTGAAGAGTGACACAAGAGTGACACGGGAGCTGTCGTCCTCCGTTCTCCCGGTTCACTGCACCACCCAGCTCCATCGGAACTGAATCCGGGTTGAGGGGGGATGAAACGGGCAGGCCCCTTCCAGGACGTCCTCCTGCAGCTAGCAGGTTGTCCAACCGGATGGCCATGTCCACCTGCTGGTCAAAAGTCAACATGGTATTCCGTCAGGCTAGCTCCCTTCGGACGTCCTCTCGCAGGATGCACCGGAAGCTGTCGATGAGGGCCTGCTCGTTCCACCCTGACCCAGCCGCTAGAGTACGAAACTCCAGGGCAAAGTCCTGAGCGGTCCTCGTCCCCTGCCTCAGTTGGACCAGCCGCTCACCCGCCTCTCTTCCTTCGGGCGGGTGATCGAAGACTGCCCGGAAGAGGCGAGCGAACTCCAGACCGTGTTGGCCCACTCCAGGGCTTTCCCAGAGAGGCAGGAGACGAGAGCAGACACCTTCTCCCGCTCCAATGGAGCAGGGCTGACCTGGAGAACCCGATCCATCACTTCTCCCAAGCTGGCTAATATAGTAGAATGCGTCCGGACCCGCGCCACGACTCCAGGCATGTTCTCTTCTCCTGCTGACTCCATGTCTTGGTGTGTGATTCTGTGGTGAGTGATTTAGAAGGAGTCAGGCGCAGGAGGGTAAATCACAGAATAAAAGGTTTATTCCGTAACACAGCGGTACGCAGTAATGCGTCAAACACTCCAATGTGGAAATACGGCGCACTGGAACACAAGGCACACGGGTGAATATCCCGGCGATACAAAATACAAAGAGGTCCACCGAGCTAATCTAACCTCCACAATAATCAATCACACACAAAGTCAAGGGGGCAGAGGGAACACTTATACAGGGACTGATGAGGGGATATGAACCAGGTGTGTGTAATAAACAAGACAAAACAAATGGAATGATGAGATGAGGAGTGGCAGTGGCTAGAAGGCCGGTGACGACGAACGCCGAAGCCTGCCCGAACAAGGAGGGGAGGAAGTCGTGACAGCGCAGTCTGCACACACTTCATCAGTCTCTCATTCACAATTTGACAAGCACTTGATAATATTCTCACCCTGTCACACCCTGGTTCTGGGACTCTATATGTTGAGCCAGGGTGTGTTCATTCTATGTTGTTGTTCTATGTCGGGAGTCTAGTTTTGTATTTCTGTGTTGGCCAGAGTGGTTCCCAATCAGAGGCAACGAGTGTCAGCTGTTGCTGGTTGTCTCTGATTGGGAGCCATATTTATACAGGCTGTTTTCCCACAATAGTTGTGGGATCTTGTTCCAGTTGGTTTGTTCCTTTTGGTCTGTACCGTAGGACTGCACGTATCGTTTGTTGTTTTGGTTATTGTTTGTATTATCACTAACGATAAATAAACATGTTCGTTCATCACGCTGCGCCTTGGTCTACTCCGTCTAACGATCGTGACAGAAGATCCCACCATACCAGGACCAAGCAGCGTGTCCAGGAGCAGGCAGCCTGGACATGGGAGGAAGCACCGGGAAAGG
Source organism: Coregonus ussuriensis (assembly GCA_031479575.1). NCBI lineage: Eukaryota > Metazoa > Chordata > Actinopteri > Salmoniformes > Salmonidae > Coregonus > Coregonus ussuriensis. Next base: position 61,609,687 of record CM062483.1, on the reverse strand, counting down.
AGCTGGAGAGGTTGGCGATGGCCCAGGTGGGCAAAGTGTGGTTCTGGGAGGACATGCTCGGGGGCAAAGGGCCATGGGCTAAGATTAAGGCCCTGGCGAGAGAGGAGCAACGGCGTCAGTAGTGTCGTCGTCGGACGGACGAGAGGCAACCCCAGAAAATGTTTAGGGGGGGGCACACGGCATGGGCGACTGGGCAGCAGGAGGCTGCCACAGGGCGAATTGGGAGATTTGGAGAGGAGGCCAACGGGTTTGGGGGGCCAGAAGGCAGGTTGGCGGAGCCTGGATGGAGAGCAGAGCCAACTCCCCGTACTCAGGCATGGCAGCATGAGACTGGGCAGGTTCCGCGGTATGCGGAGCTGCGTACTGTGCCACGAGTGGTCCGGCATAGTCCGGTACGTCCTGTGCGAGCACCCCACACGTGTCGTGCGAAGGTGGGCATGCAGCCAGGACGGAGTGTGCCGGCTCAGCGCTCGTGGCCTCCAGTGCCTCTCCTCGGTCCCGGATATCCTGCGCCAGTGTCACGTGCTGTTATGCCAGTACGGGTACACAGCCCTGTACGTCCTGTGCTGATGCCTCACACAGAGTGTGTGAGGGTAGGCATTCAGCCAGGACGGGTTGTGGCAGCTCTTCACTCCAGGCCTCCTATCCGTCTCCACAGCCCGGTCCGGCCTGTTCCTGCCCCTCGCACCAAGCCTAAGGTGCGCGTCGCCAGCACGGCCCGGCCTGTTCCTGCCCCTCGCACCAAGCCTACGGTGGGAGTCGTCAGCCCGGCCCGGCCTGTTCCTGCTCCTCGCACCAAGCCTACGGTGTGCGTCGCCAGCCCAGCCCGGCCTGTTCCTGCCACTCGCACCAAGCCTACGGTGTGCGTCGCCAGCCCGGCCCGGCCTGTTCCTGCCCCTCGCACCAAGCCTACGGTGCGAGTCGTCAGCCCGGCCCGGCCTGTTCCTGCTCCTCGCACCAAGCCTACGGTGTGCGTCGCCAGCCCGGCCCGGCCTGTTCCTGCCACTCGCACCAAGCCTACGGTGTGCGTCGCCAGCCCGGTCCGGCCCGTTCCTGCTCCACGCACCAAGCCAGGGGTGCGCATCGTCAGCCCGGTCTGGCCCGTTCCTGCTCCACGCACCGGGCCAGGGGTGCGAGTCATCAGCCCGGTCCGGCCCGTTCCTGCTCCACGCACCAAGCCAAGGGTGCGCATCGTCAGCCCGGTCCGGCCCGTTCCTGCTCCACGCACCAAGCCAGGGGTGCGAGTCGTCAGCCCGGTCCGGCCCGTTCCTGCTCCACGCACCAAGCCAGGGGTGCGCATCGTCAGCCCGGTCCGGCCCGTTCCTGCTACACGCACCAAGCCAGGGGTGTGCATCGTCAGCCCGGTCCGGCCCGTTCCTGCTCCCCACACCAAGCCAGAGGTGCGAGTCGTCAGCCCGGTCCGGCCCGTTCCTGCTCCCCACACCAAGCCAGAGGTGCGAGTCGTCAGCCCGGTCCGGCCCGTTCCTGCTCCACGCACCAAGCCAGGGGTGCGCATCGTCAGCCCGGTCCGGCCCGTTCCTGCTCCACGCACCAAGCCAGGGGTGCTCATCGTCAGCCCGGTCCGGCCCGTTCCTGCTCCACGCACCAAGCCAGGGGTGCGCATCGTCAGCCCGGTCCGGCCCGTTCCTGCTCCACGCACCAAGCCAGGGGTGCGCATCGTCAGCCCGGTCCGGCCCGTTGCTGCTCCACGCACCAAGCCAGGGGTGCGCATCGTCAGCCCGGTCCGGCCCGTTCCTGCTCCACGCACCAAGCCAGGGGTGCGCGTCGTCAGTCCGGCACAACCCGTGCCTGGGTCACCGGTGCCTGGTCAGGTACCGGTCAGCTGCTCCACACCGGAGCTTAAGCAATCCGCTCCTACGATGTCCAGTCCAGCTCCAGCCAGCGGGGCCAGACCGGACCAGTGGCGCTACGGGGGGGGAGTATTGGAGGGTGGTGGGCGAGCCCGGAGCCGGAACCGCCTCCGAGGAGGAATGCCCACCCAGCCCTCCCCTGTTTGGTCTATGTTGAGGCGCGGTCGCAGTCCGCGCCTTTAGGGGGGGGGGGGGTACTGTCACACCCTGGTTCTGGGACTCTATATGTTGAGCCATGGTGTGTTCATTCTATGTTGTTGTTCTATGTCGGGAGTCTAGTTTTGTATTTCTGTGTTGGCCAGAGTGGTTCCCAATCAGAGGCAACGAGTGTCAGCTGTTGCTGGTTGTCTCTGATTGGAAGCCATATTTATACAGGCTGTTTTCCCACAATAGTTGTGGGATCTTGTTCCAGTTGGTTTGTTCCTTTTGGTCTGTACCGTAGGACTGCACGTATCGTTTGTTGTTTTGGTTATTGTTTGTATTATCACTAACGATAAATAAACATGTTCGTTCATCACGCTGCGCCTTGGTCTACTCCGTCTAACGATCGTGACACACCCCATTAGAATATTCTCAATTTAATCAATTTAATCTGGTCTTTACATATAACCTACTAATGTACAGGGACTTCAAAAAGTGTTCACACCCCTTGACTTTTTACACATTTTGTGTTACAGCCTGAATTTAAAAAGGATTACATTTCGAATTTTTGTGGCACTGGCCTACACACAATACCCCATAATGTCAAAGTGGAATTATGTTTTTCAATTTTTTCAATAAGTATTCAACCCCTTTGTTACGGCAAGCCTAAATAAATTCAGGAGTAAAAATGTGCTTAACAAGTCACATAATAAGTTGCATGGACTCACTCTGTGCAATAATAGTGTATAACTTGATTTTTGAATGACTACCTCGTCTCTGAACCCCACACATACAATTATCTGTAAGTTCCCATGGTCAAGCAGTGAATTTGAAACAGATTCAACCAGGTTTTCCAATGCCTTGCAAAGAAGGGCACCTATTGGTAGATGGGTAAAAAAAAAAAAAAAGCAGACATTGAATATCCCTTTGAGCATGGTGAAGTTATTAATTACACTTTAGATGGTGTATCAATAAACCCAGTCACCACAAAGATACAGCCGTCCTTCCTAACTCAGTTGCCGGAGAGGAAGGAAACCGCTCAGGGATTTCACACTGAGGCCAATGCTGACTTTATTATTATAAAACAGTTACAGAGTTTAATGGCTGTGATGGGAGAAAACTGAATGACGGATCAACAACATTGTGCTTACTCTACAACCAAATGTGGAATAAGTCAAGGGGTATGAATACTTTCTGAAGGCGCTGTATGTGAGGAATTATTTTAGATTTAGATTGGCCCACAAAAAAAATATGTAATCCGTATCCAGCACTCGAATAGCGAATAGAGGATGCTTTTCCCCGGTTATGTTTTCAATATGCCATGTATGCTACACCGGTTATAAAGCGAATTAATGTGCTTAATTTGAAGAATTCTCTGTTTTCACATGCGATTGCGCAATGACTGGGCTTATAAGAACACATTTTTCACTAGACTTTCGTAGGCTATGGACTGTCCAACCCCATTGCAGGGGTCCTAGGCCTACAGGTTATTTTGCAACTTTAATTGTGAAACAAACCTTATCGAAACATATAGGCCTATTTGAAAAAGTCACAAAGAAATGCAAGTGATAATATTGTCACCCTATCAGACTATTCTCAATTTAATCTGGACTTTACATGTACTAAATAATATGTGTAGTATTAGTTTTGGATTTAGAATGGACCCCTATCATGCACCAGTCAGAACAGGGGCAGGGGGAAAATACATGTCATCCGTCTGCACTTGAATAGCGAATAGAGGATGCTTTTCCCCCGGTTCATTTTCATGCCAGCCAGGTAGGCTACTCTGGTTGTAAAGCGAAGCAATGTGTTTAATATCAGGAAAGTTGAGAAATAAATATAGTAGGCCTAGTCTACAGAAAGCTGATGGGATCCTCCTCTTTTTAATAGCGGCCATCGAAACTCTGTTTTCTCAAGCAATTGCACAGCACAGTCTATAGAAATGTTGCGCAACATGGGCTTATAGGAACACTTATTTCATTGCATGCATCAACCAGCTATGAGGAGCTGGCTCTCACTGAGCAACGGGCGATCCTATTCCGCTCAAACTCTGAAGGCCAGGTCTCTCATGAAGTGTTTAATTTGACCTTTGATCACATTTGCATTGATGTCAGAGTGATTAGAGGGACAATAGAGTGCTGAGTACCAGGCCGTTAGTACCAGACCGTTAGTACCAGGCCGTTAGTACCAGGCCGTTAGTACCAGGCCGTTAGTACCAGGCCGTTAGTGACTGGCCGTTAGTACCAGGCCGTTAGTACCAGGCCGTTAGTACCAGGCCGTTAGTACCAGGCCGTTAGTGACTGGCCGTTAGTACCAGGCCGTTAGTACCTGGCCGTTAGTGACTGGCCGTTAGTGACTGGCCATTAGTACCAGGCCGTTAGTACCAGGCCGTTAGTACCAGGCCGTTAGTACCAGGCCGTTAGTACCAGGCCGTTAGTACCAGGCCGTTAGTGACTGGCCGTTAGTACCAGGCCGTTAGTACCAGGCCGTTAGTACCAGGCCGTTAGTACCAGGCCGTTAGTACCAGGCCGTTAGTACCAGGCCGTTAGTACCAGGCCGTTAGTGACTGGCCGTTAGTACCAGGCCGTTAGTACCTGGCCGTTAGTGACTGGCCGTAAGTACCAGGCCGTTAGTACCTGGCCGTTAGTGACTGGCCGTTAGTACCAGGCCGTTAGTACCAGGCCGTTAGTACCAGGCCGTTAGTACCAGGCCGTTAGTGACTGGCCGTTAGTACCAGGCCGTTAGTACCAGGCCGTTAGTACCAGGCCGTTAGTGACTGGCCGTTAGTACCAGGCCGTTAGTACCAGGCTGTTAGTACCAGGCCGTTAGTACCAGACCGTTAGTGACTGGCCGTTAGTACCAGGCCGTTAGTACCAGGCCGTTAGTACCAGGCCGTTAGTACCAGGCCATTAGTACCAGGCCGTTAGTACCAGGCCGTTAGTACCAGACCGTTAGTGACTGGCCGTTAGTACCAGACCGTTAGTACCAGGCCGTTAGTACCAGGCCGTTAGTACCAGGCCATTAGTACCAGGCCGTTAGTACCAGACCGTTAGTGACTGGCCGTTAGTACCAGACCGTTAGTACCAGGCCGTTAGTACCAGGCCGTTAGTACCAGGCCGTTAGTACCAGGCCGTTAGTGACTGGCCGTTAGTACCAGGCCGTTAGTACCAGGCCGTTAGTACCAGGCCGTTAGTACCAGGCCGTTAGTACCAGGCCGTTAGTACCAGGCCGTTAGTGACTGGCCGTTAGTACCAGGCCGTTAGTACCAGGCCGTTAGTACCAGGCCGTTAGTACCAGGCCGTTAGTACCAGGCCGTTAGTACCAGGCCGTTAGTACCAGGCCGTTAGTACCAGGCCGTTAGTGACTGGCCGTTAGTGACTGGCCGTTTGGTATGACCATCAGCGGCACGACTCAACGGTCACGTGGAATTTGACCGCATCATGACTTGCAGTGTGATCACCATAACATGCCTATTCAGGACCAATGACTATGTATATTAAGGGTTCAGAGCCCTATGGGGCCATGGTCTACAGTAGTGCACCACATAAGGAATAGGGTGCCATTTGGACCGCAGGCCAGGATACCTAAAACTGAGGTGATGTGATATTTCACAGAGAGATAGAAGTGGCCCTGGTGTTGACACTAAAATGGCAGTAGAGAGCCTTGGGTTATGAGCAAATTAACTTTTCTCTCTGACACTGTGTCCCTGTGTGTTTTAGATTGAGCTACTTACCGTTCGGTCTTCCAGGTACATGGTTTTTGACAGGAAGTCTATTCCGATTGTGGCCTGAAATGAGAAAAAATAGAGAAATATGGATCAACATTATTCTAAAAATAAAGAAAAGCAGAAGATTGGATCAAATGATTAAATGCAACAACATAAAAATATTAGCCTAGAGTTGCTCTCAATAGAAAGCATTCATAATAGAATGCCTTCATAAGGATAACTTCAGAAAAGACACTAAGACAACATAATGCATTCATAAGGATAACTTCAGAAAAGACACTAAGACAACATAATGCATTCATAAGGATAACTTCAGAAAAGACACTAAGACAACATAATGCATTCATAAGGATAACTTCAGAAAAGACACTAAGACAACATAATGCATTCATAAGGATAACTTCAGAAAAGACACTAAGACAACATAATGCATTCATAAGGATAACTTCAGAAAAGACACTAAGACAACATAATGCATTCATAAGGATAACTTCAGAAAAGACACTAAGACAACATAATGCATTCATAAGGATAACTTCAGAAAAGACACTAAGACAACATAATGCATTCATAAGGATAACTTCAGAAAAGACACTAAGACAATAGAATGCATTCATAAGGATACCTACAGTGAAGTGTTACCATAAGCTTTCACAGGTCTCTCACTGTAAGTCTTCCAAGAAAGCAAAGGTAACTGAACTAAATGACTATCGCCCCGTAGCACTCACCTCTGTCATCATGAAGTGCTTTGAGAGACTAGTCAAGGATCATTTCACCTCTACCTTACCTGTCACCCTAGACCCACTTCAATTTGCTTACCGCCCCAATAGATCCACAGACGATGCAATCGCCATCACACTGCACACTGCCCTATCCCATCTGGACAAGAGGAATACCTATGTAAGAATGCTGTTCATTGACTATAGCTCAGCATTCAACACCATAGTACCCTCTAAGCTCATCATTAAGCTAGAGGCCCTGGGTCTGAACCCCGCCCTGTGCAACTGGATCCTGGACTTCCTGAAGGGTGCGTGCTCAGCCCCCTCCTGTACTCCCTGTTCACCCATGACTGCGTGGCCAAGCACGCCTCCAACTCAATCATCAAGTTTGCAGACGACACAACAGTAGTAGGCTTGATTCCCAACAATGACGAGATAGCCTACAGGGAGGAGGTGAGGGCTCTGGGAGTGTGGTGCCAGGAAAATAACCTCTCACTCAACATCAACAAAACAAAGGAGATGATCGTGGACTTCAGGAAACAGCAGAGGGTGTACCCCCTATCCACATCAACGGGACTGCAGTGGAGAAGGTAAAACGCTTCAAGTTCCTTGGCGTACACATCACTGACAATCTGAAATGGTCCACCCACGCAGACAGTGTGGTGAAGAAGGCGCAACAGAGCCTCTTCAACCTCAGGAGGCTGAAGAAATGTGGCTTGGCACCTAAAACCCTCACAAACTTTTACAGATGCACAATTGAGAGCATCCTGTCGGGCTGTATCACCACCTGGTACGGCAACTGCACCGCCCGCAACCGCAGGGCTCTCCAGAGGGTGGTGCGGTCTGCCGAACGCATTACCGGGGGCAAACTACCTGCCCTCCAGGACACCTACAGCACCCGATGTCACAGGAAGGCCAAAAAAATCATCAAGACATCAACCACCCGAGCCACTGCCTGTTCACCCCGATATCATCCAGAAGGCGAGGTCAGTACAGCTGCATCAAAGCTGGGACTGAGAGACTGAAAAACAACTTCTATCTCAAGTCCATCAGACTGTTAAATAGCCACCACTAGCACATTATAGGCTACTGCTGGCTATTGAAATCACTGGCCACTTTAAGAAATTGAACACTAGTCACTTTAATAATGTTTACATATCTTGCATTACTCATCTCATACAGTGGGGGAAAAAAGTATTTAGTCAGCCACCAATTGTGCAAGTTCTCCCACTTAAAAAGATGAGAGAGGCCTGTAATTTTCATCATAGGTACACGTCAACTATGACAGACAAAATGAGGAAAAAAATCCAGAAAATCACATTGTAGGATTTTTAATGAATTTATTTGCAAATTATGGTGGAAAATAAGTATTTGGTCAATAACAAAAGTTTCTCAATACTTTGTTATATACACTTTGTTGGCAATGACACAGGTCAAACGTTTTCTGTAAGTCTTCACAAGGTTTTCACACACTGTTGCTGGTATTTTGGCCCATTCCTCCATGCAGATCTCCTCTAGAGCAGTGATGTTTTGGGGCTGTCGCTGGGCAACACGGACTTTCAACTCCCTCCAAAGATTTTCTATGGGGTTGAGATCTGGAGACTGGCTAGGCCACTCCAGGACCTTGAAATGCTTCTTACGAAGCCACTCCTTCGTTGCCCGGGCGGTGTGTTTGGGATCATTGTCATGCTGAAAGACCCAGCCACGTTTCATCTTCAATGCACTTGCTGATGGAAGGAGGTTTTCACTCAAAATCTCACGATACATGGCCCCATTCATTCTTTCCTTTACACGGATCAGTCGTCCTGGTCCCTTTGCAGAAAAACAGCCCCAAAGCATGATGTTTCTACCCCCATGCTTCACAGTAGGCATGGTGTTCTTTGGATGCAACTCAGCATTCTTTGTCCTCCAAACACGACGAGTTGAGTTTTTACCAAAAAGTTATATTTTGGTTTCATCTGACCATATGACATTTTCCCAATCCTCTTCTGGATCATCCAAATGCACTCTAGCAAACTTCAGACGGGCCTGGACATGTACTGGCTTAAGCAGGGGGACACGTCTGGCACTGCAGGATTTGAGTCCCTGGTGGCGTAGTGTGTTACTGATGGTAGGCTTTGTTACTTTGGTCCCAGCTCTCAGCAGGTCATTCACTAGGTCCCCCCGTGTGGTTCTGGGATTTTTGCTCACCGTTCTTGTGATCATTTTGACCCCACGGGGTGAGATCTTGCGTGGAGCCCCAGATCGAGGGAGATTATCAGTGGTCTTGTATGTCTTACATTTCCTAATAATTGCTCCCACAGTTGATTTCTTCAAACCAAGCTGCTTACCTATTGCAGATTCAGTCTTCCCAGCCTGGTGCAGGTCTACAATTTTATTTCTGGTGTCCTTTGACAGCTCTTTGGTCTTGGCCATAGTGGAGTTTGGAGTGTGACTGTTTGAGGTTGTGGACAGGTGTCTTTTATACTGATAACAAGTTCAAACAGGTGCCATTAATACAGGTAACGAGTGGAGGACAGAGGAGCCTCTTAAAGAAGAAGTTACAGGTCTGTGAGAGACAGAAATGTTGCATGTTTATAGGTGACCAAATACTTATTTTCCACCATAATTTGCAAATAAATTCATGAAAAATCCTACAATGTGATTTTCTGGATTTTTTTTCTCAATTTGTCTGTCATAGTTGACGTGTACCTATGATGAAAATTAAATACTTTTTTTCCCCACTGTATGTATATACTGCATTCTATTCTATAATATTCTTCTGTATCTTAGTCTATGCCGCTCTGTTATTGCTTGTCCATATATGTATATATTCTTAATTCCATTCCTTACTTAGATTTGTGTGTATTGGATTTCGCTACACCCACAATAACATCTGCTAAACACGTGTATGTGACAAATAAAATGTGATTTGATTTGATATGGCTATTACTGTATATTTAAGGATATATTTTGATGAGAACTGTATCTCCTTAATACCATGGCAACACCTTCCATCTATGAGCTGGTTGTTGGTCACTGGCCGTCCGCCCACAGAACACTTCATCATAGGAGGTATTATCTTATGGCCGTCCGCCCACAGAACACTTCATCATAGGAGGTATTATCTTATGGCCGTCCGCCCACAGAACACTTCATCATAGGAGGTATTATCTTATGGCCGTCCGCCCACAGAACACTAAATAAATAGTAAAGTAAAGTACAGACACCCCCAAAAACTACTTAAGTAGTACTTTAAAGTATTTTTACTTAAGTACTTTACACCGCTGGCAAAATTAATTCCGCTACCTAAGAATAGTAAAGCCCCCTTTACTGGCTCAAATAGTCGACCAATTAGTCTGTTACCAACCCTTAGTAAAGTTCTGAAAAAAATGGTGTTTGACCAGATATAATGCTATTTCACAGTAAACAAATTGAAAACAGACTTTTAGCACACTTCTAGGGAAGGACGTTCAATAAGCACAGCTTTTACACAAATGACTGATGATTGGCTGAGAAAGATTGTTTTGACGCATGTAGTCAAGTGCTGTAATCAGTCATATATCTACTGTCCTGTACTGTACTGGGCTCAGTCAGATATCTACTGTCGTCAACACTTTTTTGTTGTTTTATTCTACTTTTTTGGTATTATGAGATGGTACTATGCACTGGTCTGAACCCAGACTGTTTTCCATTAGGAAAAGATGTAGCAGTTAAAAGGGATCTAAGCTGAGTATTAATAAATGATTCCAGGATTTTTGCTAGGCAAGAGAGTTTGGAAATGGGACGATAATTATTCAGATCACTCGGGTCGCCACCTTCATGTAAACGAAGCACATGGGCCGCCTTCCAAACTATAGGGATAGTACTCGATATAATTGTCAAGTTAAAAAATATGTGTTAATGCTTCCGCAATCAATGGAGTAGAATGCTGTAATGAGAAGGGGATCAAGCATATCAGCCCCAGCAGATGTTTTTACATCAATCATAAGTAGTGGTTCCAATACATCAGAAGGAGACAGTGGCTCCAGAGAGTACAAGGATTCACTGGGGTCGTCTGGTCCTCTATCAACTGGACTAGCGGCTGGGAGAGGGACGGGGCAGTTTAAGGACTGACCCGGGTCTATTAAACCAACATTTATTTCAAACAAAAAAATCAATAATGATGTCAGAGTTCAGTATAACTTGCTTGGGTAGGGAAGGAGAGGAATTTCCACGATTTAGCGCCTTAACTGTTTTCCAAAATATAGATGGATCACCAGCAGAGTCAGCGAAATAATTTATTGATTTGATTTAGCCTTTTTTTTACTAAGGACGTGCATTTATTTCTCAGATGGCCAGTTCAGTCTGAGTGGACAGGCCAGGCAGGGATCACCCCGCTAGGCAGAGACCCGGCTCCAATGCTGCAGGCTTCTCTGGCTCGGGGACCTCAGCTCCAAGGCTGAAGGCTCTATGTGCTGCAGACTCCTGAACTGCAGGCTCCAATGCTGCAGGCTCCACTGGCTCCAAGGCTCACACGCTGGCGGCAGGTAGCTTTGTGGTTAAGAGCGTTGTGCCAGTAACCGAAAGGTTGCTGGTTCTAATCCCCGAACAAATCTGTCGATGTGCCCTTGAGCAAGGCACGTAACCCTAATTGCTCTGGATAAGAGCATCTGCTAAATGAATCAATACAAGACTAGTGGATTATTGTTAATCATTTTATTTTTTTAAAGAGACCATTCTTATTTACAACACATAACGTTATCAGTGATTGTTACAGCATTTTCACTGATACAACAACACATGGGCTATTGGTGGTATTCTACAGTTCCAAAGTTTTTGTTTTTGTTTCCATATTAATTCATATTAATTGATTCAGTTATCATTCAATAAAGAACATACAATGCAGAAGCAACTTCCTGAAACCACATGGTCTAGCTTCCTAGCTGGTGTTATCACAATGCTTAACTTTTTTATTTTTATTTTTTTTAAACATTTTTTAGTCATTTAGCAGACGCTCTTATCCAGATCGACTTACAGTTAGTGAGTGCACACATTTTTCATACTGACTGAGCCCAGTACAGGACTGAAATAGGTTCCGGTTCTGATTTTGGGTGCTGGTACTGTTTATATTTAGGTGCAGGACAACAATACTTTTGAGCTAATGTTCTATAAGAGGTGCAGGAATGCAAGCAGTATAAAATGTCATAATCTCTATTGACAGGATTCTACACAAACCCTACTGTACCGTACTGTACTGGGCCCAGTCAGATATCTACTGTACCGTAATGTCCTGGGCCCAGTCAGATATCTACTGTACTGTACCGTAAAGTCCTGGGCCCAGTCAGATATCTACTGTACCGTACTGTCCTGGGCCCAGTCAGATATCTACTGTACTGTACTGGGCTTAGTCAGATATCTACTGTACTGTCCTGGGCTCAGTCAGATATCTACTGTGCTGTACTGGGCTAAGTCAGATATCTACTGTGCTGTACTGGGCTATGTCAGATATCTAATATACTGTGCTGGGCTCAGTCAGATATTTTACATTTTACATTTTAGTCATTTAGCAGACGCTCTTATCCAGAGTGACTTACATTTAGTGAGTGCATACATTAAAAAAAAAAAATATATATATATATACTGCAGGTTGGAACTGAGGCACCCGAGCCAGAGAAGCCTGCAGCATTGGAGCCGGGTCTCTGCCTAGCGAGGTGATCCCTGCCTGGCCTGTCCGCTCAGACTGAACTGGCCATCTGCAGCTTTATCACGATCCGGTTACCCTGGCAATGCCAGCCACACAGTAAGACCCATTCAGACTCAAGGCGTCAGGAACAGGACTATATATATACTCCTTGTCCGCCACCCTCCCACAGCCAGATAACCAGACTCTCACTGTAACCCGCCTTCTTTTAATCAGGTTGGAAAACTACATTCCATCACGCAAGAGGAAATATATTACAAAGAATCCGTGAAACCAAAATACTGTCATGAAAAATAAAAGGATGAAATGGTTAAAACGCTCCTCAATATCAGATATATTATATATATATATATTATATTATATTATATATATTAACCACAGAGGTGTTTCATTTTGAATGGCAGAGCTGGGCTCCCTCTCTAACCCAGGGACTTAGGTTATATATAGAATGTCGCACAGAGAGATAGAACTCTGTGCTGAGCTGCACGAACAGACTCCCATCCGGCGGAATAATTCATAACCTGTTTCATTATTAACCATTCACACGTCACTGTTAAAGAACGCAGGGCACTGCCTCCTGCTCTCGCATGCATGGCCCACTCAACCAGTGACTGCTGGGGGGAAGAAGGTAGAGGGGCAACAGAACAGTTCTAATGACAGGAAATATATTTATTCCAGAATTACAACATAATGTAGCATTAGCTAGCCGGGTGGAATCGAAAGTAAAGGTCATGTTTTTTAATAGTGGTTGTATCTAGAATATGTAGAATACAATATCGAGCTAGTTAACACTCAGCAACAGTCACTATGCTATCTAGCGCCTCTTTAACTGTATGAAAATGGAGAGGTGGACCTACATGTGAAAAACATCAATTTCAGGTCTGTCAATAGTGGCATCTTTCATGCTGTATCTACCTACCAGTGTTGGTGATGCTAATGTCAGACAGCCTAGCTTCAATAGGTCCATTTCTCTCACCACCACGGAATGGCCCAAAGTTCCAACCAACAACTCTTCAATCAAGCCTCATTGATTACCTTATGAAAGCTCAATGTAGTCTCAGAACAGAAGGCCGTGGTGACGTCAGGTGATAAATGTGCTGCTGTACCCAGTATAGTCAGTAAGGTTACTCCAGAGACAATGTATGACTTTGCAAGGTCTTAAAGTCCCACTCCAGTCTCCTTCTCACCTCATTTAACAGCTGATTTCCTTAACAAAAGGGAACATCTCAATAGGTGGTCCAGGTATGTCATGACATCACAAGTGGGCCGTTCCTCTTTTTTAAATTTTAGTCATTTAGCAGACGCTCTTATCCAGAGCGACTTACAGTTAGTGCATACATAATTTGTATTTATTTTTTCATACCCCATGTGGGAATCGAACCCACAACCCTGGCGTTGCAAACGCCATGCTCTATCAACTGAGCTACATCCCTGCCGGCCATTCCCTCCCCTACCCTGGACAACGCTGGGCCAATTGTGCGCCGCCCCACGGGTCTCCCGGTCACGGCCAGCTACGACAGAGCCTGGATTTGAACCAGGATCTCTAGTGGCACAGCTAGCACTGGGATGCAGTGCCTTAGACCACTGCGCCACTCGGGAGATTACTTTTGTTCTCTACTGCTCCTCTAGCAAGGGGGGGGGGGGGCTGATGACATCACAGATTCCCATCAGACCAACTCCTTGAATGGGGGGAGGCTGATGTCTATTTTAATAAACCTAACTCAGTGGTACATTTAAGCGCTGGCTGTAGCGCTGTAGGTTCAGGGGTGTGTCAGAAACGTTTTCGCTATTTTCACAGCCGGAATCATGAGCGCAATAGCTGGAGGTGGCACGAAAAAAGGGCTGTGTCGAGGCTTGACTCCTCACTGGCCAATCAACACGTTCCGTGGCTTCATACTGCATGCGTTTGTCTCTAGGTCTGTAGGGTATTGACGGTCTTTGCGTTGTCATCAACTCCAATTCAGCTGGAGGCACGGACTATTCCCGTCCTGGTCCATTGTGGATTGATATGACAGTTTATTAGCATAGGCTACAGTAACGAGTATTAGCATAGGCTACAGTAACGAGTATTAGCATAGGCTACAGTAACGAGTATTAGCATAGGCTACAGTAACGAGTATTAGCATAGGCTACAGTAACGAGTATTAGCATAGGTTACAGTAACGAGTATTAGCATAGGCTACAGTAACGAGTATTAGCATAGGCTACAGTAACGAGTATTAGCATAGGCTACAGTAACGAGTATTAGCATAGGCTACAGTAACGAGTATTAGCATAGGCTACAGTAACGAGTATTAGCATAGGCTACAGTAATGAGTATTAGCATAGGCTACAGTAATGAGTATTAGCATAGGCTACAGTAACGAGTATTAGCATAGGCTACAGTAACGAGTATTAGCATAGGCTACAGTAACGAGTATTAGCATAGGCTACAGTAACGAGTATTAGCATAGGCTACAGTAACGAGTATTAGCAACAGTAAGAAAAAAAAAAAAACTCTATATATTTGGAGTGTTGGCCGTCAACATTGTTGCAATTGGCTTCAATGAGCCTACAGGTCTTTCCGCATCGCACTTCTCCTAAAATAAAAACTACTAGGCTCCTGTAAATGGTATTGTATGTATGAAGGACGTTGTCAATATATCCAGACATAGCCTAGCCTTGATAATGCATTATAGGACTGAATCATTTAAGTACGTTTGGAGGAGCACCTCTCTATTAACCGGATGAGAAGATGGGGATGGATACTTGAACAAGTGAAATGTAGTATGCAGGTGGGCAAATGTGTTTTAGGGTGTGCAGTGTATTCTCAATTCAATTCAATTCTAGACCATTTAAACTCCTTTATGGAGAGACTAGTTTGCAAGACCAGGATCAAAAAGACCCCACACACCGAACCATACGTTAGGGTACTAAGGACTTGAAATTATCTGGTTTTTAAAACAACAACAACAACATTTATAAATAGTATGGAGTCAGAAACATGATATCATGAATCGGTTCTCTCGTTCAACGGCACCGTGCAAACCTAGGCTTAAATGTCTTTACGCACACGTCTATACAAACTACTAGGCTACTGTCAGTTGTATTGTCGCCTGTATATACCCATCCCTCTGCAACTGGATTCATCTCCTCCTCCACACTGACTCTAAACACAGGGGTCCCCAAGGAGTGTGTCCTCAGCCCTCTGCTGTACTCTCTGTTCACCCACGCAGTTTGCTGACGACACCACTTATGTATCACGACGGCACAAAGAGGCGGTGACGGCACCAGTACAGATCATCTGAAGGAAGTAGCTCCATCAGGTCTCCTACGTATGTACACCAGACTCTCTCCACTCTCCTACACTCTCTCCACTCTCCTACACTCTCTCCACTCTCCTACACTCTCTCCACTCTCCTACACTCTCTCTCCACTCTCCTACACTCTCTCCACTCTCCTACACTCTCTCTCCACTCTCCTACACTCTCTCCACTCTCCTACACTCTCTCCACTCTCCTACACTCTCTCTCCACTCTCCTACACTCTCTCCACTCTCCTACACTCTCTCCACTCTCCTACACTCTCTCCACTCTCCTACACTCTCTCCACTCTCCTACACTCTCTCCACTCTCCTACACTCTCTCCACTCTCCTACACTCTCTCTCCACTCTCCTACACTCTCTCTCCACTCTCCTAAACTCTCTCCACTCTCCTACACTCTCTCCACTCTCCTACACTCTCTCGACTCTCCTCCACTCTCCTACACTCTCTCTCCACTCTCCTACACTCTCTCCACTCTCCTACACTCTCTCCACTCTCCTACACTCTCTCTCCACTCTCCTACACTCTCTCCACTCTCCTACACTCTCTCCACTCTCCTACACTCTCTCCACTCTCCTACACTCTCTCCACTCTCCTACACTCTCTCTCCACTCTCCTACACTCTCTCTCCACTCTCCTACACTCTCTCCACTCTCCTAAACTCTCTCCACTCTCCTACACTCTCTCCACTCTCCTACACTCTCTCCACTCTCCTCCACTCTCCTACACTCTCTCCACTCTCCTACACTCTCTCCACTCTCCTACACTCTCTCCACTCTCCTACACTCTCTCCACTCTCCTACACTCTCTCCACTCTCCTACACTCTCTCCACTCTCCTACACTCTCTCCACTCTCCTACACTCTCTCCACTCTCCTACACTCTCTCCACTCTCCTACACTCTCGACTCTCCTACACTCTCTCGACTCTCCTACACTCTCTCCACTCTCCTACACTCTCTCCACTCTCCTACACTCTCTCCACTCTCCTACACTCTCTCCACTCTCCTACACTCTCTCCACTCTCCTACACTCTCTCCACTCTCCTACACTCTCTCCACTCTCCTACACTCTCTCTCCACTCTCCTACACTCTCTCCACTCTCCTAAACTCTCTCCACTCTCCTACACTCTCTCCACTCTCCTACACTCTCTCGACTCTCCTCAACTCTCCTACACTCTCTCGACTCTCCTACACTCTCTCCACTCTCCTACACTCTCTCCACTCTCCTACACTCTCTCCACTCTCCTACACTCTCTCGACTCTCCTACACTCTCTCCACTCTCCTACACTCTCTCCACTCTCCTACACTCTCTCCACTCTCCTACACTCTCTCCACTCTCCTACACTCTCGACTCTCCTACACTCTCTCGACTCTCCTACACTCTCTCCACTCTCCTACACTCTCTCGACTCTCCTACACTCTCTCCACTCTCCTACACTCTCTCCACTCTCCTACACTCTCTCCACTCTCCTACACTCTCTCCACTCTCCTACACTCTCTCCACTCTCCTACACTCTCTCCACTCTCCTACACTCTCGACTCTCCTACACTCTCTCCACTCTCCTACACTCTCTCTCCACTCTCCTACACTCTCTCCACTCTCCTACACTCTCTCCACTCTCCTACACTCTCTCCACTCTCCTACACTCTCTCCACTCTCCTACACTCTCTCTCCACTCTCCTACACTCTCTCCACTCTCCTACACTCTCTCTCCACTCTCCTACACTCTCTCCACTCTCCTACACTCTCTCCACTCTCCTACACTCTCTCTCCACTCTTCTACACTCTCTCCACTCTCCTACACTCTCTCCACTCTCCTACACTCTCTCTCCACTCTCCTACACACTCTCTCCACTCTCCTACACACTCTTGACTCTCCTACGTAGGCCCTCCTTGGTTGGGGACAGAAGCACCAGATCATCTCTCTCTCTCTTTCTCGCTCTCTCTCTCTATCTGCCCTCTTTTTCAATTCAATTCAATTTAAATTCAATTGAAGGGCTTTATTGGCATGGGAAACGTATGTTAACATTGCCAAAGCAAGTGAAGTAGATCATAAACAAAAGTGAAATAAACAATAAATATTAACAGTAAACATTACACTCAGAAGTTCCAAAGGAATAAAGACATTTCAAATGTCATATTATGTATATATACAGTGTTGTAACGACATGCAAATAGTTAAAGTAAAAAAGGGAAAATAAATCAACATAAATATGGGTTCTATTTACAATGGTGTTTGTTCTTCACTGGTTGCCCTTATTTGTGGCAACAGGACACAAATCTTGCTGCTGTGATGGCACACTGGGGTTTTTCACCCAGTAGATAAGGGAGTTTATCAAAATTGGATTTGTCTTTGAATTCTTTGTGGATCTGTGTAATTTGAGGGAAATATGTGTCTCTAATATGGTCATACATTTGGCAGGAGGTTAGGAAGTGCAGCTCAGTTTCCACCTCATTTTGTGGGCAGTGTGCACATAGCCTGTCTTCTCTTGAGAGCCATGTCTGCCTACAGCGACCTTTCTCAATAGCAAGGCTATGCTTACTGAGTCTGTACATAGTCAAAGCTTTCCTTAAGTTTGGGTCAGTCACAGTGGTCAGGTATTCTGCCACTGTGTACTCTCTGTTTAGGGCCAAATGACATTCTAGTTTGCTCTGTTTTTTTGTTAATTCTTTCCAATGTGTCAAGTAATTATCTTTTTGTTTTCCCATGACTTGGTTGGGTCTAATTGTGTTGTTGTCCTGGGGCTCTGTGGGGTCTGATTGTGTTTGTGAACAGAGCCCCAGGACCAGCTTGCTTAGGGGACTCTTCTCCAGGTTCATCTCTCTGTAGGTGATGGCTTTGTTATGGAAGGTTTGGGAATTGCCTCATTTTAGGTGGTTGTAGAATTTAACGGCTCTTTTCTGGATTTTGATCATTAGCGGGTATCGGCCTAATTCTGCTCTGCATGCATTATTTGGTGTTTTACAATATTTTTGCAGAATTCTGCATGTAGAGTCTCAATTTGGTGTTTGCCCCATTTTGTGAATTCTTGGTTGGCGAGCGGACCCCAGACCTCAGAACCATAAAGGGCAATGGGTTCTATAACTGATTTAAATATTTTTAGCCAGATCCTAATTGGGCTGTTACATTTTATGTTCCTTTTGATGGCATAGAAGGCCCTTCTTGCCTTGTCTCTCAGATCGTTCACAGCTTTGTGGAAGTTACCTGTGGCGCTGATGTTTAGGCCGAGGTATGTATCGTTTTGTGTGTGCTCTAGGGCAATGGTGTCTAGATGGAATTTGTATTTGTGGTCCTGGCAACTGGACTGAGATTAACTGTCAGGGCCCAGGTCTGACAGAATCTGTGCAGAAGATCTAGGTGCTGCTGTAGGCCCTCCTTGGTTGACAGAAGCATCAGATCATCAGCAAACAGTAGACATTTTACTTCAGATTCTAGTAGGGTGAGGCCGGGTGCTGCAGACTGTTCTAGTGCCCTTGCCAATTTGTTGATATGTATGTTGAAGAGGGTGGGGCTTAAACTGCATCCCTGTCTCACCCCACGGCCCTGTGGAAAGAAATCGGTGTGTTTTTGCCCATTTTAACCGCACACTTGTTGTTTGTGTACATGGATTTTATAATGTTGTATGTTTTCCCCCCAACACCCTTTCCATCAATTTGTGTAGCAGACCCCCTTTTTTGAAGTCAACAAAGCAAGAGAAGACTTTGCCTTTGTTTTGGTTTGTTTCAATTAGGGTGTGTAGGGTGAATACGTGGTCTGTCCTACGGTCATTTGGTAAAAAGCCAATTTGACATTTGCTCAGTACATTGTTTTCACTGAGGAAATTAACTAATCTGCTGTTAATGATAATGCAGAGGATTTCCCCAAGGTTGCTGTTGACACATTTCCAAAGTTAGTAATTGGGGTCAAATTTGTCTCCACTTTTGTGGATTGGGGTTATCAGTCCTTGGTTCCAAATATTGGGGAAGATGCCAGAGCTGAGGATGATGTTAAAGAGTTTAAGGATAGCCAATTGGAATTTGTGGTCTGTATATTTTATCATTTCATTTAGGATACCATCAACACCACAGGCCTTTTTGGGTTGGAGGGTTTGTATTTTGTGCTGTAGTTCATTCAATGTAATTGGAGAATCCAGTGGGTTCTGGTAGTCTTTCATAGCTGATTCTAAGATTTGTATTTGATCATGTATATGTTTTTGTTGTTTGTTATAGGGCCATAAAGATTGGAGAAGTGGTTTACCCACACATCGCCGCTTTAAATAGATATAGCTCTTCGTGTTGTTGTTTGTTTATTGTTTTCCAATTTTCCCAGAAGTGGTTGGAGTCTAAGGATTCTTCAATTACATTCAGCTGATTTCTGACGTGCTGTTCCTTCTTTTTCCGTAGTGTATTTCTGTATGGATGGGACTACCAGCTCTCTGTAACCTAGAGGGCAACCAGTGGTTCTGTCTCCTCTATACCATGTTTCTTGTAGGATGACAATGTCTGTATTTCCAATGTCTTTGATGAAGTCTGGGTTCTCCCTCCCTCCCTCCCTCCTTCCTACGTAGACCAACCACTTCCAGGCTTCTAGAGGTCCAGAGCGTCTGTCTTGTCACACCCCAGAGCCCAGCTCTGAGTGACTGACAGTTCAGACTGAGTAGAAAGAGCAGGTCTGTGCCACTGGAGGATCTCTGAGCCTTTTAGTGTGTTCTGCCAGGCAGAGAGACTACCCGCCTGGTGCCTGCCTCTCTCCTCTCTCTCTCTCTCTCTCTCTCTCTCTCTCTCTCTCTC
>CM062483.1:61534491-61586991 GCA_031479575.1 Coregonus ussuriensis | reverse complement strand
CAATTTACAATCTGTAGAAACAATGAGAATAGAAAGGTTCAGAACTTTTGTAAGACATCACAATACAGTTGAAATATATATGGCAAATATGAATCCTATATGGATGGTGTTAAGAGATAGATGGGAGGTGTTGAATGGAGTTGAAGGATGGGGCTAATAACAACTAACAACAACTAATAACAACAAGATAACTAATGTAAAGAATACTGTGTCCATAATAAGTATATAGGTTATAGGTTGAGAGCTTTTGTGAAAGAGCACAGTTAGAAAGATATGGCATATAGAAGCAAACCGGATGGACATCATGAAAATGATCGGAGAGGTTGAGGGTAGAGGAAGTCCAGGAGTAAAAACAAACAAAATGTAATTATTGTCCATAAAATGTAGATAGTAAGTATAAGCTGGAAATAGAGGCCTAAGCGTTGTTGTTCACTAGTTTACTCCAAGTAGGGAAAGGGTGGCGGGGTTGGAAAGTAATAAAGGGGAATATATATATATTTTTAAAGGATATGTGTATGTATGTATGTGTGTATATGTGTATGTATGTGTGTATCTATATATATATATATATATTTTTTTTAACATGGGGGATTGGAAGTGATGCAGATGGAACATTGATACATACATTGATGGAAGTTACAATCTATCTGCAATATTAAGCTGGTCTCCGGCAGCCTCTGGAACTGCCGTTCTGCGGCCAACAAGGCAGAGTTCATCTCAGCCTATGCTACCCTCCAGTCCCTCGACTTCTTGGCGCTGACGGAAACATGGATTACCACTGAAAACACTGCTACTCCTACTGCTCTTTCCTCGTCTGATCATGTGTTCTCGCATACCCCGAGAGCATCTGGTCAGCGCGGCGGTGGCACAGGAATCCTCATCTCTCCCAAGTGGACATTCTCTCTTTTCCCCCTGACCCATCTGTCTATCTCTTCATTTGAATTCCATGCTGTCACAGTCACTAGCCCATTCAAGCTTAACATCCTTGTCATTTATCGCCCTCCAGGTTCCCTTGGAGAGTTCATCAATGAGCTTGACCCCTTGATAAGTTCCTTTCCTGAGGATGGCTCACCCCTCACAGTTCTGGGTGACTTTAACCTCCCTACATCTGCCTTTGACTAATTTCTCTCTGCCTCCTTCTTTCCACTCCTTTCCTCTTTTGACCTCACCCTCTCACCGTCCCCCCCTACTCACAAGGCAGGCAATACGCTTGACCTCATCTTTACTAGATTCTGTTCTTCTACTAATCTCACTGCAACTCCCCTCCAAGTCTCCGACCACTACTTTGTATCCTTTTCTCTCTCGCTCTCCTCCAACACTACTCACTCTGCCCCTACTCAGATGGTAATGTGCCGTCGCAAGCTTCGCTCTCTCTCTCCCGCTACTCTCTCCTCTTCCATCCTATCATCTCTTCCCTCTGCTAAATCCTTCTCCCTCCGATCTCCTGATTCTGCCTCCTCAACCCTCCTCTCCTCCCTTTCTGCATCCTTTGACTCTCTATGTCCCCTATCCTCCAGGCCGGCTCGATTCTCCCCTCCTGCTCCGTGGCTTGACGACTCATTGCGAGCTCACAGAAGAGGGCTCCGGGCAGCCGAGCGGAAATGGAGGAAAACTAGACTCCCTGCGGACCTGGCATCTTTTCACTCCCTCCTCTCTACATTTTCTTCCTCTGTTTCTGCTGCTAAAGCCACTTTCTACCACTCTAAATGTCAAGCCTCTGCCTCTAACCCTAGGAAGCTCTTTGCCATCTTCTCCTCCCTGCTGAATCCTCCTCCTCCTCCCCCTCCCTCCTCCCTCTCTGTGGATGACTTCGTCAACCATTTTGAAAAGAAGGTTGATGACATCCGATCCTCATTTATTAAGTCAAATGACAACGCTGGTCCTGCTCACACTCCCCTACCCTATGCTTTGACTTCTTTCTCCCCTCTCTCTCCAGATGAAATCTTGCGACTTGTGATGGCCAGCCGCCCAACAACCTGCCCGCTTGACCCTATCCCCTCCTCTCTTCTCCAGACCATTTCCGGAGACCTTCTCCCTTACCTCACCTCGCTCATCAACTCATCCTTGACCGCTGGCTATGTCCCTTCCGTCATCAAGAGAGCGAAAGTTGCACCCCTCCTCAAAAAACCTACACTCGATCCCTCCAATGTCAACAACTACAGACCCTTCTTTCTTTTCTCTCCAAAACTCTTGAGCGTGCCGTCTCTAGCCAACTCTCCTGCTATCTCTCTCAGAATGACCTTCTTGATCCAAACCAGTCAGGTTTCAAGACTGGTCTTTCAACTGAGACTGCTCTTCTTTGTGTCACGGAGGCTCTCCGCACTGCTAAAGCTAACTCTCTCTCCTCTGCTCTTGTCCTTCTAGACCTATCTGCTGCCTTTGATACTGTGAACCATCAGATCCTCCTCTCCACCCTCTCCGAGTTGGGCATCTCCGGCGCTGCTCATTCTTGGATTGCGTCCTACCTGACAAGTCGCTCCTACCAGGTGGCGTGGCGAGAATCTGTCTCCGCACCACATGCTCTCACCACCGGTGTCCCCCAGGGCTCAGTTCTAGGCCCTCTCCTATTCTCTCTATACACCAAGTCACTTGGCTCTGTCATATCCTCACATGGTCTCTCCTATCATTGCTACGCAGACGACACACAATTAATATTCTCCTTTCCCCCTTCTGATAACCAGGTGGCGAATCGCATCTCTGCATGTCTGCCAGACACATCAGTGTGGATGTCGGATCACCACCTCAAGCTGAACCTTGGCAAGACGGAGCTGCTCTTCCTCCCGGGGAAGGACTGCCCGCTCCATGATCTCACTATCACGGTTGACAACTCCATTCTGTCCTCCTCCCAGAGTGCAAAGAACCTTGGCGTGACCCTGGACAACACCCTGTCATTCTCCGCTAACATCAAAGCAGTGACCCGATCCTGCAGGTTCATGCTCTACAACATTCGCAGAGTACGACCCTGCCTTACACAGGAAGCGGCACAGGTCCTAATCCAGGCACTTGTCATCTCCCGTCTGGATTACTGCAACTCGCTGTTGGCTGGCCTCCCTGCCTGTGCCATTAAACCCCTACAACTCATCCAGAATGCCGCAGCCGGTCTGGTGTTCAACCTTCCCAAGTTCTTTCACGTCACCCCCCTCCTCCGCACACTCCACTGGCTTCCAGTTGAAGCTCGCATCCGTTACAAGACCATGGTGCTTGCCTATGGAGCAGTGAGGGGAACGGCACCTCCGTACCTTCGGGCTCTGATCAGTCCCTACACCCAAACGAGGGCATTGCGTTCATCCACCTCTGGCCTGCTGGCTCCCCTTCCTCTGCGGAAGCATAGTTCCCGCTCAGCCCAGTCAAAACTGTTCGCTGCTCTGGCACCCCAATGGTGGAACAAGCTCCCTCACGACGCCAGGACAGCGGAGTCACTCACCACCTTCCGGAGACATTTGAAACCCCACCTCTTTAAGGAATACCTGGGATAGGATAAAGTAATCCTTCTACCCCCCCCCCCCCCCCCCCCCCCCCCAAAAAAAAAAAAAAAAGTGTAAAGTGGTTATCCCACTGGCTATAGGGTGATTGCACCAATTTGTAAGTCGCTCTGCGCTTTCCCTTTTAACCTCTACGGGATCGGTGTCCCGTATACGGGACGGTTGAGCTATCGTGCGCTAATGTGATTAGCATGACTGTTGTAAGTAACAGCAAACTTTCCAGGACATAGACATGTCTTATATGGGCAGAAAGCTTAAATTATTGTTAATCTAACTGCACTGTCCAATTTACAGTAGCTGTTACAGTGAATAAAGACCATGCTATTGTTTGAGGAGAGTGCACAACAACAAAAACTGTTTCACGGCAACTGGTTTGATACATTTGATACATTCACCTCTGAAGGTAAATAATGTACTTACATTCAGTAATCTTGCTCTGATCTGTCATCCTGAGGGTCCCAGAGATAAAATATAGCATAGTTTTGTTTGATAAAATCAATTTTTATATTCAAATGTAGGAACTGGGTTCTACAGTTTGAACCCTTGCTGTCTCTGGCTCCACACCCACCCTGCCCGGCCATCTAGATGTGTGAAATTTAGTGTATAAGCTAATGATCCATCATGTATGACATTCCTGGGAGTGTGTAAACTTACATTTTGTATTACCATATAATTTTTGTATGTTCTCTATAGTTATGTACTTGAAAATGTATCAATTGACCAATTTGGCACATTTGGGCAGACTTGATACAAAATAGTCCAGTATAATAATAATAATAATATGCCATTTAGCAGACAGCTTTTATCCAAAGCGACTTACAGTCATGCGTGCATACATTTTTTTTGTGTATGGGTGGTCCCGGGGATCGAACCCACTACCTTGGCGTTACAAGCGCCGTGCTCTACCAGCTGAGCTACAGAGGACCACATTGCAATGCTTCACTGGATCAATCTGAAACTTTGTACACACACTGCTGCCATCTAATGGCCAACATGTAAATTGTGCCTAAACTGCAATATTATATTGTGGCCTTTCTCTTGCATTTCAAAGATGGAACAAAAACATAAATAAATAGAAAACGCATGTTTTTTTGTTTGTATTATCTTTTACCAGATCTAATGTGTTATATTCTCCTACATTAATTTCACATTTCCACAAAGTGTTTCCTTTCAAATGGTATCATGAATATGCACACCTTTGCTTCAGGTCCTGAGCTACAGGCAGTTATATTTGGGAATGTCATTTTAGGCGAACAATGAAAAAAAAGGGTCCGATCCTTAAGAGGTTAAAAGAGCATGCCAATAGTCTATGCAAATAGTATACCAGGCGGTGATGCAACCGGTCAGGATGCTCTCGATGGTGCGGCTGTAGAACTTTCTGAGGATCTGGAGACCCATGCCAAATATTTTCAGTCTCCTGAGGGGGAATAGGTGTTGTCATGCCCTCTTAAGGACTGTCTTGGTGTGTTTGGACCATGATCATTTGTTGGAGATGTGGACACCAAGGAACTTGAAACTCTCGACCCCCTCCACTACAGCCCCATCGATGTGAATGGGGGCGTGTTCGTCCCGTCCTTTTCCTGTAGTCCACGATCAGCTCCTTTGTCTTGGTCACGTTGAGGGAGAGGTTGTTGTCCTGGCACCACACTGCCAGGTCTCTGACCTCTTCCCTATAGGCTGTCTCATCGTTGTCGGTGATCCGGCCTACCACTGTTGTGTCGTCAGCAAACTTTTTTATTTTTTTATTTTATTTCACCTTTATTTAACCAGGTAAGCCAGTTGAGAACAGGTTCTCATTTACAACTGCGACCTGGCCAAGACAAAGCAAAGTAGTGCAACAAAAACAACACAGAGTTACATATGGGGTAAAAAAAAAAACATAAAGTCAGAAATACAACAGAAAATATATATACAGTGTGTGCAAATGTAGCAAGTTATGGAGGTAAGGCAATAAATAGGCTATAGTGCAGAATAATTACAATAGTATTAACACTGGAATGCTAGATGTGCAAGAGATTATGTGCAAATAGAGATACTGGGGTGCAAAAGAGCAAATTAAATAACAATATAGGGATGAGGTAGTTGGGTGGGCTAATTTCAGATGGGCTGTGTACAGGTGCAGTGATCGGTAAGGTGCTCTGACAACTGATGCTTAAAGTTATTGAGGGAGATAAGAGTCTCCAGCTTCAGAGATTTTTGCAATTCGTTCCAGTCATTGGCAGCAGAGAACTGGAAGGAATGGCGGCCAAAGGAGGTGTTGGCTTTGGGAATGACCAGTGAGATATACCTGCTGGAGCGCAGACTACGGGTGGGTGCTGCTATGGTGACCAATGAGCTAAGATAAGGCGGGCGATTTGCCTAGCAGTGATTTATAGATGGCCTGGAGCCAGTGGGTTTGACGACGAACATGTAGTGAGGACCAGCCAACAAGAGCGTACAGGTCACAGTGGTGGGTAGTGTATGGTTCCACGGCTCGGTGAAACTTAATGATGGTGTTGGAGTCGTGCTTGGCCACGCAGTCGTGGGGGGCCCCCGTGTTGAGGATCAGCGTGGCCGATGTGTTGTTGCCTACTTACCACCTGGGGGCGGCACGTCAGGAAGTCCAGGATCCAGTTGCAGAGGGAGGTGTTTAGTCCCAGGGTCCTTAGCTTAGTGATGAGCTTTGAGGGCACTATGGTGTTGAACGCTGAACTGTAGCCAATGAACAGCATTCTCACATAGGTGTTCCTTTTGTGCAGGTGGGAAAGGGCAGTGTGGAGTGCGATTGAGATTGCGTCATCTGTGGATCTGTTGGGGCGGTATGCAAATTGGAGTGGGTCTAGGGTTTCCGGGATGATGGTGTTGATGTCAGCCATGACCAGCCTTTCAAAGCACTTCATGGCTACCGACGTGAGTGCTACGGGGCGGTAGTCATTTAGGCAAGACTATGGTGGTCTGCTTGAAACATGTTGGTATCACAGACTCGTTCATGGAGAGGTTGAGAATGTCAGTGAAGACATTTGCCAGTTGGTCAGCGCATACTCTGAGTACACGTCCTGGTAATCCATCTGGCCCCGCGGCTTTGCTGAATGTTGACCTGTTTAAAGGTCTTACTCACATCGGCTACGGAGAGGGTGATCACACATTCGTTCAGGAACAGCTGGTGCTCTCATGCATGCTTCAGTGTTGCTTGCCTCGAAGCGAGCATAAAAGGCTTTTAGCTCGTCTGGTAGGCTCACATCACTGGGCAAATCGCACCTGGGTTTCCCTTTGTAGTCCGTAATAGTTTGCAAGCCCTGCCACATCCGACGAGCGTCAGAGCCGGTGTAGTACGATTCAATCTTAGTCCTCTATTGAAGGTTTGCCTGTTTGATGGTTCGTCTGAGGGCATAGCAGGATTTCTTATAAGCATCCGGGTTAGTGTCCCACTCCTTGAAAGCAGCAGCGCTAGCCTTTAGCTCGGTGCGGATTTTGCCTGTAATCCATGGCTTCTGGTTGGGATATGTACTTACGGTTACTGTGGGGACGACGTCGTCGATGCACTTATTGATGAAGCCGGTGACTGAGGTGGTACACTCCTCAATGCCATTGGATGAATCCTGGAACATATTCCAGTCTGTGCTAGCAAAACAGTCCTGTAGCGTAGCATCCTCGTCATCTGACCACTTCAGTATTGAGCGCGTCACTGGTACTTTCTGCTTTAGTTTTTGCTTGTAAACAGGAATCAGGAGGACAGAATTATGGTCAGATTTGCCAAATGGAGGGCAAGGGAGAGCTTTGTATGCATCTCTGTGTGTGGAGTAAAGGTGGTCTAGAGTTTTTTTCCCTCTGGTTGCACATGTGACATGCTGGTAGAAATGAGGTAAAACGGATTTAAGTTTCCCTGCATTAAAGTCCCCGGCCACTAGGAGCGGCGCTTCTGGATGAGCATTTTCTTGTTTCCTTATGGCCTTATACAGCTCGTTGAGTGCGGTTTGTGGTGGTAAATAGACGGCTACGAAAAATATAGATGAGAACTCTCTTGGTAGATAGTGTGGTCTACAGCTTATCATGAGGTACTCTACCTCAGGGAGCAATACCTCGAGACTACCTTAATATTAGACATCGCACACCAGCTGTTATTGACAGATAGACACACACCCCCACCCCTCGTCTTACCAGACGTAGCTGTTCTATCCTGCCGATGCACGGAAAACCCAGCCAACTGGATATTATCTGTGTCGTCGTTCAGCCACGACTCGGTGAAACACAAGATATTACAGTTTTTAATGTCCCGTTGGTAGGATAGTCTCGAGCGGTGCTCATCCAGTTTATTCTCCAGTGATTGCACGTTGGCCAATTGAACGGATGGTAGAGGCGGGTTACCCACTCGCGGACGAATTCTCACAAGGCACCCCCCCGATCTCCGCCCCCTGTATTTCCGTATTTTCTTCACGCGAATGGCGGGGATTTGGGCCTAGTCTCGGAGAAGCATTATATCCTTCGCGACTCATTAAATAAAACATCTTCGTCCAGTTCGAGGTGAGAAATCACCTGTTCTGATATCCAGAAGCTCTTAAGAGACGGTAGCAGAATAAGTTACAAACAATGCGAAAAAACACACAAAATAGCATAGTTGGTTAGGAGCCCGTAAAAACGGCAGCCATCCCCCTCCGGCGCCATTGAATGCAGGGATCGAAGGGATACAGTGTCCATTGTGAGAGTTACAGCAGCTCTGACCTACCAGAAAGCTGAAAGTACTCCACTCACAATACACCACCCCAATCTCATCACAGCGTAGTTATACTGAACGTCTGGGAATGGAGAGTGGCTGATTGGTTCTAAGATCTCTTTTACATTTTTGCAGACACTCTTATCCAGAGTGACTTACAGGAGCAATTAGGGTTAAGTGCCTTGCTCAAGGGAACAGATCTTTCACCTATTTGACTCAGGGATTTGAACCAGCGACCTTTCAGTTACCTTTCAGCCCAACGCTCTTAACCGCTAGGCTACCTGTCACCCTCCTCAGGAGACGTGATGTGGTAGTGAGGGGAAAGAGTGTGAATCTTCAGAGGTCTGTCACTATGGATGTTTCAGAGGCGTAGCTGCAGCTGTGTTTGAATCTGGGGGGATGGTAGGGGGATGGGTCAATTCTATCTGTTCACCGTTGTGATTGGTGGAGTGAGTGACCGAGTCAAAATGTAGAGTGTTAGTGACGGCAGTGCGGTAGTGTGGTGCCTCCGTTACCTACCTGATATGTGTTGTCAAAGCTGTCATACATGAACCGCGTGATCAGAGACGTCTTCCCAACTACAAGAGAACAGAGAGAGAGAGAGAGAGGAGAGAGAGAGAGAGAGAGAGAGAGAGAGAGAGAGAGAGAGAGAGAGAGAGAGAGAGAGAGAGAGAGAGAGAGAGAGAGAGAGGAGAGAGAGAGAGAGAGAGAGAGAGAGAGAGAGAAGAGAGAGAGATGAGGTGTTAGACAGGTTCTGGAACAGAGAGAGAGAGGGAGCTAGAGACAGTGATATTCCAGCAGTTTGTGCTAAAACAGTAAATAACTCATGACTACACTTTAGTTGAGGTGTCTAACAGAATAAACTATATGAATAACAAACACCCTGATGAAGGCTCTTTAGCTGAAATGTTTGTCCCTTTATAGCCTGAGGACTTTTTTCATTTCATACAATTATTCTTTCTTAGTATTTCCCACAATAAAGCTTTTTCATATGCTAGGCTACCTCCCACTGGGCACAGACGTCAATTCAACATCTATTCCACGTTGAAATTACATGGAAACAACGTTGATTCGACCAACGTGTTCCCAGTGTTCCCAGTGGGCTGCCTCTCTATCCAAATTCCCCACTCAGTACTGAAGCACCCACTCAACAGGCTACCTGAAGGTCAGCTATGGTCCAGGGTGGTCCAGGGTCGTTGAAAGTACTTGAGGAAATTACACATCATCAACAAACACACACAGACACACGCAGACACACACACACACACACACACACACACAGACACACACAGACACACACAGACACACACACACACACGCTCTGGGGCTTTGGGGGTGGCTCCTATGTAAACAGAAAAGCCTGGTTCTGCTCCAGTTGAGGAGGCCGGAAAAGCTCTCGTCCACAAGTCATTTAAATGCTAATTTCCCCAAAGACATAAGAATGTCTGATTTTACAGCGAAACTGATTTGAATGAATAGGGCTCATTGGGCCTGGTAGAAACCCAGCTAGCACATTGGGTTCCTTGGAAGTTGTGGAAACGTACATTTTTGATTTCACATTGATTGTGGGAACGAATCCATACATTTCCTGACCAGTAAAATTGAACGTAAAAAAAAAAAAACTATTCACCACTGGAAGTCTTTCTGTGGGTGAGGTTGTTGGTGTGGAGCCCAGTGGTGCCCAAACCACTGTCCCAATTAGGGATATCTCTCATCAGTATAATTAGCTCCTGTCCAGAAGAAGCCCGAACCCCTTTTCCTTAAACCCAAACCCCTCCTCCTTAGGCACTTACTTAGATGAAACAACTTGATAGGTGTAAGCAACAGGGTGAATGCACTTTGAAGTAAATTTAAGCTCTGTAAAATTATTTTATTGATCATAGTGATTCAGGAGTATCATTGAAACAGGTTAACATGTCCCACCAACATTAGGAAACTATACAGAAAGCTCTTAAATTTCTGAAATAAGTAAATCAAATCAATGATGAGAATAGTCCGATTAACCTATACCTGACACGGACATGGTGGCGTAGCGGAGAGATCGGAGTACCGTGAACCAAGAGGTTGGGAGTTCAAATCCCGGGTGTTGAATTATAATGACTGTATAAATGAGCACAATGTCGTCATCTTTGTCGAATATGTACGTTGAAAACCAAAATCACTGTGTGTGAGTATCCCTAACTGATATACAGAAATGTTCCCACAACGTTCCCATGAAACATGTTGAGTATCCCTAACTGATATACAGAAATGTTCCCACAACGTTCCCATGAAACATGTTGAGTATCCCTAACTGATATACAGAAATGTTCCCGCAACGTTCCCATGAAACATGTTGAGTATCCCTAACTGATGTACAGAAATGTTCCCACAACGTTCCCATGAAACATGTTGAGTATCCCTAACTGATATACAGAAATGTTCCCATGAAACATGTTGAGTATCCCTAACTGATATACAGAAATGTTCCCGCAACGTTCCCATGAAACATGTTGAGTATCCCTAACTGATATACAGAAATGTTCCCACAACTTTCCCATGAAACATGTTGAGTATCCCTAACTGATATACAGAAATGTTCCCATGAAACATGTTGAGTATCCCTAACTGATATACAGAAATGTTCCCATGAAACATGTTGAGTATCCCTAACTGATATACAGAAATGTTCCCGCTATGTTCCCATGAAACATGTTGAGTATCCCTAACTGATATACAAAAATGTTCCCCAAACGTTCCCATGAAACATGTTTAGTATCCCTAACTGATATACAGAAATGTTCCCATGAAACATGTTGAGTATCTCTAACTGATATACAGAAATGTTCCCATGAAACATGTTGAGTATCCCTAACTGATATACAAAAATGTTCCCCAAACTTTCCCATTAAACATGTTTAGTATCCCTAACTGATATACAGAAATGTTCCCATGAAACATGTTGAGTATCTCTAACTGATATACAGAAATGTTCCCATGAAACATGTTGAGTATCCCTAACTGATATACAGAAATGTTCCCATGAAACATGTTGAGTATCCCTAACTGATATACAGAAATGTTCCCATGAAACATGTTGAGTATCTCTAACTGATATACAGAAATGTTCCCGCAACGTTCCCATGAAACATGTTTAGTATCTCTAACTGATATACAGAAATGTTCCCGCAACGTTCCCATGAAACATGTTTAGTATCTCTAACTGATATACAGAAATGTTCCCATGAAACATGTTGAGTATCTCTAACGGATATACAGAAATGTTCCCGCAACGTTCCCATGAAACATGTTGAGTATCCCTAACTGATATACAGAAATGTTCCCATGAAACATGTTGAGAATCTCTAACTGATATACAGAAATGTTCCCGCAACGTTCCCATGAAACAGGTTTAGTATCCCTAACTGATATACAGAAATGTTCCCGCAATGTTCCCATGAAACATGAAAAAGTAGTATCCCTAACCTTGCCAACAGACAAAGAGCTATGAATGGATCAGTGGTTCACCAATCAGGGCGTTGATTGGCTCGGCAACAGTAACAAGGCATGATGTGTAATTAAACTTTTTTGGGGGGAGAGCGTTTCTTTGGGACCATCAGACTTCATCCAGACAACTGATATACAGAAATATTCCCGCAACATTCCCATTAAACATGTCTAGAACATTAAATAGTATATTCTGAGAACATTGTAACCATGCTCTGTGTATGTTTGTGGGGACGTTGATGGAATATTTTCCTAACCCACAGAATACTGGACACATGAATGTTCTTGTAATGGTCCCATGAAACATGTCCAGAACACTAATATCTTAGATTCTGAGAACATGGTAACCACTTTCAGGGTAAGTTCTATTTGACATTAAGGGAATGTTCTATTGGAAGCAGTCCTTGCACATCATTGGAAAATTCCTATGAAAACGTTAGTTAATTAGCTAACGAGACTCTTAAGGGAACGTTCTCTTAAGTTGTGGGAACGTTTGTTGTTAGCTGGGGAGGAGCCTACCATATCTACCTCAGCCTGGGAGGCTCCACGGCCCCTCAGGGCTGAACAAACCTGTCCTGTAACCGCCTCACTCCTCCTCACTCCTCCTCATCCTCCTCCTCACTCCTCCTCACTCCTCCTCATCCTCCTCACTCCTCCTCATCCTCCTCACTCCTCCTCATCCTCCTCACTCCTCCTCCACCTCATCCTCCTCACTCCTCCTCACTCCTCCTCATCCTCCTCATACTCCTCACTCCTCTTCCTCCTCCTCACTTCGCCTCACTCCGCCTCACTCCTCCTCCACTCCTCCTCATCCTCCTCACTCCTCCTCACTCCTCCTCATCCTCCTCACTCCTCCTCACTCCTCCTCATCCTCCTCCACTCCTCATCACTCCTCCTCATCCTCCTCCTCCTCCACTCCTCCTCATTCCTCCTCATCCTCCTCCTCACTCCTCCTCACTCATTTACATTTACATTTACGTCATTTAGCAGACGCTCTTATCCAGAGCGACTTACATTATTTTTTTTCATACACCGAACCCACAACCCTGGCGTTGCAAACGCCATGCTCTATCAACTGAGCTACATCCCTGCCGGCCATTCCCTCCCCTACCCTGGACGACGCTGGGCCAATTGCGCGCCGCCCCATGGGTCTCCCGGTCACGGCCGGCTACGACAGAGCCTGGATTCGAACCAGGATCTCTAGTGGCACAGCTAGCACTGCGATGCAGTGCCTTAGACCACTGCGCCACTTAGACCACTCCACCTCACTCCTCCTCACTCCACCTCCTCCTCACTCCTCCTCACTCCTCCTCCTCACTCCTCCTCACTCCTCCTCATCCTCACTCCTCCTCACTCCTCCTCATCCTCCTCATCCTCCTCCACCTCCTCACTCCTCCACCTCCCTCCACTCCTCCTCACTCCTCCTCATCCTCCTCATCCTCCACTCCTCCTCCTAACTCTGCCTGCTCCTCCACTCTACTATGCCTCCACCTCCCTCTATCTCCATCTCCACTCCTCCTCCTCCTCACTCCTCCTCCACTCCTCCTCATCCTCCTCCACCTCCACCTCCTCACTCCTCCTCATCCTCCTCATCCTCCTCACTCCTCCTCATCCTCCTCATCCTCCTCACTCCTCCTCACTCCTCCTCATCCTCCTCCACTCCTCATCACTCCTCCTCATCCTCCTCCTCCTCCACTCCTCCTCATTCCTCCTCATCCTCCTCCACCTCCACTCCTCCTCACTCCTCCTCCACTCCTCCTCATTCCTCCTCATCCTCCTCACTCCTCCTCACTCCACCTCACTCCTCCTCACTCCTCCTCCTCCTCACTCCTCCTCACTCCTCCTCCTCACTCCACCTCCTCCTCACTCCTCCTCCTCACTCCTCGTCCTCATCCTCCTCCACTCCTCATCACTCCTCCTCACTCCTCCTCACTCCTCCTCATCCTCCTCCACCTCCTCCTCACTCCTCCTCCTCACTCCACCTCCTCCTCACTCCTCCTCACTCCTCCTCATCCTCACTCCTCCTCACTCCTCCTCATCCTCCTCATCCTCCTCCACCTCCTCACTCCTCCACCTCCCTCCACTCCTCCTCACTCCTCCTCATCCTCCTCATCCTCCACTCCTCCTCCTAACTCTGCCTGCTCCTCCACTCTACTATGCTTCCACCTCCCTCTATCTCCCCCTCCACTCCGCACGGGGAACAGATTTGTTTTTCAGACCTGTTATTTTCCTGCTCCTGGTTCAACTATTTGAATCCTGTTCTGAGGTACATAACAAAGCCACGAGAAACACCCTGAGGAGGATTGTTGTTGTTGTAACTGTAACCGTTCACCCACATCACGTTTATTTAAGAAGGTGAATCACAATCGATAGTTGCTGGCGAACAATGATGTTTTTCACATTATTCATTGATATTAGCACAGGCATAGTGTTTTCCTTTTCAGAATTGAGTGAGAAAAAGGTGATTCTCCTTAACTGTTATGCCAACAAGGCATGTTTTCCATTCCTCTGATCTTTCACCTAGATTATAACTGTCCTATGAAACACCATAGTGATTATATCTGTCATATGAAACACGATCATCAAACCCTTGGCTCTGACTGTTGTGGTCCAACTGAAGAATGAAAATGAAACTGCTTCTTCTATATAGAAACCACAGAGACAAACGAAACGTGTCAATCCAAGTTTAGCCAGTAACATCACAAACACATATTGGCACAGTGACAACACCAATCAGGGCTCGTACTATGGAGTGCTGATCCAGGATCAGTTAGGACTGGTGGGAACTGCACTCCTACTCCGAGACACTGGAACTGCACTCAATCAATCAATCAATTTTATTTTATATAGCCCTTCTTACATCAGCTAATATCTCGAAGTGCTGTACAGAAACCCAGCCTAAAACCCCAAACAGCTAGTAATGCAGGTGTAGAAGCACGGTGGCTAGGAAAAACTCCCTAGAAAGGCGAAAGCCTAGGAAGAAACCTAGAGAGGAACCAGGCTATGAGGGGTGGCCAGTCCTCTTCTGGCTGTGCCGGGTGGAGATTATAACAGAACCATGCCAAGATGTTCAAAAATGTTCATAAGTGACAAGCATGGTCAAATAATAATCAGGAATAAATCTCAGTTGGCTTTTCATAGCCGATCATTAAGAGTTGAAAACAGCAGGTCTGGGACAGGTAGGGGTTCATAACCGCAGGCAGAACAGTTGAAACTGGAATAGCAGCAAGGCCAGGCGGACTGGGGACAGCAAGGAGTCACCACGGCCGGTAGTCCCGACGTATGGTCCTAGGGCTCAGGTCTCTCAGTTGGCTTTTCATAGCCGATCATTAAAGAGTTGAAAACAGCAGGTCTGGGACAGGTAGGGGTTTCGTAGCCGCAGGCAGAACAGTTGAAACTGGAATAGCAGCAAGGCCAGGCGGACTGGGGACAGCAAGGTGTCATCATGCCCGGTAGTCCTGACGTATGGTCCTAGGGCTCAGGTTCTCAGAGAGAAAGAGAGAACGAGAGAATTAGAGAGAGCATACTTAAATTCACACAGGACACTGGATAAGACAGGAGAAGTACTCCAGGTATAACCAACTAACCCCAGCCCCCCGACACATAAACTACTGCAGCATAAATACTGGAGGCTGAGACAGGAGCGGTCCGGAGACACTGTGGCCCCATCCGAAGAAACCCCCGGACAGGGCCAAACAGGAAGGATATAACCCCACCCACTCCGCCAAAGCACAGCCCCCGCACCACTAGAGGGATATCCCCAACCACCAACTTACAATCCTGAGACAAGGCCGAGTATAGCCCACAGAGGTCTCCACCACAGCACAAACCAAGGGGGGGGCGCCAACCCAGACAGGAAGATCACGTCAGTAACTCAACCCACTCAAGTGACGCACCCCTCCCAGGGACGGCATGAAAGAGCACTAGCAAGCCAGTGACTCAGCCCCTGCAACAGGGTTAGAGGCAGAGAACCCCAGTGGAGAGGGGAACCGGCCCGGCAGAGACAGCAAGGGCTGTTCGTTGCTCCAGCCTTTCCGTTCACCTTCACACTCCTGGGCCAGACTACACTCAATCATATGACCTACTGAAGAGATAAGTCTTCAGTAAAGACTTAAAGGTTGAGACCGAGTCTGCGTCTCTCACATGGGTAGGCAGACTGTTCCATAAAAATGGAGATCTATAGGAGAAAGCCCTGCCTCCCGCTGTTTGCTTAGAAATTCTAAGGACAATTAGGAGGCCTGCGTCTTGTGACCGTAGCGTACGTATTGGTATGTACGGCAGGACCAACTCGGAAAGATAGGTAGGAGCAAGCCCATGTAACGCTTTATAGGTTAACAGTAAAACCTTGAAATCAGCCCTTGCCTTAACAGGAAGCCAGTGTAGGGAAGCTAGCACTGGAGTAATATGATCAAATTTCTTGGTTCTAGTCAGGATTCTAGCAGCCGTATTTAGCACTAACTGAAGTTTATTTAGTGCTTTATCCGGGTAGCCGGAAAATAGAGCATTGCAGTAGTCTAACCTAGAAGTAACAAATGCATGGATTAATTTTTCTGCATCATTTTTGGACAGAAAATTTCTGATTTTTGCAATGTTACGTAGATGGAAAAAAGCTGTCCTTGAAACAGTCTTGATATGTTCGTCAAAAGAGAGATCAGGGTCAAGAGTAACACCGAGGTCCTTCACAGTTTTATTTGAGACGACTTTACAACCATCTAGATGAATTGTCAGATTTAACAGAAGATCTCTTTGTTTCTTGGGACCTAGAACAAGCATCTCTGTTTTGTCCGAGTTTAAAAGTAAAAAGTTTTCAGCCATCCACTTCCTTATGTCTGAAACACAGGCTTCTAGCGAGGGCAATTTTGGGGCTTCACCATGTTTCATTGAAATGTACAGCTGTGTGTCATCCGCATAGCAGTGAAAGTTAACATTATGTTTTCGAATAACATCCCCAAGAGGTAAAATATATAGTGAAAACAATAGTGGTCCTAAAACGGAACCTTGAGGAACACCGAAATGTACAGTTGATTTGTCGGAGGACAGACCATTCACAGAGACAAACTGATATCTTTCCGACAGGTAGGATCTAAACCAGGCCAGAACTTGTCCGTGTAGACCAATTTGGGTTTCCAGTCTCTCCAAAAGAATGTGGTGATCGATGGTGTCAAAGGCAGCACTAAGGTCTAGTAGCACGAGGACAGATGCAGAGCCTCGGTCTGACGCCATTAAAAGGTCATTTACCACCTTCACAAGTGCAGTCTCAGTGCTATGATGGGGTCTAAAACCAGACTGAAGCATTTCGTATACATTGTTTGTCTTCAGAAAGGCAGTGAGTTGCTGCGCAACAGCTTTTTCTAAAATTTTTGAGAGGAATGGAAGATTCGATATAGGCCGATAGTTTTTTATATTTTCCGGGTCAAGGTTTGGCTTTTTCAGGAGAGGCTTTATCACTGCCACTTTTAGTGAGTTTGGTACACATCCGGTGGATAGAGAGCTGTTTATTATGTTCAACATAGGAGGGCCAAGCACAGGAAGCAGCTCCTTCAGCAGTTTAGTAGGAATAGGATCCAGTATGCAGCTTGAAGGTTTAGAGGCCATGATTATTTTCATCATTGTGTCAAGAGATATAGTACTAAAACACTTAAGTGTCTCTCCCGATCCCAGGCCCTCGCAGAGCTGTGCAGATCCAGGACAGCTAAGCCCTGGAGGAATACGCAGATTCAAAGAGGAGTCCGTAATTTGCTTTCTAATGGTCATGATCTTTTCCTCAAAGAAGTTCATGAATTTATCACTGCTGAAGTGAAAGCCATCCTCTCTTGGGGAATGCTGCTTTTTAGTTAGCTTTGCAACAGTATCAAAAAGAAATTTTGGATTTTTCTTATTTTCCTCAATTAAGTTGGAAAAGTAGGATGATCGAGCAGCAGTGAGGGCTCTTCGGTACTGCACGGTACTGTCTTTCCAAGCTAGTCGGAAGACTTCCAGTTTGGTGTGGCGCCATTTCCGTTCCAATTTCCTGGAAGCTTGCTTCAAAGCTCGGGTATTTTCTGTATACCAGGGAGCTAGTTTCTTATGACAAATGTTTTTCGTTTTTAGGGGTGCAACTGCATCTAGGGTATTGCGCAAGGTTAAATTGAGTTCCTCAGTTAAGTGGTTAACTGATTTTTGTCCTCTGACGTCCTTGGGTAGGCAGAAGGAGTCTGGAAGGGCATCAATGAATTTTTGTGTTGTTTGAGAATTTATAGCACGACTTTTGATGCTCCTTGGTTGGGGTCTGAGCAGATTATTTGTTGCGATTGCAAATGTAATAAAATGGTGGTCCGATAGTCCAGGATTTTGTGGAAAAACATTAAGATCTACAACATTTATTCCATGGGACAAAACTAGGTCCAGAGTATGACTGTGGCAGTGAGTAGGTCCAGAGACATGTTGGACAAAACCCACTGAGTCGATAATGGCTCCGAAAGACTTTTGGAGTGGGTCTGTGGACTTCTCCATGTGAATATTAAAATCACCAAAAATTAGAATATGATCTGCTATGACTACAAGGTCTGATAGGAATTCAGGAAACTCAGAGAGGAACGCTGTATATGGCCCAGGAGGCCTGTAAACAGTAGCTATAAAAAGTGATTGAGTAGGCTGCATAGATTTCATGACTAGAAGCTCAAAAGATGAAAACGCCATTTTTTTTTTTGTAAATTGAAATTTGCTATCGTAAATGTTAGCAACACCTCCGCCTTTGCGGGATGCACGGGGAATATGGTCACTAGTGTAGCCATGTTTCAGTCAGGCCAATCACATCGAGATTATGATCAGTGATTAGTTCATTGACTATGACTGCCTTTGAAGTGAGGGATCTAACATTAAGTAACCCTATTTTGAGATGTGAGGTATCACGATCTCTTTCAATAATGGCAGGAATGGAGGAGGTCTTTATCCTAATAAGATTGCTAGGGTGAACACCGCCATGTTTAGTTTTGCCCAACCTAGGTCGAGGCACAGACACAGTCTCAATGGGTATGGCTGAGCTGACTACACTGACTGTGCTATTGGCAGACTCCACTAAGCTGGCAGGTTGGCTAACAGCCTGCTGCCTGGCCTGCACCCTATTTCACTCCTACTCCGAGACACTGGAACTGCACTCCTACTCCGAGACACTGGAACTGCACTCCTACTCCGAGACACTGGAACTGCACTCCTACTCCGAGACACTGGAACTGCACTCCTACTCCGAGACACTGGAACTGCACTCCTACTCCGAGACACTGGAACTGCACTCCTACTCCGAGACACTGGAACTGCACTCCTACTCCGAGACACTGGAACTGCACTCCTACTCCGAGACACTGGAACTGCACTCCTACTCCGAGACACTGGAACTGCACTCCTACTCCGAGACACTGGAACTGCACTCCTACTCCGAGACACTGGAACTGCACTCCTACTCCGAGACACTGGAACTGCACTCCTACTCCGAGACACTTTGTGAATATGGGCCCAGACCCTGGTTCCAACTTTTTGAGGAATCAAAATTCAACTCTACCTTCAGAATTCAACTCTACCCTCTACCTTCTATGGGAAACCACAGAGACACATTTAACACGTCAATCAAGCTAACCCATTACAAACATACTGTATATCACAATTTATTTTGTATTGAACATGACATATTCCATTGGTCTGGTCTTTCACCTCGGTTATGTCTCTCATATGAACAGCGTAGAGTCATCACCCAGCTGGCACAATTGGTTCCTTGGAAGTTGTGGGAACGTATGTTTTTGGTTTTTACATTGGTTGTGGGAACAAAGCCATACATTTCCTGACCAGTAAAACATAATGATTTTTTAAAAACGTTCTGAGAATATTGGTGAAAATTTCACCTGTTCTGGGAACGTTTATTATTTCGGTTGCAGGGAGGTTCTGAGAATGTTTTACTCTGGTTCCTGGAACGTTTTCCCGGGAGGTTTTCTTAACGCTCTGAGAACGGATATTATAATAAATTGGTCATTTAGCAGACACTCTTATCCAGAGCAATTAGGGTTAAGTGCCTTGCTCGAGGGCACATCAACACATTTTTCACCTAGTCGGCTCGGGGATTAGAACCAGCGACCTTTCGGTTACTGGCACAACGCTCTTAACCTGGGTGCCAGTCTGAGCCAGGACAGATATCACTAGCCTGGGTGCCAGTCTGAGCCAGGACAGATATCACTAGCCTGGGTGCCAGTCTGAGACAGGACAGACAGGACAGATATCACTAGCCTGGGTGCCAGTCTGAGACAGGACAGATATCACTAGCCTGGGTGCCAGTCTGAGACAGGACAGATATCACTAGCCTGGGTGCCAGTCTGAGACAGGACAGATATCACTAGCCTGGGTGCCAGTCTGAGCCAGGACAGATATCACTAGCCTGGGTGCCAGTCTGAGACAGGACAGATATCACTAGCCTGGGTGCCAGTCTGAGACAGGACAGACAGGACAGATATCACTAGCCTGGGTGCCAGTCTGAGACAGGACAGACATCACTAGCCTGGGTGAAAGTCTGAGACAGGACAGATATCACTAGCCTGGGTGCCAGTCTGAGACAGGACAGATATCACTAGCCTGGGTGCCAGTCTGAGACAGGACAGATATCACTAGCCTGGGTGCCAGTCTGAGACAGGACAGACATCACTAGCCTGGGTGCCAGTCTGAGCCAGGACAGACAGGACAGATATCACTAGCCTGGGTGCCAGTCTGAGACAGGACAGACAGGACAGATATCACTAGCCTGGGTGCCAGTCTGAGACAGGACAGATATCACTAGCCTGGGTGCCAGTCTGAGACAGGACAGATATCACTAGCCTGGGTGCCAGTCTGAGACAGGACAGATATCACTAGCCTGGGTGCCAGTCTGAGCCAGGACAGACAGGACAGATATCACTAGCCTGGGTGCCAGTCTGAGACAGGACAGACAGGACAGATATCACTAGCCTGGGTGCCAGTCTGAGACAGGACAGATATCACTAGCCTGGGTGCCAGTATGTTTCTGTTCTCCTTATGGAATTGTCATGTTAAACAGAGAAAAAAAACTGGCTTAGTGGATTCGGCTATTTTAGCCACACACGTTGCTGACAGGTGTATAAAATCGAGCACACAGCCATGCGATCTCCATAGACAAACATTGGCAGTAGAATGGCCTTACTGAAGAGCTCAGTGACTTTCAACGTGGCACTGTCATAGGATGCCACCTTTTCAACAAGTACATTCGTCAAATTTCTGCCCTGCTAGAGCTGCCCCGGTCAACTGTAAGTGCTGTTATTGTGAAATGGAAACGTCTAGGAGCAACAACGGCTCGGCCGCGAAATGGTAGGCAACACAAGCTCCCAGAACGGGACCGCCGAGTGCTGAAGAGTGTAGCGCGTAAAAACCGTCTGTCCTCGGTTGCAAAACTGACTACCGAGTTCCCGACTGCCTTTGGAAGCAACGTCAGCACAATAACTGTTTGTCGGGAGCTTCATGAAATGGGTTTCCATGGCCGAGCAGCCACACAAAAGCCTAAGACCACCATGCGCAATGCCAAGCGTCGGCTGGAGTGGTGTAAAGCTCGCCGCCATTGGACTCTGGAGCAGTGGAAACGCGCTCTCTGGAGTGATGAATCACGCTTCACCATCTGGCAGTCCGATGGATGAATCTGGGTTTGGCGAATGCCAGGAGAACGCTACCTGCCCCAATGCATAGTGCCAACTGTAAAGTTTGGTGGAGGAGGAATAATGGTCTGTGGCTGTTTTTCATGGTTCGGGCTAGGTCCCTTCGTTCCAGTGAAGGGAAATCTTAACGCTACAGCATACAATGACATTCTAGAAAATTATGTGCTTCCAACTTTGTGGCAACAGTTTATGGAAGGCCCTTTCCTGTTTCAACATGACAATGCCCCGTGCAAAAAGCGAGGTCCATACAGAAATGGTTTGTCGAAATCGGTGTGGAAGAACTTGATTGGCCTGCACAGAGCCCTGACCTCAACCCCATCGAACACCTTTGGGATGAATTGGAACGCCGACTGCGAGCCAGACCTAATCACCCAACATCAGTGCCCGACATCACTAATGCTCTTGCAGCTGAATGGAAGCAAGTCCCCGCAGCAATGTTCCAACATCTAGTGGAAAGCCTTCCCAGATGAGTGTAGGCTGTTATAGCAGCAAAGGGGGGAACCAACTCCATATTAATGCCCATGATTTTGGAATGAGATGTTGGATGAGCACGTGTCCACATACTTTTGGTCATGTAGTGCATCACTCCTGACCCAGCCCTATGGGATTTGTGACACCATAATCACTTCCTATTCATAAGGATGTAGCCAACCAGGAAGGAGGATATTTTAACTGACTTCCTGATTGATGGCAGAACAACGACTACCGGCC
Organism: Coregonus ussuriensis; assembly: GCA_031479575.1. Lineage (NCBI taxonomy): Eukaryota > Metazoa > Chordata > Actinopteri > Salmoniformes > Salmonidae > Coregonus > Coregonus ussuriensis. Next base: position 61,564,942 of record CM062483.1, on the reverse strand, counting down.
TATTTTTATATCTCTTAAATATTGAATACATTATTTATGGAGCGGGCGGACTGGAAGGCTTTATGACATTATTCACTTCATCACCGCTGACTGGACATGAATATGGAGCTCAGTTCAGTTCAATAGCAGACATTGGTTGCATCTCAAATGGCACCCTATTTCCTATATAGTGCACTACTTTTGACCAAGGCACTATGGGAGTAGGGTGCAAATTGGGATGCAAACTATATTCCAGTGATGGATGGTATAATGTAAGAGTCTTAAAGATCCTTTCTGTCTAACTCAGTGCTTTAGTTAATGAGGGGGCACAGGGTTTATACAGGAAGCAGGAGGAGCTAAGAGGAGCCAAAAGGAATCAAACACCATGGCTGCGTCCCAAATGCCACCCTGTTCCCTATTAGCTCTGGTCAAAAGTAGTGCGCTATATAGGGAATACCCAGCTAGCACATAACGTTCTGAGAACCACGCAGCTAGCACAAAATGTTCTGAGAACCACCCAGCTAGCACATAACGTTCTGAGAACCATATGAGAACCATATGTTTCTTAGAGTTTGGTAAGAGTGTGGTTGTCCTATGGTTGTCCTATGCTTATTTTACATACAACCTTCCCAAAACTTTCTGGGAATGGTGCAGGATAGTTGCTTGGCTTTGGAACATTCTCAGCACATTTAAGGAACTTGACAAAAATATGTAATTTTCTTGGTGTTTCATTACTTTAACAGAACATTGGTTACATTTAATTACAATATTGGTAATGTTCTAGGAATGTTCTCCACTGGTTTGACATTCTCAGATCCTCCCTGCAACCTAAAAATAAACGTTCCTAGAACAGGCAAAATGTTCACTTCCATTCCCAGAACGTTTAAAAAACTTTCAGATTTACCGGTCAGGAAACGTATGGCTTCGTTCCCAGAACCAATGAGACTCTAAAAACATATGTTCCCACAACTACCAAGGAACCAAATGTGCTAACTGGGTAGGGTACCATTTGAGATGACAGTCTGTCCTCCTGAACAATTAAAACCAAGCCTTGGTTGTTTGGATGAGGTGGACCTACAGTCATCTACAGTGGTCAGAATGAGGTGGACCTACAGTCATCTACAGTGGTCAGAATGAGGTGGACCTACAGTCATCTACAGCAGTGGTCAGAATGAGGTGGACCTACAGTCATCTACAGTGGTCAGAATGAGGTGGACCTACAGTCATCTACAGTGGTCAGAATGAGGTGGACCTACAGTCATCTACAGTGGTCAGAATGAGGTGGACCTACAGTCATCTACAGTGGTCAGAATGAGGTGGACCTACAGTCATCTACAGTGGTCAGAATGAGGTGGACCTACAGTCATCTACAGCAGTGGTCAGAATGAGGTGGACCTACAGTCATCTACAGTGGTCAGAATGAGGTGGACCTACAGTCATCTACAGCAGTGGTCAGAATGAGGTGGACCTACAGTCATCTACAGCAGTGGTCAGAATGAGGTGGACCTACAGTCATCTACAGTGGTCAGAATGAGGTGGACCTACAGTCATCTACAGTGGTCAGAATGAGGTGGACCTACAGTCATCTACAGTGGTCAGAATGAGGTGGACCTACAGTCATCTACAGCAGTGGTGGTCAGGCCTCAGGGGTCTTTCGCTACTAGTTTTGCCTTGGCATGTTTTCTTTTGCAGGTGCTTCAAGAGATTGGAAGTTGTGTTGTAGTTGGGAGACGGTTGTCGGGAGAGGTCGTGTTTTTCTCTAGCTGGAGGTAAGCAGGAGGTAAGCTTCTCATATGGTGTTGAGTAAAGCTTAACCATGTATTAGATCGTAGGTAGGTAGTTAGCTGTAGTTAGGTATTGTATTTATTATAGGTTAGTAATGTTGTTATTGTAGGTTTCCGTAGGTAATTGTAGGTTAGTATCGAAGCACGAGGCTAGCTAGCTAGCGGGTAGCTACTGGTAACGATTAGCAACGCTGGAGAGCTGGTTCCAATGTTAATGTAGTGATAGCCAACGTTTAATTTTTTGCTTAACCATGTATTAGATCGTAGGTAGGTAGTTAGCCATAGTTAGGTGGACCTAGTTTTGCCTTGGCATGTTTTCTTTTGCAGGTGCTTCAAGAGATTGGAAGTTGTGTTGTAGTTGGGAGACGGTTGTCGGGAGAGGTCGTGTTTTTCTCTAGCTGGAGGTAAGCAGGAGGTAAGCTTCTCATATGGTGTTGAGTAAAGCTTAACCATGTATTAGATCGTAGGTAGGTAGTTAGCTGTAATTAGGTATTGTATTTATTATAGGTTAGTAATGTTGTTATTGTAGGTTTCCGTAGGTAATTGTAGGTTAGTATCGAAGCACGAGGCTGGCTAGCTAGCGGGTAGCTACTGGTAACGATTAGCAACGCTGGAGAGCTGGTTCCAATGGTAATGTGCTGCTAGCCAACGTTTAATTTTTTGCTGCGTTATGCGTTATGAAAGGAACTAGACACGGACTTGAATTATCTGTTTAGTGTGCTAACACACTCTTGGCAGTTTGTTGTAACCAAGTATTGATGCTAAATTGTGTGTTAATGGATGCTAGCTTGCAAGTTAGCTACGGCGTCATAGCTAGGCATCGTGGGTTGTTGTGTGTAGTTACTGTGTCTTGGCAGTGCCGGCTGTAGCACGAAGCGAGCTACCTAGCCGTTTTTTCGAACAGAGTCAGAGTCAACACAATAGCCATTGTGTGCCGGGTGTAGCACGAAGCTAGCTAGCTAGCCGTTCTTCAAACAAAGTCAACACAGTGGCCATTGCTAGCTACCCAACACGACCAGCTAACTGTACGGTAGTAGCTAAATACAATATACTTGTCCTAGCTAGCCAACGTCTAATCATTGCTGCGTCAAGAAAGGAACTTGACACAGACACGAATGATCTGTTTAGTGTGTTATCACACTATTGGTGGTTTGTTGTGACCAAGTGTTGGTGCTAAACGGTGTGTTATTGTTATTGGATGCTAGCTTGCTAGTTGGCTATGGTGTCATAGTTGGCTAGCTGAATAAAGTGGGTTGAGTCTATTCCTTTAAACATTGAACCGCTGTGGTTCACAACAATTCTGATTTCTAAAGGCGGAAGTTGGGAGAGTTTTTGTTCGGGTGGTTCAGTGAAACAATTTTAGTTTCTGAGGTAGAAGTTTTTGGTGAGGGAGGCCCTGCTCTCTCCGCTCCCAGATGCTTAGCTCATTTCATTCCGATCTCCTCTGCATTTTTGTAGCCATTTGCTACAGCCTGTCAACTATGCCTCTGCCTATCCCTGTTCTCTCCTCTCTGCACAGGCTACACAAACGCACCACACCGCGTGGCTGCTGCCTCTCTAACCTGGTGGTCCCTGCACGCACCACCCACGTGGAGTTCCAGGTCGCAGGCAGCCTCTGGAACTGCCGTTCTGCTGCCAACAAAGCTGACTTCATCCCAGCCTATGCCAACCTCCAGTCCCTCGACTTCCTGGCGCTGACGGAAACATGGATCACCACTGAAAACACTGCTACTCCTACTGCTCTCTCCTCGTCTGACCATGTGTTCTCGCATACCCCGAGAGCATCTGGTCAGAGGGGTGGTGGTACAGGAATCCTCATCTCTCCCAAGTGGACATTCTCAATTTTTCCCCTAACCCATCTGTCTATCTCCTCATTTGAATTCCATGCTGTCACAGTCACTAGCCCATTTAAGCTTAATATCCTTGTCATCTATCGCCCTCCAGGTTCCCTTGGAGAGTTCATCAATGAGCTTGACGCCTTGATAAGTTCCTTCCCTGAGGATGGCTCACCCCTCACAGTTTTGGGGATTTCAACCTCCCTATGTCCACATTTGACTCATTTCTCTCTGCCTCCTTCTTTCCACTCCTCTCCTCTTTTGACCTCACCCTCTCACCGTCCCCCCCTACTCACAAGGCAGGCAATACGCTTGACCTCATCTTCACTAGATGCTGCTCCTCTACTAATCTCACTGCAACTCCCCTCCATGTCTCCGACCACTACTTTGTTTCCTTTTCTCTCTCGCTCTCCTCCCACACTACTCACTCTGCCCCTACACAGATGGTAATGCGCCGCCGCAACCTTCGCTCTCTCTCTCCCACTACTCTCTCCTCTTCCATCCTATCATCTCTTCCCTCTGCTCAATCCTTCTCCCTCCAATCTCCTGATTCTGCCTCCTCAACCCTCCTCTCCTCCCTTTCTGCATCCTTTGACTCTCTGTGTCCCCTATCCTCCCGGCCGGCTCGGTCCTCCCCTCCAGCTCCGTGGCTTGATGACTCATTGCGAGCTCACAGAACAGAGCTCCGGGCAGCGGAGCGGAAATGGAAGAAAACTAAACTCCCTGCCGACCTGGCATCTTTTCACTCCCTCCTCTCTACATTTTCTTCATCTGTTTCTGCTGCTAAGGCCACCTTCTACCACTCTAAATTCCAAGCATCTGCCTCTAACCCTAGGAAGCTCTTTGCCACATTTTCCTCCCTCCTGAATCCCCCCCCCCCCCCCCCCCCCCCCCCCTCCTCTCTCTCTGTGGATGACTTCGTCAACCACTTTGAAAAGAAGGTTGACGACATCCGATCCTCGTTTGTTAAGTCTAATGACACTGCTGGTCCTGCTCACACTGCCCTACCCTATGCTTTGACTTCTTTCTCCCCTCTCTCTCCAGATAAAATCCTGCGACTTGTGACTGCAGGCCGCCCAACAACCTGCCCGCTTGACCCCATCCCCTCCTCCCTTCTCCAGACCATCTCCGGTGACCTTCTCCCCTACCTCACCTCGCTGATCAACTCATCCTTGACCGCTGGCCATGTCCCTTCCGTCTTCAAGAGAGCGAGAGTTGCTCCCCTTCTCAAAAAACCAACACTCGACCCCACTGATGTCAACAACTACAGACCAGTATCCCTTCTTTCTTTTCTTTCCAAAACTATTGAGCGTGCCGTCTTTAGCCAACTCTCTTGCTATCTCTCTCAGAATGACCTTCTTGATCCAAACCAATCAGGTTTCAGGACTGGTCATTCAACTGAGACTGCTCTTCTCTGTGTCACGGAGACTCTCCGCACTGCTAAAGCTAACTCTCTCTCCTCTGCTCTTGTCCTTCTAGACCTGTCTGCTGCCTTTGATACTGTGAACCATCAGATCCTCCTCTCCACCCTCTCCGAGCTGGGCATCTCCGGCGCGGCTCACTCCTGGATTGCGTCCTACCTGACCGGTCGCTCCTACCAAGTGGCGTGGCGAGAAGCTGTCTCCGCACCACGTGCTCTCACCACTGGTGTCCCCCAGGGCTCAGTTCTAGGCCCTCTCCTTTTCTCCCTATACACCAAGTCACTTGGCTCTGTCATATCCTCACATGGCCTTTCCTATCATTGCTACGCTGACGATACACAACTAATCTTCTCCTTTCCCCCTTCTGATAACCAGGTGGCGAATCGCATCTCTGCATGTCTGGCAGACATATCAGTATGGATGACGGATCACCACCTCAAGCTGAACCCTGGCAAGACGGAGCTGCTCTTCCTCCCGGGGAAGGACTGCCCGTTCCATGATCTCGCCATCACGGTTGACAACTCCGCTGTGTCCTCCTCCCAGAGTGCGAAGAGCCTAGGCGTGACCCTGGACAACACCCTGTCGTTCTCCGCCAACATCAAGGCGGTGACCTGCTCCTGCAGGTTCATGCTCTACAACATTCGGAGAGTACGACCCTGCCTTACACAGGAAGCGGCACAGGTCCTAATCCAGGCACTTGTCATCTCCCGTCTGGACTACTGCAACTCGCTGTTGGCTGGCCTCCCTGCCTGTGCCATTAAACCCCTACAACTCATCCAGAATGCCGCAGCCCGTCTGGTGTTCAACCTTCCCAAGTTCTCTCACGTCACCCCCCTCCTCCGCACACTCCACTGGCTTCCAGTTGAAGCTCGCATCCGCTACAAGACCATGGTGCTTGCCTATGGAGCAGTGAGGGGAACGGCACCTCTGTACCTTCAGGCTCTGATCAGTCCCTACACCCAAACGAGGGCATTGCGTTCATCCACCTCTGGCCTGCTGGCTCCCCTTCCTCTGCGGAAGCATAGCTCCCGCTCAGCCCAGTCAAAACTGTTCGCTGCTCTGGCACCCCAATGGTGGAACAAGCTCCCTCACGACGCCAGGACAGCGGAGTCACTCACCACCTTCCGGAGACATTTGAAACCCCACCTCTTTAAGGAATACCTGGGATAGGATAAAGTATTCCTTCTAACCCCCCCCCCCCCCCAAATTGTAAAGTGGTTATCCCACTGGCTATAGGGTGAACGCACCAATTTGTGAGTCGCTCTGGCTAAGAGCGTCTGCTAAATGACGTTAATGTGCCCTTGAGCAAGGCACTTAACCCTAATTGCTCCTGTAAGTCGCTCTGGATAAGAGCGTCTGCTAAATGACTAAAATGTAAATGTAAATGTAAATGTTTCTAGCAGTGGAGGGGTGTTTCTCTCCTGGACAGTTTCCATGTTCCATTTATACACTGGTCATATTGTCATCCCACAGGATCAAAGTAATGGGAGTATTTCCACTCTGAGAATGTCCATGTTTTAGATGCTTCTGCCATTTTTGATCTCCCTCACTATGATCTCCCTCACTAAAGCTGTTAGTAGGGTGTGGGATCTCCCTCACTAAAGCTGTTAGTAGGGTGTGTGATCTCCCTCACTAAAGCTGTTAGTAGGGTGTGTGATCTCCCTCACTAAAGCTGTTAGTAGGGTGTGTGATCTCCCTCACTAAAGCTGTTAGTAGGGTGTGTGATCTCCCTCACTGAAGCTGTTAGTAGGGTGTGGGATCTCCTTCACTAAAGCTGTTAGTAGGGTGTGTGATCTCCTTCACTAAAGCTGTTAGTAGGGTGTGGGATCTCCTTCACTAAAGCTGTTAGTAGGGTGTGGGATCTCCTTCACTAAAGCTGTTAGTAGGGTGTGGGATCTCCTTCACTAAAGCTGTTAGTAGTGTGAGGGATCTCCTTCACTAAAGCTGTTAGTAGGGTGTGGGATCTCCTTCACTAAAGCTGTTAGTAGGGTGTGGGATCTCCTTCACTAAAGCTGTTAGTAGGGTGTGGGATCTCCTTCACTAAAGCTGTTAGTAGGGTGTGGGATCTCCTTCACTAAAGCTGTTAGTAGGGTGTGGGATCTCCTTCACTAAAGCTGTTAGTAGGGTGTGTGATCTCCCTCACTAAAGCTGTTAGTAGGGTGTGTGATCTCCCTCACTAAAGCTGTTAGTAGGGTGTGTGATCTCCCTCACTAAAGCTGTTAGTAGGGTGTGTGATCTCCCTCACTAAAGCTGTTAGTAGGGTGTGTGATCTCCCTCACTAAAGCTGTTAGTAGGGTGTGTGATCTCCCTCACTAAAGCTGTTAGTAGTGTGTGTGATCTCCCTCACTAAAGCTGTTAGTAGGGTGTGTGATCTCCCTCACTAAAGCTGTTAGTAGGGTGTGTGATCTCCCTCACTAAAGCTGTTAGTAGGGTGTGTGATCTCCCTCACTAAAGCTGTTAGTAGGGTGTGTGATCTCCCTCACTAAAGCTGTTAGTAGGGTGTGTGATCTCCCTCACTAAAGCTGTTAGTAGGAGTGTGTGATCTCCCTCACTAAAGCTGTTAGTAGGGTGTGTGATCTCCCTCACTAAAGCTGTTAGTAGGGTGTGTGATCTCCCTCACTAAAGCTGTTAGTAGGGTGTGTGATCTCCCTCACTAAAGCTGTTAGTAGGGTGTGTGATCTCCCTCACTAAAGCTGTCAGTAGGGTGTGTGATCTCCCTCACTAAAGCTGTTAGTAGGGTGTGTGATCTCCCTCACTAAAGCTGTTAGTAGGGTGTGTGATCTCCCTCACTAAAGCTGTTAGTAGGAGTGTGTGATCTCCCTCACTAAAGCTGTTAGTAGGGTGTGTGATCTCCCTCACTAAAGCTGTCAGTAGGAGTGTGTGATCTCCCTCACTAAAGCTGTTAGTAGGGTGTGTGATCTCCCTCACTAAAGCTGTTAGTAGGGTGTGTGATCTCCCTCACTAAAGCTGTTAGTAGGGTGTGTGATCTCCCTCACTAAAGCTGTTAGTAGGGGGTGTGATCTCCCTCACTAAAGCTGTTAGTAGGGGGTGTGATCTCCCTCACTAAAGCTGTTAGTAGGGGGTGTGATCTCCCTCACTAAAGCTGTTAGTAGGGTGTGTGATCTCCCTCACTAAAGCTGTTAGTAGGGTGTGTGATCTCCCTCACTAAAGCTGTTAGTAGGGTGTGTGATCTCCCTCACTAAAGCTGTTAGTAGGGTGTGTGATCTCCCTCACTAAAGCTGTTAGTAGGGTGTGTGATCTCCCTCACTAAAGCTGTTAGTAGGGTGTGTGATCTCCCTCACTAAAGCTGTTAGTAGGGTGTGTGATCTCCCTCACTAAAGCTGTTAGTAGGGTGTGTGATCTCCCTCACTAAAGCTGTTAGTAGGGTGTGTGATCTCCCTCACTAAAGCTGTTAGTAGGGTGTGTGATCTCCCTCACTAAAGCTGTCAGTAGTAGGGTGTGATCTCCCTCACTAAAGCTGTTAGTAGGGGAGTGTGATCTCCCTCACTAAAGCAGTTAGAAGGGGGTGTGATATCCCTCACTAAAGCTGTTAGTAGGGGGGTGTGATCTCCCTCACTAAAGCTGTTAGTAGGGGAGTGTGATCTCCCTCACTAAAGCTGTTAGTAGGAGTGTGTGATCTCCCTCACTAAAGCTGTTAGTAGGGTGTGTGATCTCCCTCACTAAAGCTGTTAGTAGGGTGTGTGATCTCCCTCACTAAAGCTGTTAGTAGGGTGTGGGATCTCCCTCACTAAAGCTGTTAGTAGGGGGTGTGATCTCCCTCACTGTTTCTCTGTAATTACTGTACACATACACTCATTCAGTTATACAAAATATACAAAGCTCAACAGAATAAATGAATGAAGAATAATTAACATGTTTGCTATACAATCCTACTCATTCTATGTACTCAAAATTCCCAGTTAGCTATCTGTATTCAGCTGGACAATTATGTTTCAGTGCAATGCAATAACTGATAGCTGTGTTGCTAGCTGACAGCTGCATTATGGTTGTGTAAAATCTAACACACAGAGAAGAGAGATACAGTGGGATGCATGCCAAATGGCAACCCATTCCCCTATAACTCCATAAGGCTCTGGTCTAAAGTAGTGCACTATAAAGGGAACAGGGTGCCTTTTGAGACGCAGACAGAGAGTTAGTTAGCACCACAAGTTCTGTAACAACAACAGGGGAGAGGAAAACACCAGAAATGTCTCTGCAGATGAAAGTTACCATGGTGACAGCTAGCAGCACAATTACCCTTTCTTCCACAAGTCTGTTGTGTACTGTCTGTAACAACTCATGTTACCCCGTCCTTCACAACTTATGTACTGTTTGTAGCGTTGTCATGCCAGCCAGGAACGCTACACTCCTGTTGTAAAAAAGAAGCAACGTGTTTAATATCAGGAAAGTTGAGAAATAAATATAGTAGGCCTAGCCTACAGAAAGCTGATGGGATCCTCCTCTTTTTAATAGAGGCCATCACTCTGTTTTCTCACGCAATTGCGTAACCTGTAGACATGTTGCAACATGAGCACGTGGGCTCTCATGGTGTTTGACCTTTGATTACATTTTGCATTGATGTCAGAGTGATTAGAGGGACAGTAGAGTGCTGAGTACCAGGCAGTTAGCAAGTTTGGTAGGCTACTAATGACCAGCAGCAGCAGCATCAGAGCGAAGGTATGACTCCACTGTTAAACCTGGACATTATGAACACAACACATCGTATTTATTTTCAGCACTCACTAACTTTATGCTGCTCAACTCATTCCTATGGCTCACTATTACTAGTGTGATTACAGTGTTACCTCACAGGTACAGTTTAAGAGCAACTTAGCCAACCTTTTAGCTTATCCCATCTCCCCAGCCAAGCCACAGATTCTAGGGTTCACTCCTCCACTCCATTCATTTCAATATCTGTGCTGCAGTCATAGTCCCACAGTAAGGATAACTCTGCCCAGGGGCCAGTATTCAGCAGCCAATTTGTGTTCGTTTAATCATCAGGGTAAGAGAGGGAAGCTCGGCTGAGCACAACATCACATCTGAGACCATTTAGAATAATATTATTATAATATTCAGAGAGGCCCAAACATAATTAGACAGACATTTGATTATAGTTCGCATAATAACGAGGCCAACAGCCTCTCTGCATCCCAACGAGGCCATAATAACGAGGCCAACAGCCTCTCTGCATCCCAACGAGGCCATATTAACGAGGCCAACAGCCTCTCTGCATCCCAACGAGGCCATAATAACAATTTATTAACGATTTCATTTCAGCAGGATGAATAGAAAAGTATTCAACTACATCAGGTTCAACCGTAATCGCTATATTCATTGTCTGTGAGTTAATAGCAATCTGAAGAGTGCTAGGTACAGTTCAGTGTGAATGACAGTAATTCAGCCCTATTCACTGACTAGGCCTTTTGATGCTTTACCTTTTGAATTCATTGAGACAGAACGGGCCAGTATTGCTAGAATCATGTTTGTGTATTCAAAGGCAGAATGTGAAATATTTATTACGTACAGTGGGGTCCGAAATTATTGGCACCCTTGATAAATGTAATGTATGCACACATTTAGATAAAAGCGTCTGCTAAATGGCATATTATTATTATTATTATTATATTATTATTATATTATTATAAAAATGAGCAATAATGACTGTATAAAAGAAATAATTCAAAAACTGGGCTATATTATATGCTCAAAAAATTGGGAAATTATATTATTTTATATTAATAGACTTGCTCAGAGATTAAGAAGTAATATTTTTTTATTCTCAAAAAGGTAGGGGTCTAAATTATTGATACCTCTAAAAATTCGTATAAATAAACTTTAGTATTTGGTCCCATATTCCTAGCACGCAACGACTACATCACGCTGGTGACATCACGCTGGTAGGATCTTTGACCCTTTGTAAACTTTCTCACTCCTGCCAACGCAGCAGCTACTCTTCCTGGGGTCCAAAAACACATTAAGGCACTTACTTTACATATAAAAACAAAATATAAAACAGTACATCTTATAACATTATTACACTACTACATATCTACAATAGAAAACGTATAATTCCACCATACAACATCTTTATCAAGGGTGTCAATAATCTCGAAACCCCACTGTACACCATCCACTTTTTAATACACTGAACGCTCATTAAATGACCGTATATAACACTATTAAATGCTGGGACATTGCTAGTAGGCATCAGTGATATACCCGAGTAATATTGTCCTATTCTGATTATCCACTGATTATACTGTAAATATCACAGAGCTCTGACTGGGGAATATAATGATTATACTGTAAATATCCCAGAGCTCTGACTGGGGAATATAATGATTATACTGTAAATATCACAGAGCTCTGACTGGGGAATATAATGATTATACTGTAAATATCACAGAGCTCTGACTGGGGAATATAATGATTATTCTGTAAATATCACAGAGCTCTGACTGGGGAATATAATGATTATACTGTAAATATCACAGAGCTCTGACTGGGGAATATAATGATTATACTGTAAATATCACAGAGCTCTGACTGGGGAATATAATGATTATACTGTAAATATCACAGAGCTCTGACTGGGGAATATAATGATTATACTGTAAATATCCCAGAGCTCTGACTGGGGAATATAATGATTATACTGTAAATATCCCAGAGCTCTGACTGGGGAATATAATGATTATACTGTAAATATCCCAGAGCTCTGACTGGGGAATATAATGATTATACTGTAAATATCACAGAGCTCTGACTGGGGAATATAATGATTATACTGTAAATATCACAGAGCTCTGACTGGGGAATATAATGATTATACTGTAAATATCACAGAGCTCTGACTGGGGAATATAATGATTATACTGTAAATATCCCAGAGCTCTGACTGGGGAATATAATGATTATACTGTAAATATCACAGAGCTCTGACTGGGGAATATAATGATTATACTGTAAATATCCCAGAGCTCTGACTGGGGAATATAATGATTATACTGTAAATATCCCAGAGCTCTGACTGGGGAATATAATGATTATACTGTAAATATCACAGAGCTCTGACTGGGGAATATAATGATTATACTGTAAATATCACAGAGCTCTGACTGGGGAATATAATGATTATACTGTAAATATCCCAGAGCTCTGACTGGGGAATATAATGATTATACTGTAAATATCCCAGAGCTCTGACTGGGGAATATAATGATTATACTGTAAATATCCCAGAGCTCTGACTGGGGAATATAATGATTATACTGTAAATATCCCAGAGCTCTGACTGGGGAATATAATGATTATACTGTAAATATCACAGAGCTCTGACTGGGGAATATAATGATTATACTGTAAATATCACAGAGCTCTGACTGGGGAATATAATGATTATACTGTAAATATCACAGAGCTCTGACTGGGGAATATAATGATTATACTGTAAATATCACAGAGCTCTGACTGGGGAATATAATGATTATACTGTAAATATCACAGAGCTCTGACTGGGGAATATAATGATTATACTGTAAATATCACAGAGCTCTGACTGGGGAATATAATGATTATACTGTAAATATCCCAGAGCTCTGACTGGGGAATATAATGATTATACTGTAAATATCCCAGAGCTCTGACTGGGGAATATAATGATTATACTGTAAATATCACAGAGCTCTGACTGGGGAATATAATGATTATACTGTAAATATCACAGAGCTCTGACTGGGGAATATAATGATTATACTGTAAATATCCCAGAGCTCTGACTGGGGAATATAATGATTATACTGTAAATATCACAGAGCTCTGACTGGGGAATATAATGATTATACTGTAAATATCACAGAGCTCTGACTGGGGAATATAATGATTATACTGTAAATATCCCAGAGCTCTGACTGGGGAATATAATGATTATACTGTAAATATCCCAGAGCTCTGACTGGGGAATATAATGATTATACTGTAAATATCACAGAGCTCTGACTGGGGAATATAATGATTATACTGTAAATATCACAGAGCTCTGACTGGGGAATATAATGATTATACTGTAAATATCACAGAGCTCTGACTGGGGAATATAATGATTATACTGTAAATATCACAGAGCTCTGACTGGGGAATATAATGATTATACTGTAAATATCACAGAGCTCTGACTGGGGAATATAATGATTATACTGTAAATATCACAGAGCTCTGACTGGGGAATATAATGATTATACTGTAAATATCCCAGAGCTCTGACTGGGGAATATAATGATTATACTGTAAATATCACAGAGCTCTGACTAAGGAATATAATGATTATACTGTAAATATCACAGAGCTCTGACTGGGGAATATAATGATTATACTGTAAATATCACAGAGCTCTGACTGGGGAATATAATGATTATACTGTAAATATCACAGAGCTCTGACTGGGGAATATAATGATTATACTGTAAATATCACAGAGCTCTGACTGGGGAATATAATGATTATACTGTAAATATCACAGAGCTCTGACTGGGGAATATAATGATTATACTGTACATATCACAGAGCTCTGACTGGGGAATATAATGATTATACTGTAAATATCACAGAGCTCTGACTGGGGAATATAATGATTATACTGTAAATATCACAGAGCTCTGACTGGGGAATATAATGATTATACTGTAAATATCCCAGAGCTCTGACTGGGGAATATAATGATTATACTGTAAATATCCCAGAGCTCTGACTGGGGAATATAATGATTATACTGTAAATATCCCAGAGCTCTGACTGGGGAATATAATGATTATACTGTAAATATCCCAGAGCTCTGACTGGGGAATATAATGATTATACTGTAAATATCCCAGAGCTCTGACTGGGGAATATAATGATTATACTGTAAATATCACAGAGCTCTGACTGGGGAATATAATGATTATACTGTAAATATCACAGAGCTCTGACTGGGGAATATAATGATTATACTGTAAATATCACAGAGCTCTGACTGGGGAATATAATGATTATACTGTAAATATCACAGAGCTCTGACTGGGGAATATAATGATTATACTGTAAATATCACAGAGCTCTGACTGGGGAATATAATGATTATACTGTAAATATCACAGAGCTCTGACTGGGGAATATAATGATTATACTGTAAATATCACAGAGCTCTGACTGGGGAATATAATGATTATACTGTAAATATCCCAGAGCTCTGACTGGGGAATATAATGATTATACTGTAAATATCCCAGAGCTCTGACTGGGGAATATAATGATTATACTGTAAATATCCCAGAGCTCTGACTGGGGAATATAATGATTATACTGTAAATATCACAGAGCTCTGACTGGGGAATATACTGATTATACTGTAAATATCACAGAGCTCTGACTGGGGAATATAATGATTATACTGTAAATATCACAGAGCTCTGACTGGGGAATATAATGATTATACTGTAAATATCACAGAGCTCTGACTGGGGAATATAATGATTATACTGTAAATATCACAGAGCTCTGACTGGGGAATATAATGATTATACTGTAAATATCCCAGAGCTCTGACTGGGGAATATAATGATTATACTGTAAATATCACAGAGCTCTGACTGGGGAATATACTGATTATACTGTAAATATCACAGAGCTCTGACTGGGGAATATAATGATTATACTGTAAATATCACAGAGCTCTGACTGGGGAATATAATGATTATACTGTAAATATCACAGAGCTCTGACTGGGGAATATAATGATTATACTGTAAATATCACAGAGCTCTGACTGGGGAATATAATGATTATACTGTAAATATCACAGAGCTCTGACTGGGGAATATAATGATTATACTGTAAATATCCCAGAGCTCTGACTGGGGAATATAATGATTATACTGTAAATATCCCAGAGCTCTGACTGGGGAATATAATGATTATACTGTAAATATCACAGAGCTCAATAGCGAATTGAAGACAAATGAAGTCTGTTAAGACGGCGTCTCATGGAGAAATGACATATTCAGTTTGAGCTACTCCAGGAAGTGACGTTGCAGGCTAGCTCAGTGCTGCCCCCTCTCATTGAGTAACTCAAGTTGAAGGCCGACTGGGGTACTGCAGGCTGCCATTAGCAACTAAATGATCCTTATAACTTCTTCTGTGTGCGATTTAAAAAAATGATCAGTTCAAGGACATCCATCTGGTGTATTAGAAGCAATTATTGGTACCATGATTATCTTTTTAAAAAATCATTTATTTACACAATGATTGACCACGACAATTGCTATTAATCATTCACTATAATGGGGGATCCTGTTTTCTGCAAAACAATGCCTGCAGTACCGTGGTCGGCCAGTGAGAGGGGGCAGTTGTCCACCACCAGATTCAAACCATTCGAGGGGCGTTGAGCAAAATGTTTAAGCAGGTGCTTGGATTATCCTTCAACCAATCAGAACGATGAACCACATGACGTCGCACAGAGTCTGTATGAAACAACAACACAGCTAGCAGTTGTTGTAGAGCAAGCATGTCAGTGTATCTACACTGCATAAAAATATAATCACAACATGTAAAGTGTTGGTCCCATGTTTTGTGAGCTGAAATAAAAAAAGATCCCAGAAATTTTCCATACGTACAAAAAGCGTATTTCTCTCAAATTTTGCGCACAAATGTGTTTACATCCCTGTTAGTGAGCGTTTATCCTTTGCCAAGATAATCCATCCACCTGACAGGTGTGGCATATCAAGAAGCTGATTGAACAGCATGATCATTACACAGGTGCACCTTGTGCTGGGGACAATAAAAGGGCACTCTAAAATGTGCAGTTTTGTCAAGTGTTGAGGGAGCTTGCAACTGGCATGCTGACTGCAGGACTGTCCACCAGTGCTGTTTCCAGAGAATTTAGTGTTAATTTCTCTACCATAAGCCGCCTCCAAAGTAGTTTTAGAGAATTTATCAGTACGTCCAACCGGCCTGCACAACCGCAGACCACGTGTATGGCGTTGTGTGGGCGAGCGGTTTGCTGAGGTCAACGTTGTGAACAGAGAGCTCCATGGTGGCGGTGGGGTTATGGTATGGGCAGGCATAAGCTACGGATAACGAACACACATTTATTTTATCGATGGCAATTTGAATGCACAGCGATACCGTTACGAGATCCTGAGGCCCATTGTCTTGCCATTAATCCGCTGCCATCACGTCATGTTTCAGCATGATAATGCCCGGCTCCATGTCGCAAGGATCTGTACACAATTCCTGGAAGCTGAAAATGTCCCAGTTCTTCCACGGCCTACATACTCACCAGACATGCCATTCATTGAGCATATTTGGGATGCTCTGGATCGACGTGTATGACAGCGTGTTCCAGTGCCCGCCAATATCCAGCAACTTCGCACAGCCATTGAAGAGGAGTGGGACAACATTCCACAGGCCACAACCAACAGCCTGATCAACTCTATGTGAAGGAGATGTGTCGCGCTGCATGAAGCAAATGGTGGTCACACCAGATACTGACAGGTTTTCTGATCCACACCCCTAACTTAAAAAAAAAAGGTATCTGTGACCAACAGATGCATATCTGTTTTCCCAGTCATGTGAAAGCCAACGATTAGGGCCTAATTAATTTATTTCAATTGACTGATTAAACTGTAACTTTTTGGTCAGTATAGTTAGTCTGTTGACGATTATTGCCGTCTTTGTAAAGACAATCTGTGCATAAAAGGCACCTCAGGGCAAACCAAGAGTATATTTGACCCATCAAAGCAGTAGAGGAGAAACATTTTAATGAACGACTAATTTTATTATAATGGCAGCCTGCAGTACCCCGGGTCGGCCTTCAACTTCAGTTACTCAATGAGACGGGGGCAGCACTGAGCTAGCCTGCCACGTCACTTCCTGGAGTAGCTCAAACTGAGCATGTTAAGTCTCCATGAGACGCCATCTTAACCGACTCCTTTTGGCTTCAATGCGCTACTGAGTCTTCACATAGGAATGAATGGTGTCACGTGATCGATGGCTTTGTCCATTCATATATACAGTCATTGGGCCAGACCAGATATATTATAGAAAGGAGATAGGAATCCCATTGGACAATGGACGGAGGATCAGGTTGGTTCATACCAAGCTACCAGTACCAGCTGGCTGAGGGGACTCTTCTCCAGGTTAATCTCTCTGTAGGTGAGGGCTTTGTTATGGAAGGTTTGAGAATCACTTCCTTTTAGGTGGTTGTAGAATTTAACAGCTCTTTTCTGGATTTTGATGATTAGCAGGTATAGACCTAATTCTCTCTCTCTCTATTCTCTCTCTATTTCTCTCTCTGAGCCCTGAAAGCAGTAAGACTAATCTACATATATGCTAATGAGGCCCCCCTGTGGCTTCTTAATTAGTGTCTGTCTGAGACGTAGCTGTGGTGATGGCAGGTTGGGATGGTCACGGTGCATTGTTTGTTGTGATTTGTTGGTATTCGAGGTATGGCTTAATCACGCCTTCAGATAATAACCTAGCTGCCTCTTTAAAAAGACAGATAAGATCACTAAATTGTCAGTTAATTTGTTGATGTTACAAGACCGTGTTTGTAATGATCTAGGCTGGAAATTATAATTATCCTAGCTAGCACATTTGGTTCCTCTAGGAAGTTGTGGGAACTTACGTTTTTGGTTTCCCATTGGTTCTGGAAACGAAGCTATACGTTTCCTGACCGGTAAAACTGAAAGTGTTTTAAACGTTCGGAGAACGGAATTGAACATTTGGCCTAGTTCTGGGACCTTGAATTGTTTTGTTGCAGGTAGGTTCTGAGAATGTTTTACTCTGGTTCCTTTAAAGTTTTCCTGGCAGGTTTTATTAACGCTCTGAGAATGAAAATTAAAGGTTATTTGGTGTTTTTTTGAATAACTTCCTTAAAAAGTTCACTGAATGTTTCAATAAGACTTTTAATAACACTTCTAGCTTATTTTTTGGTTAACCTTTTTAACTCCAAGCACACATGGAAATTCATTTTCTTAGGCATTAATCATGCAAACACATTTCCTTTTTATTGTGACATGGCATCAGTGAGATTCTAACCTGTAATCGTCTGTTCTCTTGCCATGGAATTAGTCCACTGGACCAATGAAATCAAACCAATTATTTTCTGTTCTCTATCCTTGGCATTAATCCACTGGACCACCAGGATGGAGCATGCCATGTTTTTTTATGCATACAAAGCTGTTCATTTTAATCTATTCAAACAGACCCCATTTCAAAGGAAACAGGAACTCATTAAGATCAGGTGTGGCCGATTAGTGGGCGTGGCCAACACACCTGAACACACTTAACAAGATAGAGGCTAGAGAGAGTTTAGTTGATGCTGACAATTGGATGTATATATTTTTAATAACATTCTTAGAACATTCTCTGAACGTTACTAAAGTTTTATTGTGGTTTTTATGGAAAGTTTTCTTAAAGTTGTCAGAACAATTTGAGAACATGACTTTAAATAGAACCATGAGGAAACCTGTGGTAAACGTTATGCTGAAGTACTGAAATTCCCACAGAAGAATGTTGTTTCTTAACATTCTTGTAACAATTTGAGAACGTTACTTTAAATAGAACCATGAGATAACCTTTAGGAAACGTTATGCTGAAGTACTGAAATTCCAACAGAAGAACGTTGGTTCTTAATGTTCTCTGAACTATTTGAGAACATTCCCAATGTCAAAACAGTTGGAGAATGTTCCTAGAACTTTACCAAAATTGAAATGAAATGTAACCATGTTTTAACTTTTAGGAAACGTTCTGAAATACCAAGAAAATAATGTTATTTTGTCAAATTCTTTAAATGTGCTGAGAATGATCCAAAACAAGCAACTATCCTGCACCATTCCCAGAAAATTGTGGGAAGGTTGTGTGCAAAATAACCATAGGACAACCACACTCTCACCAAGCTCTAAGAAACATGTGGTTCTAAGAACGTTATGTGCTAACTGGGTACCTTGATCTAAAGCCCTTTTGTGTTGGTGGGTTTAGTTTTTCCCTATTTCATTCATTCATAATTCCTTAGCATTTGACTTGGGAAAACCTAATAACCTGCTATTGATTATGATAAAATCTAGTCTCGTTTTCCCTCTTCAGTCGACCTGTCCCTCATTCCCTCTCAGTAGCTAATGTAGTGTTGAGAAAACGATGCTGAGATGCTGTGAGAACAAGGAATCCGCTGACACTATACTTTGATTATAAAGGTTTATTATATAAAAAGATTTCAGCGTCAATTTACAGACTTCTGCAGGCATCTGGAGAATAACCGGCCCCAATCGCTAATATGTTATTCTCCCCTCCTTTGTCCCAAACCATAGTATATATATCCTATGTAACCTGATATGGGTGTTTTCTCCTACAGACCAATCCCAGGACTCCACATAGCAGACTTCCTCTGTTTTAGGGTGCCCCTATAGCAATGCTCTCCAGATGCTTCCTTAAGCTGAGTCAACAACCTCTAAGACCCCATTTGCAGACGTCAGCAAAGTCATAAATTGTTCAGACACTAATGACTGTATCACTGTATTACTGCTAATGCCCTGTGGAAGCTACAGTTCCTTGCAAAAGTATTCATCCCCCTTGGTGTTCGCCAAAAGGCATGTGGGAGACTCCCCAAATATATGGAAGTAGGTACTCTGGTCAGATGAGACTAAAATTGAGCTTTTTTGGCCATCAAGGAAAACGCTTTGTCTGGCGCAAACCCAACACCTCTCATCACCCAGAGAACACCATCCCAAAAGTGAAGCATGGTGGTGGCAGCATCATGCTGTGGGGATGTTTTTCATTGGCAGGGACTGGGAAACTGGTCAGAATTGAAGGAATTATGGATGGTGCTAAATACAGGGAAATTCTTGAGGGAAACCTGTTTCAGTCTTCCTGAGATTTCAGACTGGGACGGAGGTTCACCTTCGAGCAGGACAATGACCCTAAGCATACTGCTAAAGCAACACTCGAGTGGTTTAAGGGGAAACATTTAAATGTCTTGGAATGGCCTAGTCAAAGCCCAGACGTCAATCCAATTGAGAATCTGTGGTATGACTTAAAGATTGCTGTACACCAACGGAACCCATCCAACTTGAAGGAGCTGGAGCAGTTTTGCCTTGAAGAATGGGCAAAAATCCCAGTGGCTAGATGTGCCAAGCTTATAGAGACATACCCCAAGAGACTTACAGCTGTAATTGCTGCAAAAGGTGGCTCTACAAAGTATTGACTTTGGGGGGGGGGGTGAATAGTTATGCACGTTATGCAAGTTTTATGTTTTTTTTTCTTATTTCTTGTTTGTTTCGCAAGGAAAAATATTTTGCATCTTCAAAGTGGTAGGCATGTTGTGAAAATCAAATGATACAAACCCCCCAAAAAATCAATTTTAATTCCAGGTTGTAAGGCAACAAAATAGGAAAAATGCCAAGGGGGGGTGAATACTTTCGCAAGCCACTTTATACAGGCAGGCAGCACTGAACACTACTATGAACCAGACAGACAGCTACCTCTCAGGAGGTCAAAGACAACCTATCCATTATGTAGTCATATTATAGACAGCTTAATAACAACCTAGCGTCGTGATACATGTGGCAGTGGGAGGTTAGCGTCATGATACATGTGGCAGTGGGAGGTTAGCGTCATGATACATGTGGCAGCGGGAGGTTAGCGCCATGATACATGTGGCAGTGGGAGGTTAGCGTCATGATACATGTGGCAGTGGGAGGTTAGCTTCGTGATACATGTGGCAGCGGGAGGTTAGCATCATTTAATTGGGCTAACCTCCAGCTGCCACATGTATCATGAAGGTAGTCAGAACCAGTCAGAACCAATCTGCTACCAGGATAATACCACAATGCTACCAGGATAATACAACAATGCTACCAGGATAATACCACACTGCTACCAGGATAATACAACAATGCTACCAGGATAATACAACAATGCTACCAGGATAATACAACAATGCTACCAGGATAATACAACAATGCTACCAGGATAATACCACACTGCTACCAGGATAATACCACACTGCTACCAGGATAATACAACAATGCTACCAGGATAATACAACAATGCTACCAGGATAATACCACACTGCTACCAGGATAATACAACAATGCTAAACAGGATAATACAACAATGCTACCAGGATAATACAACACTTTCACCTCCTGGAGTCCGGTCTATTTGAGCTGACTGGTTCTGCTCACACATCCTGCTGTCGCTTGCTGCTACTGCTAGTATATATTTGCTTATTATTCTGCATTGACGCTGCTGCTGTACTTAACTGTTCCTTGCTATGCTGCTGCTTTCTGATACTGTATGACATTTTCTTAGTGAATGCTCGCTAGCTGTGTTTGAACCTTGCCTGCGTCGTTCAATATACTCATGTTGCAATGTTTGGCTGCTGCGGGGATGTCATTGATTGCGAGGATCAACCATGTTGCCAGTCAATAGCCGGCTCCAAACTAGCTAGCTAGTAGAATTAGTTTCAGTCAAAAGCTGGCTCCAAACTAGCTAGCTAGTAGAATTAGTTTCAGTCAAAAGCCGGCTCCAAACTAGCTAGCTAGTAGAATTAGTTTCAGTCAAAAGCCGGCTCCAAACTAGCTAGCTAGTAGAATTAGTTTCAGTCAAAAGCCGGCTCCAAACTAGCTAGCTAGTAGAATTAGTTTCAGTCAAAAGCCGGCTCCAAACTAGCTAGCGAGTAGAATTAGTTTCGGGAGTAGTCTATCTTATACTTTGTTTGTTCCCATGTCAGCTTCAGGCACCGTCTGTGTGCTTGGTGAACCCACCCCATCATGGAGAACCATCTCTCGTCCATACAAGGAGGAAGTAGCCTATGCTAGGCTAGCTATACAGGCCTATGCGTCAGAATACCGTGAATGTTTTCAGATCATGAGCAGGAGATGGCGCTTATCACAGTGATTCGATAGTATTTCAGTCTCTATGCGGCCGTTAATTTGTTTAGTGCAGCATCAATATTGATAGTAGCTCACAAGACCGCTGCAAGGTACACTATCAGCAATAGCCTATACTTTTATGGTAATCTCAGTCACATTAGTTAGTGTGACTTGCGCCGGCAGTCACACTTTAAATGTTGTACAATTATTTCTGACTATAGTTACTATTCTTTGGAACCCTATTCCTTTTACACAGTTTAAGCTAGAAGAAGAAGAAGTCAATTTAACTTGCAGACTGGTCTGGATTAGTGCAATTTTGCTGCTTTTCTGCTCTGAGAAAATCAGGGTATCTGCTAGCTCATTGGTGCACACTGTTGCGATGAAATGGTAATATCATTTCAGTCAACATAGTTATATTTCCTTCGTCCTTATCTGCAGCAGAAGGTTTTAGGCTCTGATTTATTAGCCATGTTTTAATCATGCGTCATGCATTTTACATCTCCCTGTCGGTCCATCTTGTGTTCTAGTAGTGACATCTTAGTGACAAATTACAAATTGGTGCATTCACCTTATAGCCAGTGGGATAACCACTTTACAATATGGGGGGGGGGGGGGGATAGAAGGATTACTTTATCCTATCCCAGGTATTCCTTAAAGAGGTGTGGTTTCAAGTGTCTCCGGAAGGTGGTGAGTGACTCCGCTGTCCTTGCGTCGTGAGGGAGCTTGTTCCACCATTGGGGTGCCAGAGCAGCGAATCCGTTACAGTTACTAGTTTCCTGTCCAAAATTGTAATCAGTAACGTAACTTTTGGATGACCCAAACTCAGTAACGTAATCTGATTACTTTCAGTTACTTTTAGATTACTTTCCTATTAAGAGGCACTAGAAGAATAAAAAATGAATATCACCAATTAAACGACATATATTGCAGGATAAATCAATGTTAGAGTTTACATAGCTGGCCATAAATGGATGTTGCATTTGACTTTACGGGTTGATTATGTAGGCATCTTTTAACCCATTGCTTTCTGCTACAGATAATAATACGATTAGGTTGTATCTTTACATTAAAAACTAAAGTCTGTCAGATTGCCAGTCATTCCAATTAATTTAATACCCCCTTGATCTTCAAGAATAGGACTTGGAATTATGGGAGTATAGATTAGCCAGATAGTTTTACCATAAACCAAAAATAAGGATCTATTAGCCTACTCTAATGTTGTGTTTTGCATTGTTTTATTTGATGTAATACTGATTGGACCCGATGAAGCGTAATGGAGATCCAGAATAAATACAAATACTCTGTTTCTGATTTAGATTTCATGAAAGAAATGCTGCTCTCATGGAATAGCATGCTTTGAGCACTACCGAAAAAAGTGGTATTTGCATGTGAGAAATGTATGCCATTTGCTATAGGCCTACGGTTGATGTTTTTGTTGGTGACACTTTGATATCTCGATAATTTGCAGCCGTTTAGCCCTTTCCTGCAGTCAATGACCAAAAGCGCCCTCTTTGGCCTCATGGCTGGAATGTTATTAACGTTCTAAATAATTTAATAATTAATAAAGATACTTTTTTTTTTAAACGACGAAAATATCGGTGTTTCTATGTCAAACAGTTTTGTTATATTTCAGTGTTCTGTGATGTGTATATAAAGTTTAACATTGGGATGGAAACTCAAAATTAAATACATTTTAACTATATACTGTCTCTGACATGGTAGAGGTCTTCTTCTTTTTAAAGTTTTGTTTGTTTTGTTTGTTTGTTTTTAAGCCCATAACAATGTGTGTGAGGTGTATACTTTTGTTTGAAAGTAGATTTGTTTAAGACTACCAATAATCACTATGCGTGACCCTGATATAGCTCACTGCAGTAAAAGTTTACAGGACCAAACCACAGTTGCAACCATAACAAAACCCATTTAAGTCGATCAAAAGTGAGTGAGTTTGAGCATGTGTCCGTTAGGCCTATGGACATTTAGATTGAGCAATAAAAGCCCCACTCGCGGTCTTCTTAACTTAAAACTATTTTTTTTACAGCACAATACCATGGAAGAGGTTAGAAGGGAGGAACTCCCTCAGACCTTTATTCCATAGGATGGAATCTGCTCTATGCAGCTGTTGCAAGAGCACATTTTTTCACTGGCTGCCCACTGGTCGCAAAAACAATGATTGATAAGCAGCTTAAACTTCTTCAATTCAACCATTTTTGGGCTTAGAATACGAACATACGTTTGTGAACAGCCATCCACAACAACCACAATGTCACGGTTTCGGCCGAGGCTGCTTCTCTCCCTTGTTCGGGCAGGTTTCGGCGTTCGTCGTCTCCGGAATTCTAGCTGCCACCGTTCTATGTTCTTTGTTTCCTGTTTGATTAGTTTTGTCTGTTAGCCACACCTGTCTAGTGTTAGGTCTCATTAAGCACCCTATTTAGTTTCCTTGTTGTTTGTATAGTGTTGTGTGTAATTGTTTTGTCAAGTGTCTTGCGTACTTTTGTCTTGTTTGCCAGTACGCCATTTATCAGTAGTTCCTCCGCTGTTAGGAGAGTTTTGCGCACTGTGTTTCGTGCGATAGTTTGTGGACGCCTGTGCGCGTCTGTTTGGCTTTCAGCCGCTTTTTGGATTATTTTTTGTTCATAGTAAAGTCTTGTTGGACTGTACCTCTGCTTCTGCGCCTGATTCCCCACCACACCAATACAACAACACTGACAGAATTACACACCAGTTCGGGAGCAACAAGAACAGATCCTCCAGATGGGAACCGCCCTGCAGGAGGTAATCACCACGCTCCGAGGCTGGGGCGCACCTCCAACACCTTCCTCACCGCCAGCACAGCCAGCACCATTGGCCAGCCCGCCCATTCCAGCGCCAGAACACCGAGGGATCCGACTCGCTCTCCCGAGGGCCTACGACGGAACCGCGGCTGGGTGTCAGGGATTCCTCCTCCAGGTGGAGCTGTACCTGGCCACCGTACACCCGGTACCCTCGGGGCATGAGAGCGTGTCTGCCCTGATATCCTGCCTGTCCGGGAAGGCGTTGGAATGGGCCAACGCGGAGTGGAGGAAGATCGACGCCGCGAGTGTCACCTACGACGAGTTCTCCCGCCGCTTTAGGGCGGTGTTCGACCATCCCCCGGAGGGGAAAGCGGCGGGGGAGCGTCTGGTCTTCCTCCGGCAGGGGAGGAGGAGTGCTCAGGAATTCGCGCTTGAATTCCGTACTCTAGCGGCTGATGCAGGGTGGAATGAGCGGGCCCTCGTCGATCTATACCGATGTAGCCTAAGAGAGGACGTCCGTCGGGAGCTGGCCTGTAGAGACACCAGTCTCTCTTTCGACCAGCTGGTCGACATGTCAATCAGGTTAGATAACCTATTGGCCACCCGCGGACGTCCTGAGGGGGGTCCGTCCATTTCACCCTCCAGCGCATCCGAGCCGTGTCCTATGGAGCTCGGAGGCGCTGGCGCTAGAGATAGGAGGAGTCGGCAGGCTAGGGGGTCCATCCACTGCACCAACTGTGGTCGGGGAGGACACACCGCGGCTAGGTGCTGGGGATGGCCTCCTCGGGGAGATGACGACAGGTCCCGCACTGGGGATTCCCTCCAGGTGAGTAGGCGCCCCACTCACCCAGAGCTCACTGTTGCCCATTTTTGTATACCTGTCAGTTTTCCACAGGTAGCACCTCATTCCCAGCATAAGGCGCTGGTAGATTCAGGCGCGGCTGGGAATTTTATTGATAGAAAGTTTTGTTTAACGTTAGGGATTCCCCTTATTCCTGTTGATGTTCCTTTTCCCGTTCACGCCCTAGATAGTCGTCCGTTGGGTACGGGCTTGATCAGGGAGGTCACGGCGCCACTTAGGATGTGTGCGCAGGGGGATCATCAGGAGATGATTCAGCTGTTCCTGATTGACTCTCCTGCGTATCCGGTGGTGCTGGGCATGCCCTGGTTGAGTACCCATAACCCAGTTATTTCGTGGCAGGAGAGGGCTCTGATGGAGTGGTCTGCTCAGTGTGTGGGTAGATGTTTGGGCGTTTCCGTAGGGGCTACCTCGGTGGAGAGTCCAAACCAGGTGCCCGCATTGCACGTTCCACCTGAGTATG
This sequence comes from Coregonus ussuriensis, assembly GCA_031479575.1. Lineage (NCBI taxonomy): Eukaryota > Metazoa > Chordata > Actinopteri > Salmoniformes > Salmonidae > Coregonus > Coregonus ussuriensis. The sequence continues at coordinate 61,538,923 of CM062483.1, read as the reverse complement.
GGGATTTGGCTATTGCGTTTAGTAAGGCGAGGGCGACGCGGTTGCCACCCCATAGGCAGGGGGATTGTGCGATAGACCTCCAGGCAGGAGCTGCGCTCCCACGGAGCCATGTGTATCCTCTGTCTCAGGAGGAGAAGAAAGCTATGGAGGTTTACATAGAGGAATCTCTGAGACAAGGATACATACGGCCTTCCACTTCCCCTGCGTCCTCGAGTTTCTTTTTTGTGAAGAAAAAGGATGGGGGTTTGCGCCCGTGCATCGATTACCGTGGTCTCAATCAGATTACGGTGAAGTATAGTTATCCACTCCCGCTGATTGCGACCATGACGGAGTCGTTGCATGGGGCGCGTTTCTTCACGAAGTTAGATCTCAGGAGCGCGTACAACTTGGTGCGCATCAGGGAGGGTGATGAATGGAAAACAGCCTTTAGTACTACCTCGGGCCATTACGAGTATCTGGTCATGCCATACGGGTTGATGAACGCTCCGTCAGTTTTCCAATCATTCGTAGATGAGATCTTTAGGGACATGCAGGGGCAGGGAGTGGTGGTGTACATTGATGACATTCTCGTGTACTCGCCTACCCGTGTCGAGCATGTGGCCCTGGTGCGCAGAGTGTTGCGGAGGCTGGTGGAGCACGACCTGTATGTGAAGGCGGAGAAGTGTCTGTTTTTCCAGGAGTCGATCTCCTTTTTGGGGTATCAGTTGTCAGCTTCAGGGGTGAAGATGGAGGTAGACCGAGTGTCAGCCGTGCGTAATTGGCAAACACCAACCACTGTGAAAGAGGTGCAGCAGTTTTGGGGGTTTGCGAATTACTACCGGAGGTTTATCCGGGGTTTTGGACAAGTGGCAGCTCCCATCACGTCTCTCTTGAAGGGGGGCCCGGTGCGTCTGCAGTGGTCGGTCGAGGCGGACAGGGCGTTTGGGAGGCTGAAGGACCTGTTTACCTCGGCTCCGGTGCTGGCGCATCCGGATCCCTCTTTACCATTTCAGGTAGAGGTGGACGCGTCTGAGGCCGGTATTGGCGCCGTGCTTTCACAACGGTCAGGCGCGCCACCTAAACTCCGCCCCTGTGCCTTCTATTCCAAAAAGCTCAGCCCGGCGGAGCGAAATTATGACGTAGGGGACAGGGAGCTGTTAGCTGTGGTACAGGCCCTTAAGGTGTGGAGGCACTGGCTTGAGGGGGCTCAACACCCTTTCCTCATTTTGACGGACCACCGTAACCTGGAGTACATCCGGGCAGCGAGGAGGCTGAACCCTCGGCAGGCTAGATGGAGTATGTTTTTGACCCGTTTCTCGTTTAAGATCACCTACATCCCTGGGTCACAAAACGGTAAGGCAGATGCGCTGTCTCGGCGGTATGACGGGGAGGAGAGGTCCGTGGAGCCCACTCCCATACTGCCGGAGTCGTGTCTAGTGGCACCGGTGGTGTGGGAGCTCGATTCTGAGCTCGAGCGGGCATTACGCACCGACCCTAGTCCACCACAATGCCCGGAGGGTCGGAAGTATGTTCCGCTCGAGTGTCGGGATCGATTGATCTATTGGGCTCACACGTCACCCTCCTCTGGACACCCGGGTATCGGCCGGACAGTGCACTGTCTTAGTGCCAAATATTGGTGGCCCACGTTGGCCAGGGATGTGAGGGTTTATGTTTCCTCCTGCTCGGTGTGCGCCCAGTGTAAGGCGCCTAGACATCTGCCTAGGGGTAAGTTACTGCCCCTGCCCGTTCCACAACGACCATGGTCCCACCTCTCGGTGGATTTTATAACTGACCTTCCCCTCTCTCAAGGGAATACTACCATCCTGGTCGTTGTGGACCGGTTCTCTAAGGCCTGTCGTTTGCTCCCCATGCCGGGTCTTCCTACGGCCCTGCAAACTGCCGAGGCACTGTTTACCCATGTGTTCCGGCACTACGGGGTACCCGAGGACATTGTGGCTGATCGGGGTCCCCAATTCACCTCCAGAGTCTGGAGAGCGTTTATGGAGCGGTTGGGGGTCTCGGTAAGCCTCACCTCGGGGTACCACCCGGAGAGTAATGGGCAGGTGGAACGCGTAAACCAGGAGGTGGGCAGGTTTCTCAGAACATACTGCCGGGACCGGCCGGAGGAGTGGCCAAGGTACGTTCCCTGGGCCGAGATGGCCCAGAATTCCCTACGCCATTCCTCCACTAACCTAACTCCCTTTCAATGTGTGTTAGGTTACCAGCCGGTTCTGGCCCCCTGGCAGCAGAGCCAGATCGAGGCTCCTGCGGTGGATGAGTGGGCGCGGCGCTCGGAGGAGACTTGGAACGCTGCACACGTCCACCTGCAGCGGGCCCTCCGACGTCAGAAGGCGAGCGCTGATCTCCACCGCAGTGAGGCACCGGTGTACGCACCTGGTGATCGAGTCTGGCTCTCTACCAGAAACCTGCCCCTCCGCCTGCCCTGTCGGAAACTGGGTCGGCGGTTTGTAGGGCCATTTAAAGTCCTGAGAAGGTTGAACGAGGTATGTTATAGATTACAGTTACCAGTGGAATATAAGTGTATTAACCCCTCGTTCCATGTGTCCCTTCTCAGGCCGGTGGTAGCGGGCCCACTCCAAGAAAATGAGATCTTGGAGACTCCTCCGCCCCCGTTGGACATCGAGGGGGCACCGGCGTACACCGTGAGATCCATCTTGGACTCTAGACGTCGGAGGGGGGGTCTTCAGTATCTAGTGGAGTGGGAGCGGTACGGTCCGGAGGAGCGGTGCTGGGTGCCGAGGAGAGACATTTTGGACCCGTCGCTCCTGACGGAATTCCATCGGGGGTATCCGACGCGCCCTGCGCCGCGGCCTCCGGGTCGTCCCCAAGGCCGGAGTCGGCGCGCGTCTGGAGCCGCGCGTCAAGGGGGGGGTACTGTCACGGTTTCGGCCGAGGCTGCTTCTCTCCCTTGTTCGGGCAGGTTTCGGCGTTCGTCGTCTCCGGAATTCTAGCTGCCACCGTTCTATGTTCTTTGTTTCCTGTTTGATTAGTTTTGTCTGTTAGCCACACCTGTCTAGTGTTAGGTCTCATTAAGCACCCTATTTAGTTTCCTTGTTGTTTGTATAGTGTTGTGTGTAATTGTTTTGTCAAGTGTCTTGCGTACTTTTGTCTTGTTTGCCAGTACGCCATTTATCAGTAGTTCCTCCGCTGTTAGGAGAGTTTTGCGCACTGTGTTTCGTGCGATAGTTTGTGGACGCCTGTGCGCGTCTGTTTGGCTTTCAGCCGCTTTTTGGATTATTTTTTGTTCATAGTAAAGTCTTGTTGGACTGTACCTCTGCTTCTGCGCCTGATTCCCCACCACACCAATACAACAACACTGACACACAATCCGTACAAACTTAAACTTGTGCCATTTTTCCAATGCTGATTTGTATTTTTGTATGTTATTATGGATCCCCATTAGTTCCTGCCAAGGCAGCAGCTGCTCTTCCTGGGGTCCAAACACATTAAGACACTTAAAATAAAATATAAAACAGTACACCATATAACACTGTCACACCACCACATATCCACAACACAAAATGTATGATACTGATTACATAATAGATTAGAACAGAACAGAATAGAACAGAATAGAACAGAACAGAATAGATTAGAACAGAACAGAATAGAGCATAATAGAACAGAATAGATTAGAACAGAACAGAATAGAACAGAACAGATTAGAACAGAACAGAATTGAGCAGAATAGAACAGAACAGATTAGAACAGAACAGAATAGAACAGAATAGAACAGAATAGAGCAGAATAGAACAGAACAGATTAGAACAGAACAGATTAGAACAGAACAGAACAGAACAGAATAGAACAGAATAGAGCAGAATAGAACAGAATAGAACAGATTAGAACAGAACAGAACAGAACAGAATAGAACAGAATAGAGCAGAATAGAACAGAACAGATTGGAACAGAACAGATTAGAACAGAACAGAACAGAATAGAACAGAATAGAGCAGAATAGAACAGATTAGAACAGAACAGAACAGAACAGGATATACAACAATATTACAATGGACTGTACGTGTGTCTAGAGTGGATTTATGTTGGAGAGGCTTCCATTAAAGAACACCCTCTGTGTTTCTGTTAGACAGGTAACTCTTTATCCACAATAATGTCATTGAGAAAACAGAAAGGTGTCAAAGATTTTCTATCACAAACATCCTCTCTGAATTTAAAATACACATTGAGGTGTTAGCTCATATTCTTTGCTTCATTATCTTCATTATCTACATACAGTATTGCATAATGGCATGGCTGCCGATATTGTTCCGTTTCCATCACCCGGTGAATGCTTGTGCTAATTCATGCATTTGGCTGTATCATATAGCACATAGTCATTATGGCATGGCTGCTATTATTTCTAATTGCCAAGAGCACACATTTACATTACATGTTAGTCATTTAGCAGACGCTCTTACCCAGAGCGACTTAC
>CM062483.1:61516991-61529491 GCA_031479575.1 Coregonus ussuriensis | reverse complement strand
ATTTGAGGTAGATATGTACATGAAGGCAGGGTAAAGTGACTAGGCATCAGGATAGATAATAATAAGGTATTTGAGGTAGATATGTACATGAAGGCAGGGTAAAGTGACTAGGCATCAGGATAGATAATAATAAGGTATTTGAGGTAGATATGTACATGAAGGCAGGGTAAAGTGACTAGGCATCAGGATAGATAATAATAAGGTATTTGAGGTAGATATGTACAAATCAAATCAAATCAAATTTTATTGGTCACATGCGCCGAATACAACAGGTGCAGACATTACAGTGAAATGCTTACTTACAGCCCTTAACCAACAGTGCATTTATTTTAAACAAAAAAAGTAAGAATAAAACAACAACAAAAAAAGTGTTGAGAAAAAAAGAGCAGAAGTAAAAATAAAGTGACAGTAGGGAGGCTATATATACACAATAGAATAAAGTGACAGTAGGGAGGCTATATATACAGGGGGGTACCGTTGCATAGTCAATGTGCGGGGGCACCGGCTAGTTGAGGTAGTTGAGGTAATATGTACATGTGGGTAGAGTTAAAGTGACTATGCATAAATACTTAACAGAGTAGCAGCAGCGTAAAAAGTATGGGGTGGGGGGGCAGTGCAAATAGTCCGGGTAGCCATGATTAGCTGTTCAGGAGTCTTATGGCTTGGGGGTAGAAGCTGTTGAGAAGTCTTTTGGACCTAGACTTGGCACTCCGGTACCGCTTGCCGTGCGGTAGCAGAGAGAACAGTCTATGACTAGGGTGACTGGAGTCTTTGACAATTTTGAGGGCCTTCCTCTGACACCGCCTGGTATAGAGGTCCTGGATGGCAGGGAGCTTTGCCCCTGTGATGTACTGGGCCGTACGCACTACCCTCTGTAGTGCCTTGCGGTCAGAGGCCAAGCAGTTGCCATACCAGGCGGTGATGCAACCAGTCAGGATGCTCTCGATGGTGCAGCTGTAGAATTTTTTGAGGATCTGAGGACCCATGCCAAATCTTTTTAGTCTCCTGAGGGGGAATAGGCAGGGTAAAGTGAAGGCAGGGTAAAGTGACAAGGCATCAGGATAGATAATAATAAGGTATTTGAGGTAGATATGTACATGAAGGCAGGGTAAAGTGACTAGGCATCAGGATAGATAATAATAAGGTATTTGAGGTAGCTAGCTATATAAAAACTGTATGAGGATCTGTAGACGATGTGCATCACTTTCATGCAGCAGAGGATCAGTGTGTGGCCTTGTTCTGATTGGCCCAGCAGCTGCCACACACTGGGCCAATCAGAACAAGGAAATGTCTCACGGCAGATGGGCAATAAATTAATTAACTTCTGTGTAAATTCCAGGATTCATTAATCATGCAAGATCTTTAAAGAGAGTGACTCCATAGGGAAGAGAAAAGACTCCAGAAGGAAATAACAGTGCCAGCCACCACACCAATTCATACGGGTCCTCCTGTAACTCAGTTGGTAGAGCATGGCGCTTGCAACGCCAGGGTTGTGGGTTCGATTCCCACGGGGGGCCAGTATGGAAAATGTATGCACTCACTAACTGTAAGTCACTCTGGATAAGAGCGTCTGCTAAATGACTGTGAAAAACAGTGAGAAAGGGCTCAGTTAATAGGAAACAGCTCAAGGCTCCTAAATAATCACTAAAACCCTGTGGAGTAACTTATCTGAGTCTGATACATTATTTACAGCACATGAAAAGAAATAGTCCCAACGGTTTCCCTCAAATTGAGTCCACAATTAAAGGATTTGAACTTGCATTCGGACAAATCATCTGACAACATGTCAGGTAAAACTACTAGCAACCGTCTTGTGCTGATCTAAGATACTCCAACCCCAGAGACTACAGCACAACTCCCCTGACACCAACCCACACATTGGAGACCCTCCTATGGAAAGAATATCAATGGAGAAATCCTCAGTAGGTACACAAAATGACCAAAAGTATGTGGACACCTGCTCGTTGAAAATCTCATTCTAAAATCACCGCCATTAATATGCCGTTGGTCCCCACTTTGCTGCTGTAACAGCCTCCACTCTTCTGGGAAGGCTTTCCACTAGATGTTGGAACATTGCTGCGGGGACTTGCTTCCATTCATCCACAAGAGCATTAGTGATGTCGGGCACTGATGTTGGGCGATTAGGCCTGGCTCGCAGTCGGCGTTCCAATTCATCGCAAAGTTGTTCGATGGGGTTGAGGTCAGGGCTCTGTGCAGACCAGTCAAGTTCTTCCACACCGATCTCAACAAACTATTTCTGTATGGACCTCGCTTTATGCATGGGGACATTGTCATGCCTTCCCCAAACTGTTACCACAAAGTTGGAAGCACAGAATCGTCTAGAATGTCATTGTTTGCTGTAGCATTAAGATTTCCCTTCACTGGAACTAAGGGGCCTAGCCCGAACCATGAAAAACAGCCCCAGACCATTATTCCTCCTCCACCAAACTTTACAGTTGGCACTATGCATTGGGGCAGGTAGCGTTCTCCTGGCATCCGCCAAACCCAGATTCGTCCGTCGAACTGCCAGATGGTGAAGCGTGATTAATCACTCCAGAGAATGCGTTTCCACTGGCGGCGAGCTTTATACCACTCCAGCCGACGCTTGGCATTGTGCGTGGTGATCTTAGGCTTGGGTGCGGCTGCTCGGCCATGGAAACCCATTTCATTTAGCTCCCGACAAACAGTTATTGTGCTGACGTTGCTTCCAGTGGCAGTTTGGAACTCGGTAGTGAGTGTTGCAACCGAGGACAGACGATTTTTACGCGCTACACTCTTCAGCACTAGGCGGTCCCGTTCTTTGAGTTTGTGTGGCCTACCATTTCGCGGCCGAGCCGTTGTTGCTCCTAGACGTTTCCACTTCACAATAACAGCACTTACAGTTGACCGGGGCAGCTCTAGCAGGGCAAATATTTGACGAACTGACTTGTTGGAAAGGTGGCATCCTATGACGGTGCCACGTTGAAAGTCACTGAGCTCTTCAGTAGAGCCATTCTACTGCCAGTGTTTTATCTATGGAGATTGCATGGCTGTGTGCTCGATTTGATACACCTGTCAGAAAAGGGTGTGGCTGAAAATAGCTGAATCCACTAATTTGAAGGGGTGTCCACATACTTTTAGTGTATGACAATCTGCATGTTTGAGGACATTGGCCCTGCGCAAGGCTCTGCTGATCTATAAATTACATTCAAATAGCTGCTCATAATGTGATCAAGATCCTGCCCTGCTCATGTCTATCCCCTTGTATGTACAGTATATATATATATATATATATATCTCCTTGTGTTGATGTTGAGCTCAGTGAGACCTGGATGTTTGGTCACCTTGTTGTACCCTCTGCGCTCCACAGTGCAGTGGACGGAGAGGGAGACGGAGAGGGAGACGGAGAGGGAGACGGATAGGGAGACGGAGAGGGAGACGGAGAGGGAGACGGAGAGGGAGACGGAGAGGGAGATGGAGAGAGGGAGACGGAGAGGGAGACGGAGAGGGAGACGGAGAGAGGGAGACGGAGAGGGAGACGGAGAGGGAGACGGAGAGGGAGACGGAGAGAGGGAGACGGAGAGGGAGACGGAGAGGGAGACGGAGAGGGAGACGGATAGGGAGACGGAGAGGGAGACGGAGAGGGAGACGGAGAGGGAGACGGAGAGGGAGACGGAGAGAGGGAGACGGAGAGGGAGACGGAGAGAGGGAGACGGAGAGGGAGACGGAGAGGGAGACGGAGAGAGGGAGACGGAGAGGGAGACGGAGAGAGGGAGACGGAGAGGGAGACGGAGTTAAGCCCTGTGGGGTTTCAGGAAACTATGAGAAAAACTATGAGAAAAACACCCGATTTAGGTTTTAATGAGCTTGAGGCGCTCACTATCTGGCAGGTGCCTCTCTTGTGAGAAAGTATTGCACACTGTAAGTTCTTTAGTTGTGGGATCTTTTTCTTTATTTTAATTGGCCCATGGATACCTTTCACATTGTAGGAGACGACATTCAGACCCTTGATTCTGCCTTAATGGTTACAACTATCATCTCCATTTTTATTTTGTACCTAACATAGGGGCTTCTTGTCTTATACGTCTCATTGCAACCATTGTTAAAATAAAAATAGTAAAATAACAAAATATAACAACAAATATTGAACACAAATGTTTATCTCTGATTCCCAGTTACCTTCCAAACACTGATTTTCATATTTTTTTGCTTCCAATATATTGACCCACATTCTTGCAGGTCTCCCTTTAATAAACCCAACAGCAATCACTAATATGGTCATTAATATAATTATGTATAATCCATAGTTGACTGTTGGGGGAAGGGTAGTCAGGTGCAGCCAAGACATCCCAATAGTCTGGAACTGCATAGAATTGACCGTAGCTTGAGATATTTGGCATATTGCTCAGGCCTATATCCCTTGTCAGGCAGTGTGAGCTGTAGTGCCGCCAAATTATAATATCTTAAATGCTACACATTCCCTTAAATCATGTTTTCATTCATTTGTTTTTAATTACATAAAAAAGGGGGGGGGGGGGGGGGGGGGGAGAGTAAATAATAAAAAAACATTTAAACGTTTTATATTAAACCTAAACATCTGCCTGTAGCATTTAGGCCTGTCATAACTTTGATTTAGTCTCCCATTTGACAATGCATCATATATTCATCTGTCATTTAGGTTAACCATAGTGTCAAGCCATCCTGCCCTTCACTGACCTCTTCGTGTTGAGTGTCAGGAAGTCCATCTTGATGCTCAGTCTTTGTCACACTTGTTAAGAGAGTGCGGTCATCTTCAAGGGCAATGTTTTTTTTTTTTATTAAGGGTTGGCGTGTCGCACCCATCATCCTGTCTTTCCATCCAGTCTCCTTCAGTTTCAGACGGCTTCGCCTGGATCCCCGGCTCTCACAGGCCCTCTGCTGCCTCCCATGCAGAGTTTAACCCCTGCACGCCGCTCTGCAGGAATACTTTCAGGCCGGGCGGGATAAGGTGACTGGAATCGGATGTGCTGCTCCTTCAGTTGCCTCTAGATTTCGACGTATTCTCGACGTTTTTCGTTGAATGCCCACCAAGTAGTCCCGGTCAAAAGACACCCGCTTTTCCTGGAACACCAGCTCTTTAGCTTTCCATGCTGTATGGAGGACGTGTTGTTTAGTTTGATATCTCAGGAATCGTAGGACGGCGGACCTCGGTGGCGCACGGGGGGTCGGTGGGTGGTGAACCGAGGGCCCTGTGGCTGCGCTGAACTCTCAGGTCCATCTCGGGTGGGAGATGTTATTTTATGAAGGGCTCAATGAATTTCTGCATATCTCCATTTTCTATACCTTCTGCTAGTCCCATATTCTCAGATTATTTCTCCTTTCTCTCGAATCTTGACATTTGTCCTGAAGATATTGTTGGTTTTTGAGAGTGAAGGAGAGCAATCTTTCGAGAGTACCACACCTGTCTTCCAGCTCACCCACTCGACTCTCCGCTGTCTCGACTCTGGTGTCCAGGTTCTGGATGGAGATTCTCATGTCTTTGCCACCTTTTCAAACTAGTGCACTACCGATCAACTCCCTACTGTATATAGTGCACTACCGATCAACTCCCTACTGTATATAGTACACTACCGATCAACACCCTACTTTATATAGTACACTACACTACAGTACACTACACTACAGTACAGTACATGTCCAATAGCATCAGACATGACTGTTCCAAGCTGTGATAACACCAGATGTGGCTGGTATGCTTGGTGAGGCAAGACCAACCTCACTACAACAACAGAGGGAAAGAGAGAGCCAGCTACTCGTAGCAACGTGGGAGAAGTGGGAAAGAGAGAGCCAGCTACAACACGTAGCAACGTGGGAGAAGAGGGAGAGAGAGAGCCAGCTACACGTAGCAACGTGGGAGAAGAGGGGAAGAGAGAGCCAGCTACACGTAGCAACATGGGAGAAGAGGGAGAGAGAGAGCCAGCTACACGTAGCAACGTGGGAGAAGAGGGAGAGAGAGAGCCAGCTACACGTAGTAACGTGGGAGAAGAGGGGAAGAGAGAGAGCCAGCTACACGTAGCAACGTGGGAGAAGAGGGAAAGAGAGAGCCAGCTACACGTAGCAACGTGGGAGAAGAGAGAAAGAGAGAGCCAGCTACACGTAGCAACGTGGGAGAAGAGAGAAAGAGAGAGACCTACTGAACTGAACATGACAACAAAGAGCAAATATTAAAATGCTTTTAAAAGGGTGACTACTAAGCTGCATCATGTTCAGCTCTCTTTCTCTACTGTGATTTATATCTGAAAGCTGCCATTCAGATCAAATAAGATATATTATATGAACACGACGATAGCGCCACAGAAAGCAACTCCTCCAAACTCTTAAACATTGACATAATGACTGATCTCGCCCCTTTCCTAAACCAACCAGAGAAATATTAATGCACCGGTTGTATTGGCTGGCTGATTATAAATTGACCATGGGAAATCTTCACTTAATGGATCTCGGCCAAAAATGCTAAAATGTACAATATTCGTCCTCAGACCGTCTGTCTAGAAGAAAGCTGTTGCTTCCCAAATGGCAACCTATTCCCTACGTAGTGCACTACTTTTGAACATCGCCATATGGGCCCTGGTCAAAGGTAGTGCACTACATAGGGAATATTGTGCCATTTGGGACAGGGTACACTCCAAGGGCACAAAGACTCCAGATGGATGGCAGGCCAGGCCAGCTTGATCAGAATTTCTCCCCCCTTTTCTCTCAATTTCCAGACAGAGTAGCTTTGCATGTCCTCATTCATTCATTCATTTTGAAATTATAACAAAGCAAACCATCTGACAGACCCAGAATGTTTTGACACAAATCAAATTACAGGAGGCACATCATGACTGCCAGGGTAACAGGGGGTGTCCATCAGGACTGCCAGGGCAACAGGAGGCACACCAGGACTGCCAGGGTAACAGGGGGTGTCCATCAGGACTGCCAGGGTAACAGGAGGCACACCAGGACTGCCAGGGTAACAGGGGGTGTCCATCAGGACTGCCAGGGTAACAGGGGGTGTCCATCAGGACTGCCAGGGTAACAGGAGGCACACCAGGACTGCCAGGGTAACAGGGGGTGTCCATCAGGACTGCCAGGGTAACAGGAGGCACACCAGGACTGCCAGGGTAACAGGGGGTGTCCATCAGGACTGCCAGGGTAACAGGGGGTGTCCATCAGGACTGCCAGGGTAACAGGGGTGTCCATCAGGACTGCCAGGGTAACAGGGGGTTTACATCGGGACTGCCAGGGTAACAGGAGGTGTCCATCAGGACTGCCAGGGTAACTGGGGTGTCCATCAGGACTGCCAGGGTAACAGGAGGTGTCCATCAGGACTGCCAGGGTAACAGGGGGTGTCTATCAGGACTCCCAGGGTAACAGGGGGTGTCCATCAGGACTGCCAGGGTAACAGGAGGTTTCCATCGGGACTGCCAGGGTAACAGGGGTGCAATTACACGAAAACCACAAAGGGCCTTTCAGAGACCTGGGCTATTTGAATACTAGCTGGCAATGTGATGAAAATACTAGGTACTGTATACTATCCCAATCCACCCAGCCACTCATAGCTCCCCCATGTGTCCTTCTGTCAGAGAGAGGGTACTGTCAGCAGGGAGGTAGTCTAGTTTAGCTTGTTTGCCTACTGAGTCGCATTACCAATCAGTAGAGCCTGGTCTGTTAGGTGTAGTTCCCCAGACAGACCCACAACATCTCCATCTACCTCCCTGTTAACAAGATAACTTCTCATTACTCATGAAATGGAACTAGATGATGTCAACGTCTTAGTTCCATCCCGTGAATCCCATCACAGCAGTGTCTGTCCAAAGATTAATCTATAATTGGTGTCAGAGATCTGTCAATATCAGCAGTCACAGTCAGCAAGAGTCCTGCCTCGCATTAGCCCTCCCAAACCTTTAATGATTGACTGACTGACTGACTGGCTGACTGGCTGACTGGCTGACTGACTGACTGACTGACTGACTGACTGACTGACTGACTGGCTGGCTGACTGGCTGACTGACTGGCTGACTGACTGACTGACTGGCTGGCTGACTGACTGGCTGACTGGCTGACTGACTGACTGGCTGACTAACTGGCTGACTGACTGACTGACTGACTGACTGACTGACTGACTGGCTGGCTGACTGACTGGCTGACTGGCTGACTGACTGACTGACTGACTGGCTGACTAACTGGCTGACTGACTGACTGGCTGGCTGACTGACTGACTGACTGACTGACTGACTGACTAACTGACTGACTGACTGGCTGACTGACTGATTGACTGACTGACTGACTGACTGACTGACTGACTGACTGGCTGACTGACTGACTGACTGGCTGACTGATTAGTTGACTGACTGACTGACTGACTTACTGGCTCACTATTATTGCACACAGTGTGAGCCCATGCAACTTATTATGTGACTTATTATGCACATTTTTACTCCTGAACTTATTTAGGCTTGCCATAACAAAAGCACTTGAATACTTATTGACTCAAGACATTTCAGCTTTTCATTTTTAGTTAATTTGTAAACATTTCTAAAAACATAATTCCACTTTGACATTATGGGTTATTGTGTGTAGGCCAGTGACACAAAATCTCAATTTAATCCATTTTAAATTCAGGCTGTAAAACAACAAAATGTGGAAAAAGCCTGCACTGATTGGTTCTGAAGTACTGTATGTTAGTCAAGAAACCTGTACTGTCTTCCAACAGGTGGCGTCACAACCAATCAGTGCAGGCGGAATCGTTGCATTTACATTTTTTTTTTTTTTTTTTTTTTTGTCATTTAGCAGACGCTCTTATCCAGAGCGACTTACAGGAGCAATTAGGGTTAAGTGCCTTGCTTAAGGGCACATCGACAGATTTTTCACCTAGTCGGCTCGGAATTAGAACCAGCAACCTTTCGGTTACTGGCACGACGCTCTTAACCACTAAGCTACCTGCCGCCCCATCAGGTGGCAGGTAGCACCATCTAACATGAAAAAAATACTAATTTACTATAAAATACTACATTACTTACTATAGAATTCTATAGTAAACTGTGGTATACTGTAAAATACCATACTACACACTGTAGTATCCCTCGATCATGTGTAGTACTTACTATAGAATGTTGTAGTATACTGTAGAATACTATAGTAAATACTAAAGTATTATCCGCAAAAAAACTATGTAGTAAATACTACAGTAATGTCTGCAAAAACACTACAGACAAAATAATAATAATCTTAAACTATAGTCAATAATACTGTATTTAATGTGCCCTGCCAATTCCCCTCACCCATATCGTAATTTGCGCCACTCATAAGTGAGTAACCTATATGTCAAGTATAGACCATATACAATGAGTGCGCAAAACATTAGGAACACCTTCCTAATATTGAGTTACACCCACTTTTGGCCTCAGAACAGCCTCATTTCGTCGGGGCATGGACTCTACAAGGTGTCGAAAGCGTTCCACAGGGATGCTGGCCCATGTTGACTCCAATGCTTCCCACGGGTTGTGTCAAATTGGCAGGATGTCCTTTGGGTGATGGACCATTCTTGATACACACGACAAAATGTTGAGCGTGAAAAACCCAGCAGCGTTGCAGTTCTTGACACAAACCGGTGCGCCTGGCACCTACTACCATACCCCGTTCAAAGGCACTTCAATCTTTTGTCTCGCCCGTTCACCCTCTGAATGGCACACATACACAATCCATGTCTCAATTGTCTCAAGGCTTAAAAAATCCTTCTTTAACCTGTCTCCTCCCCTTCGTCCACACTGATTGAAGTGGATTTAACAGGTGACATCAATAAGGGATCATAGCTTTCACCTGGAATCACCTGGTCAGTCTATGTCAATGAAACAGTTTTGTATACTCAGTGTATTGTGTTCCCTACAGTACATAGAAAATACCTATCCGTTCAGACCCCAGTCTTACCTACCTAGAGGTTATGGAAAACGTGCTCTTAGTATTTTTCCAGTAGGTTTCCTGAAAGCCTCCACTTCTATGCTTAAGATAATAAACCAAAAACACTATAGTAAATATTACAGTAATGTCAGAATAAACACTACAGTGTACTACAATCCACAGTATTCTGACCAGAAAATGTCTTCATTATTAGTGTCATTCATCTCTGTAGTCCACAGCTTGGGGAAGCAACAACAGACACCAGAACAGAGAGATAAACAAAAGGAGAGAGAGCACAGCTTTCTTCAGTGTCCATAAAACCATACCTCTTCTCTATCCACGGGGAACACAATACCAGCCTGATGTGAAGCTCGCTCAATAAAATGTTAAAAAAGGAGACAGAAATATCCAGACTCTGGTTAAACAGGTAAAAACAACAACATTGTATTGGATTAGTAATGACTCATAACGGTCCAGTGGTTTTAACACAGCTGTGTGTGTTAGCCGAAGGGCATCTCTCTCTATACAGCCTGCCTGGCTGGCTCCCTCTCTGGCTGTATTCTCTCTCTATACAGCCTGCCTGGCTGGCTCCCTCTCTGGCTGTATTCTCTCTCTATACAGCCTGCCTGGCTGGCTCCCTCTCTGGCTGTATTCTCTTTCTATACAGCCTGC
This sequence comes from Coregonus ussuriensis, assembly GCA_031479575.1. Lineage (NCBI taxonomy): Eukaryota > Metazoa > Chordata > Actinopteri > Salmoniformes > Salmonidae > Coregonus > Coregonus ussuriensis. Next base: position 61,518,922 of record CM062483.1, on the reverse strand, counting down.
CTGGCTGGCTCCCTCTCTGGCTGTATTCTCTCTCTATACAGCCTGCCTGGCTGGCTCCCTCTCTGGCTGGGGCTCCCTCTCTGGCTGTATTCTCTCTCTATACAGCCTGCCTGGCTGGCTCCCTCTCTGGCTGTATTCTCTCTCTATACAGCCTGCCTGGCTGGCTCCCTCTCTGGCTGTATTCTCTCTCTATACAGCCTGCCTGGCTGGCTCTCTCTCTGGCTGTATTCTCTCTCTATACAGCCTGCCTGGCTGGCTCCCTCTCTGGCTGTATTCTCTCTCTATACAGCCTGCCTGGCTGGCTCCCTCTCTGGCTGTATTCTCTCTCTATACAGCCTGCCTGGCTGGCTCTCTCTCTGGCTGTATTCTCTCTCTATACAGCCTGCCTGGCTGGCTCCCTCTCTGGCTGTATTCTCTCTCTATACAGCCTGCCTGGCTGGCTCCCTCTCTGGCTGTATTCTCTCTCTATACAGCCTGCCTGGCTGGCTCCCTCTCTGGCTGTATTCTCTCTCTATACAGCCTGCCTGGCTGGCTCCCTCTCTGGCTGTATTCTCTCTCTATACAGCCTGCCTGGCTGGCTCCCTCTCTGGCTGTATTCTCTCTCTATACAGCCTGCCTGGCTGGCTCCCTCTCTGGCTGTATTCTCTCTCTATACAGCCTGCCTGGCTGGCTCCCTCTCTGGCTGTATCCCAAATGGTGCTTAGGGCCCTGGTCTAAAGTAGTGCACTATAAAGGAAATAGGATGCCATTCTCTGGTCTAAAGTAGTGCACTATAAAGGAAATAGGCTGCCATTTGGGACACACATTCTGTGATTCATATAGTAATGACCCTCTCCCAGGGTGAAACGACAAGCATGTGGGTCTACTCTACTCTACTATACTCTCATATACTCTACTCTACTCTCATATACTCTGCTCTATTATATTATACTCTACTATACTCCACTATACTCTACTCTACTCCACTCTACTCCACTCTACTCTACTCTACTATACTCTACTATACTCCACTGTACTCCACTATATTCTCATATACTCTACTCTACTCTCATATACTCTACTCTACTCTTGTATACTCTACTCTATTATACTATACTATACTATACTCCACTATACTCTACTCCACTCGACTATACTCTACTATACTCTAGTCCCGTGTGGCTCAGTTGGTAGAGCATGGCGTTTGCAACGCCAGAGTTGTGGGTTCGTTTCCCACGGGGGACCAGTATGAAAAAATATGTATGCACTCACTAACTGTAAGTCGCTCTGGATAAGAGCATCTGCTAAATGACTAAAATGTTAAATGTACTCTCCTCCACTATACTCTACTCTAAACTAGGGTGAAGAATGGAGAGTGTTTCTTCTCTTCAAATGTTGCCTGGTCTGGTTCCATCCTCCTCTGATCACTGCTGTGGTCCTCAGCCATGTGAACCTTCCTCCCTGCCTCCCATCCAGTCCTCAGCCATGTGAACCTTCCTCCCTGCCTCCCATCCAGTCCTCAGCCATTTGAACCTTTCTCCCTGCCTCCCATCCAGTCCTCAGCCATGTGAACCTTCCTCCCTGCCTCCCATCCAGTCCTCAGCCATTTGAACCTTTCTCCCTGCCTCCCATCCAGTCCTCAGCCATTTGAACCTTTCTCCCTGCCTCCCATCCAGTCCTCAGCCATGTGAACCTTCCTCCCTGCCTCCCATCCAGTCCTCAGCCATGTGAACCTTCCTCCCTGCCTCCCATCCATCGAGGAGCCCCATCTCGCTCGCCCCTCTTAGCCCAGAGTTCTCACAGATTAATGGAGGTCCAGGAAAGACAAACTGCTCCTCATCAGCCAGGTGGAGTTAGGGGGTGAGATACTGTAGCAGGCAAGGAGGAAGACAGAGAGGGTGAGATATTGTAGCAGAGATGGGAAGTACATTGTGCAGGGAGAAATACCTCTA
>CM062483.1:61476991-61514491 GCA_031479575.1 Coregonus ussuriensis | reverse complement strand
AAGAGAAAGGACTAGCAAATCCCTCTCTCCACTTCCTGTGGGAAGTGTGTTTGGTGTAATCACAAACGGCATCCTATTTGCAATTTAGTGCACTACTTTTGACCAGGGCCCCATAGGGATCAGGGTGCCATTACGGGGACACATGCCATGCCTGTACTATCCCATGGGGCTGTGGGATGACGCCCACTCAGCAGACTGTATGTATAAAGCTGCCTGACTGAGGGTTAAGTCTACTGCTTGGTGTTCCTGCGCTGGAGCCCCCTACTCCTCTCTAGTCCTGAAGCTAGCTTTCCCATAGAATTACATAGAACCTTATGACCTCTATGAGCTTAGCAGACAAGGAGGGAGGCATGGTGCTCTGCATTAAAATAAATACGAAAATCTTGAAGCTGCAATAGGTAACTTTTCGGGGCGACCTGACCAAATGCATATAGAAGTGTGAGTTACACAGTGAGGGAAAAAAAGTATTTGATCCCCTGCTGATTTTGTACGTTTGCCCACTGACAAAGACGTGATCAGCCTATAATTTTAATGGTAGGTTTATTTGAACAGTGAGAGACAGAATAACAACAACAAAAAATCCTGAAAAACACATGTCAAAAAATGTTATAAATTGATTTGCATTTTAATGAGGGAAATGTGAGTTATGGAAATGTGACTTATAGATCTGTCATTCGCATTGAAAGCAAGTCTACGAAGTCGTTCTTACATTTTCGTTTATGCGTCTTTTACTTTCGGTTTTGGATCTGTTCTATGTGTTCTATTTCTATACTTCCCCTTTCCCTTTTTCCTCTTTTACTTTCGGTTTTGGTTCTGTTCTATGTGTTCTATTTCTATACTTCCCCTTTCCCGTTTTGCTCTTATACTTTCGGTTTTGTACACCAGCTTCAAACAGCTGAAAATACAATATTTTCGGTTATGGAAAATATATTTCACAGCGGTTTAGATGATACAATGATTCTCTACACTACACTTGCTTGTTTTGTCACGTAAACTGAAATTAGGCGAACTATTAGAATTTTAGCAACCAGGAAATGGCGGAGCGATTTCTGCATATTGCGTTTTTTAATAAACATATACAAAAATGTTGAACCAAAATGTATAAAAGTAGTAGTCCTCATATTGTGCAACAGAACACACCTCAAAACCCACCACTGTAGATTATTGCTATCCTGCCCAGTAAAGGTTTTAATAAATCACTATTCTGTATATCAGCGTTCTTTTATGATGAAGGAAGTATTGTTTGAAGGCAGTAAAAAGCTCCAGGGCTTAGTATGTTAAGGAAATACGCATCTATAACGTTTTCTCAGGGGTACCATGTGTAGCTGATGCGTTTAGACGGAGAACAAGGACGTTCCCTAACAGCCCTCACCCCTACTAGAGGTAATAACAGGTATGCTACTGCTAGCCCCAAGGCCAGAGAGAGAAAAAGGGAGAGAATGGACTGGCACCTCATTCCCTTTAAAGACTGATGGTTGATGATCAATTCCCCCCCCCCATTACTGGGCAGGCTGAGCTAATCAATAACAGATCAAAGCATGCCAGGGATCTGCTTCCCCTAATCCATCAGAGAAGTTGCTCTGTGCTCCGCTCGCTGGGAAGGAGCTGGCCATGGAATGAGATGTGTAATGGAAAAGACTCCCCAGTTATCTTTACATTCAGCTAGACCACTTAATATTAAGAGGAGAGGAGAATCCAGATATATATCTAGATAGAGGAGAATCCAGAAATACACTGCTCAAAAAAATAAAGGGAACACTTAAACAACACATCCTAGATCTGAATGAATGAAATAATCTTATTAAATACTTTTTTCTTTACATAATTGAATGTGCTGACAACAAAATCACACAAAAATGATCAATGGAAATCAAATGTATCAACCCATGGAGGTCTGGATTTGGAGTCACCCTCAAAATTAAAGTGGAAAACCACACTACAGGCTGATCCAACTTTGATGTAATGTCCTTAAAACAAGTCAAAATTAGGCTCAGTAGTGTGTGTGGCCTCCACGTGCCTGTATGACATCCCTACAACGCCTGGGCATGCTCCTGATGAGGTGGCGGATGGTCTCCTGAGGGATCTCCTCCCAGACCTGGACTAAAGCATCCGCCAACTCCTGGACAGTCTGTGGTGCAACGTGGCGTTGGTGGATGGAGCGAGACATGATGTCCCAGATGTGCTCAATTGGATTCAGGTCTGGGGAACGGGCGGGCCAGTCCATAGCATCAATGCCTTCCTCTTGCAGGAACTGCTGACACACTCCAGCCACATGAGGTCTAGCATTGTCTTGCATTAGGAGGAACCCAGGGCCAACCGCACCAGCATATGGTCTCACAAGGGGTCTGAGGATCTCATCTCGGTACCTAATGGCAGTCAGGCTACCTCTGGCGAGCACATGGATGGCTGTGCGGCCCCCCAAAGAAATGCCACCCCACACCATGACTGACCCACCGCCAAACCGGTCATGCTGGAGGATGTTGCAGGCAGCAGAACGTTCTCCACGGCGTCTCCAGACTCTGTCACGTCTGTCACATGTGCTCAGTGTGAACCTGCTTTCATCTGTGAAGAGCACAGGGCACCAGTGGTGAATTTGCCAATCTTGGTGTTCTCTGGCAAATGCCAAACGTCCTGCACGGTGTTGGGCTGTAAGCACAACCCCCACCTGTGGACGTCGGGCCCTCATACCACCCCCATGGAGTCTGTTTCTGACCGTTTGAGCAGACACATGCACATTTGTGGCCTACTGGAGGTCATTTTGCAGGGCTCTGGCAGTGCTCCTCCTGCTCCTCCTTGCACAAAGGCGGAGGTAGCGGTCCTGCTGCTGGGTTGTTGCCCTCCTACGGCCTCCTCCACGTCTCCTGATGTACTGGCCTGTCTCCTGGTAGCGCCTCCATGCTCTGGACACTACGCTGACAGACACAGCAAACCTTCTTGCCACAGCTCGCATTGATGTGCCATCCTGGATGAGCTGCACTACCTGAGCCACTTGTGTGGGTTGTAGACTCCGTCTCATGCTACCACTAGAGTGAAAGCACCAACAGCATTCAAAAGTGACCAAAACATCAGCCAGGAAGCATAGGAACTGAGAAGTGGTCTGTGGTCACCACCTACAGAACCACTCCTTTATTGGGGGTGTCTTGCTAATTGCCTATAATTTCCACCTGTTGTCTATTCCATTTGCACAACAGCATGTGAAATGTATTGTCAATCAGTGTTGCTTCCTAAGTGGACAGTTTGATTTCACAGAAGTGTGATTGACTTGGAGTTACATTGTGTTGTTTAAGTGTTCCCTTTATTTTTTTGAGCAGTGTATATCTAGATAGAGGAGAATCCAGATATCTAGATAGAGGAGAATCCAGATATATATCTAGATAGAGTAGAATCCAGATATACAGTGCATTCGGAAAGTATTCAGACCCCTTCCCTTTTTCCACATTTTGTTATGTTACAGCCTTATTCTAAAATTGATTAAATAAATAAAAATCCTTATCAGTCTACACACAATACCCCATAATGACAAAGTGAAAACAGGTTATTAGAAATGTTTGCAAATTTATAAAACATTTCAAATAGAAATACCTTATTAACATAAGTATTCAGACCCTTTGCTATGAGATTCGAAATTGAGCTCAGGTGCATCCTGTTTCCATTGATCATCCTTGAGATGTTTCTACAACTTGATTGGAGTCCACCTGTGGTAAATTCAATTGATTGGACATGATTTGGAAAGGCACACACCTGTCTATTTAAGGTCCCACAGTTGACAGTGCATGTCAGAGCAAAACCAAGCCAGGAGGTCGAAGGAATTGTCCGTAGAGCTCAGAGACACTGATCTGGAGAAAGGTACCAACATATTCTGCAGCATTGAAGGTCCCCAAGAACACAGTGGCCTCCATCATTCTTAAATAGAAGAAGTTTGGAACCACCAAGACTCTTCCTAGAGCTGGCCGTTCGGCCAAACTGAGCAATCGGGGGAGAAGGGCCTTGGTCAGAGAGGTGACCAAGAACCCGATGGTCACTCTGACAGAGCTCCAGAGTTCCTATGTGGAGATGGGAGAACCTTCCAGAAGGACAACCATCTCTGCAACACTCCACCAATCAGCCCTTTATGGTAGAGTGGCCAGACGGAAGCCACTCCTCAGTAAAAGGCACATGACAACCCACTTGGAGTTTGCCAAAAGGCACCTAAAGGACTATCAGACCATGAGAAACAAGATTCTCTGGTCTGATGAAACAAAGATTGAACTCTTTGGCCTGAATGCCAAGGGTCACGTCTGGAGGAAACATGGCACCATCCCTATGGTGAAGCATGGGGGTGGCAGCATCATGATGTGGGGATGTTTTTCAGCGGCAGGGACTGGGAGACTAGTCAGGATCGAGGGAAAGTTGAACGGAGCAAAGTACAGAGAGATCCTTGATGGAAACCTGCTCCAGAGCGCTCAGGACCTCAGACTGGGGTGAAGGTTCGCCTTCCAACAGGACAACAACCCTAAGCACACAGCCAAGACAATGCAGGAGTGGCTTTGGGACAAGTCTCTGAATATCCTTGAGTGGCCCAGCCAGAGCCCGGACTTGAACCCAATCGAACATCTCTGGAGAGGCCTGAAAATAGCTGTGCAGCGAATCTCCCCATCCAACCTGACAGAGCTTGAGAGGATCTGTAGAGAAAAATGGGAGAAACTCCCCAAATACAGGTGTGCCAAGCTTGCAGCGTCATACCGAAGAAGACTCGAGGCTGTAATCGCTGTAAAAGGTGCTTCAACAAAGTTTTTTATTTTTAATACATTTGCAACAATTTCTAAAAACCTGTTTTTGCTTTGTCATTATGGGGTATTGTGTGTAGATTGATGAGGGAAAAAAACAATTTAATCAATTTTAGAATAAGGCTGTAACGTAACAAAATGTGGAAAAAGTCAAGGGGTCTGAATACTTTCCAAATGCACTGTAATTTAAAACGTCACACATAGCCTACATATCATTACCTACACACAAAATGTTTAGGTCAAATAGGGGAGAGGCGTTGTGCTGTGAGGTGTTGCTTAATCAGTTTTTTTAAACCAGGTTTGCTGTTCATTTGAGCAATATGAGATGGAAGGAAGTTACATGCAATAATGGCTTTATATAATACTGTACGCTTTCTTGAATTTGTTCTGGATTTGGGGACTGTGAAAAGACACCTGGTGGGGTAAGTGTGTGTGTCAGAGCTGTGTGTAAGTTGAATATGCAAACAATTTGGAACTTTCAACACATTAATGTTTGTTATAAAAATAAGAAGTGATGCAGTCAGTCTCTTCTCAACTTTTAGCCAAGAGAGACTGGCATGCATAGTATTTATTTTAGCCCTCTGATTACAATGAAGAGCAAGACGTGCCGCTCTGTTCTGGGCCAACTGCAGCTTAACTAGGTCTTTCTTTGCAGCACGACTGGACAATACTCAAGATAAGACAAAACTAGAGCCTGCAGGACTTGCTTTTTGGAGTATGGTGTCAAAAAAGCAGAGCATCTCTTTATTACGGACAGACCTCTCCCCAATTTTACAACCATTGAATCTATATGTTTTGACCATGACAGTTTACAATCTAAGGTAATGCCAAGTAATTTAGTCTCCCAACTTGTTCGACAGCCACACAATTTCATAACCAGATTCATCTGAGGATTAGAGCTCAGGGAATGATTTGTACCAAATACAATGCTCTTAGTTTTAGAGATGTTCAGGGACAGTTTATTCCTGGCCACACATTCCAAAACGGACTGCAACTACTTATTAAGGGTTTCAGTGACTTCATTAGCTGTGGTTGCTGATGCGTCTATGGACACACATGCTTTGTTTAATGCCAGTGTCAGGTCATTGGTAAAAATAGAAAAGAGTAGAGGGCCTAGAGAGCTGCCCTGCGGTACACCACACCCTACATGTTTGACATTAGAGAGGCTTCCACTAAAGAAAACCCTCAGAGTTCTATTAGATTAGATAGCTCTGAATCCACAATATGGCAGAGGTTGAAAAGCCATAACACATACGTTTTCTCAACAACAGGTTATGGTCAATAATATCAAAGGCTGCACTGAAATCTAACAGCTCCCAATATCTTATTATAATAAATGTATTTCAACCAATCACATCAGTCATTTGTGTCAGTCAGTACATATGTTGAGTGCCCTTCTCTATAAGCATGCCCAAAGTCTATTGTCAATTTGGTCAAATACAAACTTTTCCAACAGTTTGCTAAGAGCTGGCAACAAGCTGATTGGTCTGCTCTTAGAACCAGTAAAGGCAGCTTTACCACTCTTGGGTAGCGGAATGACTTTGGCTTCCCTCCAGGCCTGAGGACAAACACCTTTCTCTATACTCAGACTAAATATATGACAGATAGGAGTGGCTAATAAGTCAGCTACCATCCTCAGTAGCTTTCCATCTAAGTTGTGAAGTGCCAGGAGGTTTGTCATTATTGATTGATAACAATAATCTTTACACGTCGCCCACACTAACTTTACAAAATCCAAACTTACAATACATTTCTTTCATTATATGTTTTTTAATGCATGAGTTCGAAGGCTGACTGTTCGTTGTCGGCGTTTCCTGCCAAAGTTTGCCCACTTTGCCAATAAAGTAATCATTAAAATAATTGGCAACGTCAAATGGTTTTGTGATGAATAAGCCATCTGATTCGATGAAAGATGGAGTTGAATTTGTCTTTCTGCCCATCATTTTACTTAACAGTATGTTGTCTCATTACAACACTAGGGTCATACTAATGTTATAACAGTACATTGTCACATTAAAATACTACACTCGGCTGGCTCTCTTCCCCTGGTTCTCTTGTCAATCGTGCAGTATTCTTTAGGGAGCTTGGTATTTCCAATAGTGACTTCCTCTCCCGGATGTCTGTACCTCGGCTGAGTCTGAGTTGCGGGCCGTGGAGATGGACTGGGTCTTTGGCCGGAGCAAATGTCTTGTCTGCTGTCGCCGGTTACGGGAGGCTAATCAAAGAGAGAGGGCGACCAGATTCGGCGGGTACCCCCCCCCGCCTGTGTCTGCCTTGGTCAAGCACCGCTTGCCTCTCTTCCCAGACTTGTCGATGAAAGGTCAGGTCCCACGTAAACTTTCGAGACTAGGCTAGCTAAACAAGCGCTGCATAGTGTGCTAGCCAGGTTAGCTAACTCACCGAGGCGAGCTAGCTACTGCTAGCTATTCCTGCCTCCCAAACAGTGGAGTTGCTGGGGTAGCTCTCTTGTTTAGTACACGTAGCATTAAGTCGTTATTCTAAACGGACCGTGCTGCGGTCAAAGTGGCTAGCTAGCCCAGCTTAGACTAAAGAGCCTCCTGGCTAACGTCGGCTAGCATGCATAACATTCGGCGAATGAAACGTACTAGCTTTCCCCCGACGCTATGGCAACCCCATTCCTATTTACAATTCCTGGAGTTAGAAGTGGAGGAAGAGGGGCTTGCGTGCCCCTCCGATGAGGGAGCAGCACCCCCAGGCATTTGGCTCGGGTAACCCCCGGAGCGAGGGGCCTTAGCACGGTTCTGAGCTACCAGTGTACCCCTCCACAAAAAAAGATTACTGTGACAACAGTGCCCCCCACGTTTGGTTACGGTCAAACTGGGTACTACATCAGCCATTGCCGGAGCCCCCTGTGCACGTAAGGCGGCCGGGCTTCATGCAGGCTAAACAGGTTATGGGCTCTATAAGCGATTGGTTGTTGGTAGCGGAGTCGAGGGAATGAGCAGGGTTGAACATGACCACGCTGTTATCCACAGTCTCTGTGGTTCATATGAACCCCCGAAATGAGCCGTCTATCTCCAGCTCAACGCTTTTCATTCCTGGGAATTAGATTCAATTAAGAATTGCCGCTGTCTGTTACCACAGAAGGGGTCCATTTTTATAATAATAATAATATGCCATTTAGCAGACGCTTTTATCCAAAGCGACTTAAAGTCATGCGTGCATAATTATTTTTTTTTGTGTATGGGTGGTCCCGGGGATCGAACCCACTACCTTGGCGTTACAAGCGCCGTGCTCTACCAGCTGAGCTACAGAGGACCACGGAGTGGTTAGTTGTCTGTCCCATTCCCAACTATGTTACAAGGTGCTTTGTCGCAAGTACCTATCTGACTGGTCGCTAGGTTAACCTCCATGATAACTTTTTTTCCCTGGGTCTATTTTTAATGCGTATGGTCCAGTGCTGGGTGCCAGATGGTTACCGCAACCCATCTTACCTCGTAAACCGAGTGAGGCTCGTTGTGATAACAGTACCAGTCGGGGTACAGTGAGGGGGAAAGAAGTATTTGATCCCCTGCTGATTTTGTACGTTTGCCCACTGACAAAGACATGATCAGTCTATAATTTTAATGGTAGGTTTATTTGACTATGCCCTACAGGTCTCTAGCTTTGAGCTATTTCCCTTTTCACCTCCTCCATTTGACCCTGTGTCCAGTACAAGCTTTACGCAAGTACGTTGAGCGGACCCAGGATATCCGGTTATGTGACTGGCCTTTCGTCTGTTTTGCTTATCCAGGTCGTGGCAGAGCGCTCTTTAAGCAGTGGCTCTCCCACTAGATTGTAGAGGCTATCTCCATGGCATATAGCAGCAAGGGGCAAGGGGTTACCTAGCAGTGTGCACGCTAACTCCACCAGGGGTCTGGTGGAATCTTGGGCATTATTTAAAGGGTTGACTGTCGGGGATATTTGTGCTGCAGTGAGTTGAGCATCACCACACACTTTTTGTGAGGTTTTATTGCTTGGATGTCACTGCTACCCGTGTAGCCCACAGTGTGCTTACAGTTGGGACAGGGGAGTGTCATTAGGCAACGCACGGTGTGCGCAATACCCAGACTACCGCATCTTACATTTAAGTCATTTAGCAGACACTCTTATCCAGAGCGACTTACAGGAGCAATTAGGGTTAAGTGCCTTGCTCAAGGGCACATCAACAGATTTTTCACCTAGTCGGCTCGGGGATTAGAACCAGCAACCTTTCGATTACTGGCACAACGCTCTTAACCACTAAGCTACCTGCCGACTTATCTTGCAGGGTAGAGATCTGGGTGGTCTGCCATGGGCCATTTCATTTGGTATCCACTGGGTTGTGTTGTACCGAGAGCACTGACTGAAAAGGAACGTAACGTTATGACTATAACCACGGTTGAAGGACAGAAACACCTGTTTGGCCCCGCGCCGCCTGGTTCTGGGCTCGGTGAAGAGCGGGACTCAATGGAAGAAATCTATCTGAGCCTCAGGGGGTTATCACTTGTGGAAGCCGGCGCTTTCAGCGAGACATAGATTACATTGGCCTTGTCAGGCGTGATTTTAGTTAATCACTCAAAGTTGCGAGAGTGCGAATCCATAGTTGCGTTGTACCTCGTTTCCCTCCTTCAGGGAACAGTAGTTATAGTCATAACATTACATTTGTGTCTGTGTGAAAGATAAACAAACACAGAAAACCTATAGCGATGCTAGCTATTCAAGCGCATTGACTAATTGTAAATGGACCAATTTCATCAATGTTCCACTTGATAAACTGCAATGGTACGCCACAGTCTCCATTTTAAAACATAACTAGGTCTAGCCTGGCTTACAGATGAGACATTACAGTACATATGTAGGATCTTAATTTGAGCCAGTTTGCTACAGCAGGAAAATAATCCTTCAGCAACAGGAAATGTGAATTATTATGTGGATTCTAATTAATGGACATTTTTGTAGGGGTTGATAAATTTTTCGTTAGGGCAAATCAAATGTGAAATTTCAAAGTGGAAATTATAAACTTTAGAAGCCATTTTAAAAACTCAAAAGCACTACTAGTTTGCATTTCCTGCTTTGCAGGAAAATTCTCAGCAACAAAAGAGTGACCAAATTAAGATCCTACATCTGTATCTGCATCCCAAATGACACCATATTATTATTATTATTATATTATTATTATATTATATTATATTATTATATTATATTACTATTATATACCATATTCCCAAAATATATATAGGGAATAGGGTGCCATTTCTTAAATAAACACAGCTTGGTGTAATGCAGGTATTTATCACATTATCAACAGAGATGTAAATAGATTATTGCTTCACAAGTCGTCTAATAGAAAGAATATTGACTGTGAAAAGAAGAAACACATCACGTCCCCGTGTAGCTCAGTTGGTAGAGCGTGGCGCTTGCAACGCCAGGGTTGTGGGTTTGTTTCCCACGAGGGGGGGCCAGTATGAAAAATGTATGCACTCACTAACTGTAAGTCGCTCTGGATAAGAGCGTCTGCTAAATGACTAAAATGTAATTACAGAAGTAACTACTGTTAAACGTTTGACAGACATATTTTTTATATATACAGTTGAAGTCGGAAATGTACATACACTAAGGTTGGAGTCATTAAAACTTTTTTGTTAACAAACTATAGCTTTGGCCAGTCGGTTAGGACATCTACTTTGTGCATGACACAAGTCATTTTTCCAACAATTGTTTACAGACAGATTATTTCACTTATAATTCACTGTATCACAATTCCAGTGGGTCAGAAGTTTACATACACTAAGTTGACTGTGCCTTTAAACAGCTTGGAAAATTCCAGAAAATCAATTGAGTCAATTGGAGGTGTACCTGTGGATGTATTTCAAGGCCTACCTTCAAACTCAGTGCCTCTTTGCTTGACATCATGGGAAAATCAAAAGAAATCAGCCAAGACATCAGAAAAAAATGTGTAGACCTCCACAAGTCTGATTCATCCTTGGGAGCAATTTCCAAACGCCTGAAGGTACCACGTTCATCTGTACAAACAATAGTACGCAAGTATAAACACCATGGGACCACGCAGCCGTCATACCGCTCAGGAAGGAGACGTGTTCTGTCTCCTAGAGATTAATGTACATTGGTGCGAAAAGTGCAAATCAATCCCAGAACAACAGCAAAGGACCTTGTGCAGATGCTGGAGGAAACAGGTACAAAAGTATCTATATCCACAGTAAAACAAGTCCTATATCGACATAACCTGAAAGGCTGCTCAGCAAGGAAGAAGCCACTGCTCCAAAACCGCCATAAAAAAGCCAGACTACGGTTTACAACTGCACATGGAGACAAAGATCGTATTTTTTGGAGAAATGTCCTCTGGTCTGATGAAACAAAAATAGCACTGTTTGGCCATAATGACCATTGTTATGTTTGGAGGAAAAAGGGGGTTGCTTGCAAGCCGAAGAACACCATCCCAACCGTGAAGCACAGGGGTGTCAGCATCATGCTGTGGGGGTGCTTTGCTGCAGGAGTAGCCCACTGAGGGTGACACTGATTTTAAAGTTGTAGGTAGGGCTACCCTGACCCCCGGAGAGAGCTGGTCTGACATCATAACCATGAATAAACCTATTTCCCTACATGATGAGATGTAACAAGGCTTCAAGTTGTCTCATAACAGGGTGTGGAGTTGTGGAGCCTGTTAGGGACAAACTGAGCCAAGATAAGCCAGAGATAAGTTGGTCATCATAGAAACAGCCATCCATCAGTCTATCTTTTGAACATAACCTTTTCATGGGATCATATATTTTTTTATTATGGGCCATTTTACAACGCTCTTCACAATGGAAATTACCAAATTACTTAGTCATCATCTGCAGAGAGAGAGAGAGAGAGAGAGAGAGAGAGAGAGAGAGAGAGAGAGAGAGAGAGAGAGAGAGAGAGAGAGAGAGAGAGAGAGACAGAGAGAGAGAGAGAGAGAGAGGGGGGAAGAGAGAGAGAGAGAGAGAGAGAGAGAGAGAGACTGGAAACCTGGGTGTGTCTCATGCAATTCACATAATTCTTTATTTCTCTCTTTTAAACCAAGCACCTAAACACCACCAAATTCATATATCAACTGTAGCCAACATAGCAATCATAAAAATATCAATTATTGTCAAACTGGACAGCAAAAAACTCAAAATGTTATGCCCCTGCTTTGCATTAAGTGTTATCAAAACAATAAATATCCCAAACAATGAAATGCATTGACTGACATTATAAATATCTTATAATTAACATTTTATAATGAACATCTTATAAATGAACATCTTATATTGATCTCTGGACTATTTGTGACTGATATAACAAAAACAAAACTAGCTTGTCATTTTCATATAGAAAATGTAGTCAATTCTCAATCATGTTAGGCTAGTAAGTGAAACATATAGGCTATATAGATATAGAGATCATTGAAATTCACTCAGCCAGTGAACACCCAGCAGGTCACATAATCTACAAATGGGAAGATAACTTCTCCCAAGGCTTCTGGATGACTTACCGCTTTGCTCTCCCAGAAAGACCAGTTTGAATTTTCTTAAGGGGTTGCCAAAGTCACTACCCACAGACATGTTTTTAGGGTTGAATTTTCTAAACGAGTCGGAGGATGAGATGCTCTTCTTTCCCAGCGGTCGGTCCGGGGGCTGTGGTGTTGTGGTGCTGATGATGTTCAAACTGAAACGCGACGCCTTAATCCGTTCAACCTGCTCGCGCTCTCCCTCCGCGAGCGTTGCTGTTATTTTTTTAAATGCCGATCTGCGCCTGCGCGGCCTCTCCTCGCTCTCCGGTCCGCCGCCCGCTCCTTTCTGCTGACACATGACGTCATGCGAAACCGGAGTGAGGAAAACCTTTCCCCTACTCTTGTGTACAACATCATCGATTATTCGTTACATTAGCCCGAACTTTCTCTCTCTGTAGCACTTCAGTTACTAATATATATATATATATATATATATACAGCCCACCGTAGCTCAGTTGGTAGAGCATGGCGCTTGCAACGCCAGGGTTGTGGGTTCGATTCCCACGGGGGGGGGGCAGTACGAAACATGTATGCGCTCACTAACTGTAAGTCGCTCTGGATAAGAGCGTCTGCTAAATGACTAAAATGTTAAACAATTTATACACACACATAGAGAGAGAGACTCATGCTCTCTTAACTTTTCCTTCACAATATAAACAAAATTTATTATTTACATGAGTCATTTGGTGCTGAATATAACGCACATAAATGAAGATGATCTAAATTGACCATAATATTGTATTAAAATTATATTTAAACAAGAGAACAATTATTTAAACAGTGTCATTGATATTTGATGCATAGCATATTATTGTGTTTAAAGCGGATGTCATATGTTGATCATATGATTATTATGTTACCATTATTTGTATAAAACTCTATATAATGCTCACTAAATGCCTCTGTGTAAGAGACAAACATCTATAATAAATGTGAATATTAAGCTAGATTGAAACCTGAATCGACAACATCCCTGGGTTAACAGCAAGTATACAGTTGATATACAGTCCCGTGTAACTCAGTTGGTAGAGCATGGCGCTTGCAACGCCAGGGTTGTGGGTTCGATTCCCACGGGGGACCAGTATGAAAACATTTATGCACTCACTAACTGTATGTCTAGCGTCTGCTAAATGACTAAAATGTAAATATACAAGTATACAGTTGATACACAAGTATACTAGTGTAGAGTACAGTTCTCTCTGTTGAAAAGCACAGTGGACCTCAGGGCAAAACTGGTTGAGAAAACCAGCTAAGCCCACTGGGAGTTAAGTCATGTGAGACGCTTATATAGGTCTGGCTGCTCAGAGTTGTATCATAATGGTCCCTCCGGTGTATTCAGACCCTGCATTAGCAGACCATTGAAAGGCACAGTGGACCTCAGAGGCAGGTGAGTCTCTCCTCTCCTGTAAGACAGGTTAGATCGTAGTAAGGTGGTGGATTTGGACCAGTCTCTATCACGCCAGGAGCCAGGTGGTCAGTGGTATCACAGTGGTCCGTCTGGCTGTTTCTCCAGGCTGTATTCCCTGGTCCTCTGGACCTTCCATCCCACCACCCCCAGCAGGAAGATCCCCATCAGCTTGAAGGCCACCTGCAGACCCAGGTACCTGCAGAGATACATCACTGAATCAACCAACAAATAAGTCAACCAATCATTATCACTTGTATAAATGAGGCATGCCAAAAGTAGTATGAGTCCTTTTTTTCTTACCTGTTCCTCAGTATGTTATTGTCATAGTAACCACAGCCCAGCCGGTTGCCACAGGCATGTTTCCACCAGATACAGGCGCTGTCGATGGTCATGCCGAACAGGGCTGGGGCTGGCAACCAGGCTAGAATAGAGAAGGACAGGATCACATAATATATCAATCATATTATATACAGGAGCTGTGTCATGCCGAACAGGGCTGGGGCTGGTAAACAGGCTGTTATAAAATAACACTTAACTGTCAACATTGACTAGACACTGAGAGGATCTTATTCAGTAGAGGATCAGATATCACAACTCTTATTCGCTTCTGCAGATCTCAGTGTGGTTCAAATTAGTTGTCGTCCACTGGAGGGCGCTCTAACACTACATTGATGTATACATTACTACGTTCCGTTTTGTGTTGTTTTAACAACATACTTCGACCGTCATCTGTCTTTATGAAGTATACATCCAAAGAGGACACTTACCAAGCACTCTCATGAGCAGAAACTGGACTCCTATGGCAAAAGATTTCTCTTCATGGGGAACAGTTCTGAAACAATTCAAGCAAAGACAACACAAACAGTTCATTTACAATATCACACTGAATAGTCCTGTTCAATGTCTTGCTCTCTCTTTGCACTCATAAAAAGTATTCCACATCAAATCAAATTTAATGAAATTAAACTATATACAGTGCATTCGGAAAGTATTCAGACCCTTTGACTTTTTCCACATTTTGTTACGTTACAGCCTTATTCTAAAATTGATTAACTTGTTTTTTTGTCCTCATCAATCTACACAGATTTTTTTTTTTGTTGTTGACATTTTAGCATTTTATAATTAAAAGACCCCCGGAAATATCACATTTATTTAAGTATTCAGACCCTTCACTCAGTACTTTGTTGAAGCACCTTTGGCAGCGATTACAGCCTTGAGTCTTCTTGGGTATGACGCTACAAGCTTGGCACACCTGTATTTGGGGAGTTTCTCCCATTCTTCGCTCCAGATCCTCTCAAGCTCTGTCAGGTTTGATGGGGATCGACGCTGCACAGCTATATTCAAGTCTCTCCAGAGATGTTCGATCAGGTTCAAGTCCGGGCTCTGGCTGGGCCACTCAAGGACATTCAGAGACTTGTCCCGAAGCCACTTCTGCGTTGTCTTGGCTGTGTACTTAGGATTGTTGTCCTGTTGGAAGGTGAACCTGGTTTCATAGACCAGATAATCTTGTATTTCATGGTCTGAGAGTCCTTTAGGTGTCTTTTGGCAAACTCCAAGCGGGCTGTCATGTGCCTTTTACTGAGGAGTGGCTACCATCTGGCCACGCTACCATAAATGCCTGATTGGTGGAGTGCTGCAGAGATGGTCGTCCTTCTGGAAGATTCTCCCATCTCCACAGAGGAACTCTGGAGCTCTGTCAGAGTGGCCATCAGGTTCTTGGTCACCTCCATGACCAAGGCCCTTCTCCTCTGATTGCTCAGTTTGGCCGGGCGGCCAGCTCTAGGAAGAGGCTTGGTGGTTCTAAACGTCTTCCACTTAAGAATGATGGAGGCCACTGTGTTCTTGGGGACCTTCAATGCTGCAGACATTTTTTGGTACCCTTCCCCAGATCTGTGCCTCGACACAATCCTGTCTCGGAGCTCTACGGACAATTCCTTCAACCTCATGGCTTGGTTTGTTCTCTGACATGCATTGTCAACTGTGGGACCTTATATAGACAGGTGTGTGCCTTTCCAAATCATGTCCAATCAATTGAATTTACCACAGGTGGACTCCAATCAAGTTGTAGAAACATCTCAAGGATTATCAATGGAAACAGGATGCACCTGAGCTCAATTTCAAGTCTCATAGCAATGGGTCTGAATACTTATGTTTTCACTTTGTCATTATGGGGTATTGTGTGTAGATTGATGAGGAAAATATTAAATTTAATCAATTTTAGAATAAGGCTGTAATGTAACAAAATGTGGGAAAAGTCAAGGGGTCTGAAAACTTTCAGAAGGCACTGTAAATATATTATTTACCTGAGGACCATCATATAGAAGGGGTTGTGTGTGAGGGAGGGAGGTTACCTGAGGACCATCATATAGATGGGGTTGTGTGTGAGGGAGGGAGGTTACCTGAGGACCATCATATAGATGGGGTTGTGTGTGAGGGAGGCGATCATTCCGGCCAGAGAGATGATGAACATGACAGGAAGCAGGAAGTGAGGACATTGGTTGGGGCAGGGTCCGGGGCGGGCAGTACGCTGGCTGTGACCTATACAGATGCAGTCCGTGTACTCCTACAGCAGGAGAACAGAGAAGACACCGGTATCATTACGTAAAGATAGACTATATATGCAATACATTTTCCAGCAACATTTTAAAAAGAAAATTGACAGATCCTTGTTTTCGTTAAGACAATGGCAACATTGTGAATGATTGAAACCCTATATTGACTTCAAAGGACTGTATACTTTACTCAATTAACATTTACAACATTAAACTAGTGTTACCTTTTGGTCTGAATTGATTGAAGTCTAACTAATTTAGTCCAGTCTTCAACATAATGGCCATGCGTGGGGGTTACCATGTACATATGACTATAACTCTATTAGCTGCTCAACAGTCATCTTGGTAGTGGATTACTTACTGACTTTAACCTCTACGCCAGGACTGCCCAACCCTGTTCCTGGAGAGCTACCGTCCTGTAGGTTTTTGCTCCAGATCTAATCTAGCACCCCCCCGATTCTAATAATTAGCAGGTTGATAAGATGAATCAGGTTGGTAACACCTGGGGTTGGAGCGAAAACCTACGGGAAGGGTAGCTCTCCAGGAACAGGGTTGGGCAAGTCCTGCTCTACGGGATTGGTGTCCCGTATACGGGACGGTTGAGCTAACGTGCGCTAATGTGATTAGCATGACGGTTGTAAGTAACAGCAAACTTTCCAGGACCTAGACATGTCTTATATGGGCAGAAAGCTTAAAATCTTGTTAATCTAAATGCACTGTCCAATTTACAGTAGCTATTACAGTGAAAAAAATACCATGCTATTGTTGAGGAGAGTGCACAACAACAAAACACGTTAAGGGGTTAACATCTCGAAGTGGTTTTACTTCACTTAAAACACTTCCTCTGTGTCCCAGGGCTGATTACAGATCGATCGGACTGGCCCATTGATTGTTAGCCATCCATATAGTGTAGCTGTACTGGGCTCCCGAGTGGCGCAGCGGTCTAAGGCACTGCATCTCAGTGCTTGAGGCGTAGATACAGACCCCCCTGGTTTGATTCCAGGCTGTATCGCAACCGGCCGTGATTGGGAGTCCCATAGGGCGGCGCACAATTTGTCCGGGTTTGGCCGTCATTATAAATAAGAATTTGTTCTTAACTGACTTGCCTAGTTAAATAAAAAATGAACTGTAGGTAGAGACTGTAACACACAGTCAGTCAGTCACATAACGCTAGGTCTGGCTGGCTACCCTGCTGACCAATACACTTTTCTCCCTCCTAGACTGGGGAGTTTAATCAGTTCAAAATGGTTGAACATTTAGACCTATACAGAGTGGTTTTACGCTTGGTTCAATTATACCATGCTCTACTGCACCCGTAACTTCCTGTTGTCTTCATGCAAGCAAAGCCGCTGAATGTACCCTCATCAGAACCCTGAGATTAAATGACCACCCACGCACCAGAACCCTGAATCTGTTGTTGGGGTCTTTGGTGTAGTCTTTGCAGCCTGCATGGCAGGGAGACAGGTACTCAGTGTCGTCAGATCCACACACTGGGTTGAAGGCGTTAGCAGGACAGGAGCAGTTGGAATAACAGGTAGCCAGAGACCTGATGAGAAGAGAAGATGATTAGAGATGTTTAAAGAATGGTGTTGGTATCTCAATAGACTCATACCATTTTTCACACTATCGTGCCGAAATGTATTGCGCTTGCTCGGACATCGCCTTTTCACACTGTCCTTTCTAGCAGAAAAGCTCAGTACAACTCCGCTAGGCTTGGCTCAGCTCCGCTCAGCAGTGTGAAAAGGGCATTCATGTTTACTTAAGGGTTTTGTGATTACAGTGGAGGTTTGGGGTGGAGTTAAGTTCATCAGTAGAGCTCAGTGCCAAACCACATAACAGAAGACAACAGAGACATGGGGTTATGGGATGAAGGTCAGGGTTCTTGCTTATGTTATATGTTGTTCATTAGCCTCTGTTTGCTATCGTACTGTAGTAACAACATTCTAGTGTTTTGGGTTCACCGGTGGCACATCGCCAAACAATATCCTTGTCTTGGTCTTCTCAAAAAGCCATTCTTGTCCCATAAAGTTGCTAGTCTGGTTTTCAGTCTGTTGGTATCTGTCTGATAAAAGGTACAGGAAGTTTGTTATCCTCCCTGTTATGACCCCAAGGTCACCATCCTGAAACGGGCTTGTGCAAGTGTTTTACCAGGCACTTATCCAATTAATGAAAATGCTGCAGACAGTACGTCTCCACTGTTTAGCGTTTCTAGTGATAAGTGATAACTCCATTATGTTTGGCTTGGGCAGACTGTGTCTGAAGAACCCTAACTCCAGTCCCCATTACCTCCCAAGAACTCCCTGTCATTAAAAAAACGTCAGCTGACAAACTACAGACACATCAACATCATCCCCAGAAGCCCTCAGCACAACGACCCGACCAACCAGGACCTGGCCCAACCAACCAGGACATGGCCCAACCAACCAGGACATGACCTAACCAACCAGGACATGGCCCGACCAACCAGGACATGGCCCAATCAACCAGGACATGACCCAACCAACCAGGACATGGCCCAACCAACCAGGACATGGCCCAACCAACCAGGACATGACCCAACCAACCAGGACATGACCCAACCAACCAGGACATGGCCCGACCAACCAGGACATGGCCCGACCAACCAGAACATGGCACAACCAACCAGGACATGGCCCGACCAACCAGGACATGGCCCGACCAACCAGGACATGGCCCGACCAACCAGAACATGGCCCAACCAACCAGGACATGGCCCGACCAACCAGGACATGGCCCGACCAACCAGGACATGGCCCGACCAACCAGGACATGGCCCGACCAACCAGAACATGGCCCAACCAACCAGGACATGGCCCAACCAACCAGGACATGGCCCAACCAACCAGGACATGGCCCGACCAACCAGAACATGGCCCAACCAACCAGGACATGGCCCAACCAACCAGAACATGGCCCGACCAACCAGGACATGGCCCGACCAACCAGAACATGGCCCAACCAACCAGGACATGGCCCAACCAACCAGGACATGGCCCGACCAACCAGGACATGGCCCGACCAATCAGGACATGGCCCAACCAACCAGGACATGGCCCGACCAATCAGGACATGGCCCGACCAACCAGAACATGGCTCTCCAAAGATGTAACTGTTTTGCAGATTCCACCCCCACCCCTGACTCACCCTTGGAATTCATAGTTGACCTGTTCCACCCTCTGTGTGGGACAGCCCATGAAGAAGAGGGGGATGAGGAGGAGGACAGAGATGGAGAGCATGGCGACGGAGAAACGAGGGATGGCCTTCAGAGAGAGACCCAACCTCTTCATGATGACCCCACCCACCAGCATCCCCACGGCTACCGAAGGAAGGTTCACCGCACCTGAGGACGACACGACAGAGTGATCAGAGAAACCAGAGTTAAGATAAAATAAGATAAGATGAACATTATTGTCCCAGAGTGGAAATGTTTCTTGGACATGCAAGTGCTGCTGCTCCGTCAACAAATACACATACAGCAAAATAGATCATATGACAGTAGAATAGATCATATGACAGTAGAATAGATCATATGACAGTAGAATAGATCATATCAGTAGAATAGATTACAGTAGAATAGATCATTTGACAGTAGAATAGATCATATGACAGTAGAATAGATCATATGACAGTAGAATAGATTACAGTAGAATAGATCATATGACAGTAGAATAGATCATAAGACAGTAGATAGATCATATGACAGTAGAATATATCAAATGACAGTAGAATAGATCATATGACAGTAGAATAGATCATATGACAGTAGAATAGATCATATGACAGTAGAATAGATTACAGTAGAATAGATCATATGACAGTAGAATAGATCATAAGACAGTAGAATAGATCATATGACAGTAGAATAGATTACAGTAGAATAGATCATAAGACAGTAGAATAGATCATAAGACAGTAGAATAGATCATATGACAGTAGAATAGATTACAGTAGAATAGATCATATGACAGTAGAATAGATCATAAGACAGTAGATAGATCATATGACAGTAGAATATATCAAATGACAGTAGAATAGATCATATGACAGTAGAATAGATTACAGTAGAATAGATCATATGACAGTAGAATAGATCATATGACAGTAGAATAGATCATATGACAGTAGAACAGATCATATGACAGTAGAATAGATTACAGTAGAATAGATCATATGACAGTAGAATAGATCATATGACAGTAGAACAGATCATATGACAGTAGAATAGATCATATGACAGTAGAATAGATCATATGACAGTAGAATAGATCATATGACAGTAGAATAGATCATATGACAGTAGAATAGATCATAAGACAGTAGATTAGATCATATGACAGTAGAATAGATCATATGACAGTAGAATAGATCATAAGACAGTAGAATAGATTACAGTAGAATAGATCATAAGACAGTAGAATAGATCATATGACAGTAGAATAGATCATATGACAGTAGAATAGATCATATGACAGTAGAATAGATCATATGACAGTAGAATAGATCATAAGACAGTAGAATAGATCATATGACAGTAGAATAGATTACAGTAGAATAGATCATATGACAGTAGAATAGATCATAAGACAGTAGAATATATCATAAGACAGTAGAATAGATCATAAGACAGTAGAATAGATCACAAGACAGTAGAATAGATCATATGACAGTAGAATAGATTACAGTAGAATAGATCATATGACAGTAGAATAGATCATAAGACAGTAGAATAGATCACATGACAGTAGAATAGATTATAGTAGAATAGATCATATGACAGTAGAATAGATCATATGACAGTAGAATAGATCATATGACAGTAGAATAGATCATATGACAGTAGAATAGATCATAAGACAGTAGAATAGATCATATGACAGTAGAATAGATTACAGTAGAATAGATCATATGACAGTAGAATAGATCATAAGACAGTAGAATATATCATAAGACAGTAGAATAGATCATAAGACAGTAGAATAGATCACAAGACAGTAGAATAGATCATAAGACAGTAGAATAGATCACAAGACAGTAGAATAGATCATATGACAGTAGAATAGATCATATGACAGTAGAATAGATCATAAGACAGTAGAATAGATCACATGACAGTAGAATAGATTATAGTAGAATAGATCATATGACAGTAGAATAGATTATAGTAGAATAGATCATATGACAGTAGAATAGATCATAAGACAGTAGAATAGATCATATGACAGTAGAATAGATTACAGTAGAATAGATCATAAGACAGTAGAATAGATCACATGACAGTAGAATAGATCATATGACAGTAGAATATATCATAAGACAGTAGAATAGATCATATGACAGTAGAATATATCATATGACAGTAGAATAGATCATATGACAGTAGAATGGATCATATGACAGTAGAATAGATCCTAAGACAGTAGAATAGATCATATGACAGTAGAATAGATCATTTGACACTAGAATAGATCATATGACAGTAGAATAGATCATATGACAGTAGAATAGATTATATGACAGTAGAATAGATCATAAGACAGTAGAATAGATCATAAGACAGTAGAATAGATCATATGACAGTAGAATATATCATAAGACAGTAGAATAGATCATTTGACAGTAGAATAGATCATGTGACAGTAAAATAGATCATATGACAGTAGAATAGATCATAAGACAGTAGAATAGATCATATGACAGTAGAATAGATTACAGTAGAATAGATCATATGACAGTAGAATAGATCAGATGACAGTAGAATAGATCATATGACAGTAGAATAGATCATATGACAGTAGAATAGATCACATGACAGTAGAATAGATCATAAGACAGTAGAATAGATCATATGACAGTAGAATAGATTACAGTAGAATAGATCATATGACAGTAGAATAGATCATAAGACAGTAGAATAGATCATATGACAGTAGAATAGATTACAGTAGAATAGATCATATGACAGTAGAATAGATCATATGACAGTAGAATAGATCATATGACAGTAGAATAGATCATATGACAGTAGAATAGATCATATGACAGTAGAATAGATCATAAGACAGTAGAATAGATCATATGACAGTAGAATAGATTACAGTAGAATAGATCATATGACAGTAGAATAGATCATAAGACAGTAGAATAGATCATATGACAGTAGAATAGATTACAGTAGAATAGATCATATGACAGTAGAATAGATTACAGTAGAATAGATCATATGACAGTAGAATAGATCATAAGACAGTAGATAGATCACATGACAGTAGAATATATCATATGACAGTAGAATAGATCATATGACAGTAGAATAGATCATATGACAGTAGAATAGATTACAGTAGAATAGATCATATGACAGTAGAATAGATCATAAGACAGTAGATAGATCATATGACAGTAGAATATATCAAATGACAGTAGAATAGATCATATGACAGTAGAATAGATTACAGTAGAATAGATCATATGACAGTAGAATAGATCATATGACAGTAGAATAGATCATATGACAGTAGAACAGATCATATGACAGTAGAATAGATTACAGTAGAATAGATCATATGACAGTAGAATAGATCATATGACAGTAGAACAGATCATATGACAGTAGAATAGATTACAGTAGAATAGATCATAAGACAGTAGAATAGATCATATGACAGTAGAATAGATCATATGACAGTAGAATAGATCATATGACAGTAGAATAGATCATAAGACAGTAGATTAGATCATAAGACAGTAGAATAGATTACAGTAGAATAGATCATATGACAGTAGAATAGATCATATGACAGTAGAATAGATCATATGACAGTAGAATAGATCCTAAGACAGTAGAATAGATCATAAGACAGTAGAATAGATCATATGACAGTAGAATAGATTACAGTAGAATAGATCATATGACAGTAGAATAGATCATAAGACAGTAGAATATATCATAAGACAGTAGAATAGATCATAAGACAGTAGAATAGATCACAAGACAGTAGAATAGATCATATGACAGTAGAATAGATTACAGTAGAATAGATCATATGACAGTAGAATAGATCATAAGACAGTAGAATAGATCACATGACAGTAGAATAGATTATAGTAGAATAGATCATATGACAGTAGAATAGATCATAAGACAGTAGAATAGATCATATGACAGTAGAATAGATTACAGTAGAATAGATCATAAGACAGTAGAATAGATCACATGACAGTAGAATAGATCATATGACAGTAGAATATATCATAAGACAGTAGAATAGATCATATGACAGTAGAATATATCATATGACAGTAGAATAGATCATAAGACAGTAGAATAGATCATATGACAGTAGAATGGATCATATGACAGTAGAATAGATCCTAAGACAGTAGAATAGATCATATGACAGTAGAATAGATCATATGACACTAGAATAGATCATATGACAGTAGAATAGATCATATGACAGTAGAATAGATTATATGACAGTAGAATAGATCATAAGACAGTAGAATAGATCATAAGACAGTAGAATAGATCATATGACAGTAGAATATATCATAAGACAGTAGAATAGATCATTTGACAGTAGAATAGATCATGTGACAGTAAAATAGATCATATGACAGTAGAATAGATCATATGACAGTAGAATAGATCATAAGACAGTAGAATAGATCATATGACAGTAGAATAGATTACAGTAGAATAGATCATATGACAGTAGAATAGATCATGACAGTAGAATAGATCATATGACAGTAGAATAGATCATATGACAGTAGAATAGATCATAAGACAGTAGAATAGATCATATGACAGTAGAATAGATTACAGTAGAATAGATCATATGACAGTAGAATAGATCATATGACAGTAGAATAGATTACAGTAGAATAGATCATATGACAGTAGAATAGATCATATGACAGTAGAATAGATCATATGACAGTAGAATAGATTACAGTAGAATAGATCATATGACAGTAGAATAGATTACAGTAGAATAGATCATATGACAGTAGAATAGATCATATGACAGTAGAATAGATCATATGACAGTAGAATAGATCATATGACAGTAGAATAGATCATATGACAGTAGAATAGATCATATGACAGTAGAATAGATCATAAGACATTAGAATAGATCATTTTACAGTAGAATAGATCATATGACAGTAGAATAGATCACATGACAGTATAATAGATTACAGTAGAATAGATCATATGACAGTAGAATAGATCATAAGACAGTAGAATAGATCATATGACAGTAGAATAGATTACAGTAGAATATATCATATGGCAGTAGAATAGATCATAAGACAGTAGAATAGATCACATGACAGTAGAATAGATTATAGTAGAATAGATCATATGACAGTAGAATAGATCATAAGACAGTAGAATAGATCATATGACAGTAGAATAGATTACAGTAGAATAGATCATAAGACAGTAGAATAGATCACATGACAGTAGAATAGATCATAAGACAGTAGAATAGATCATATGACAGTAGAATATATCATATGACAGTAGAATAGATCATAAGACAGTAGAATAGATCATATGACAGTAGAATGGATCATATGACAGTAGAATAGATCCTAAGACAGTAGAATAGATCATATGACAGTAGAATAGATCATATGACACTAGAATAGATCATATGACAGTAGAATAGATCATAAGACAGTAGAATAGGTTATATGACAGTAGAATAGATCATAAGACAGTAGAATAGATCATAAGACAGTAGAATAGATCATATGACAGTAGAATATATCATAAGACAGTAGAATAGATCATTTGACAGTAGAATAGATCATGTGACAGTAAAATAGATCATATGACAGTAGAATAGATCATAAGACAGTAGAATAGATCATATGACAGTAGAATAGATTACAGTAGAATAGATCACATGACAGTAGAATAGATCATATGACAGTAGAATAGATCATATGACAGTAGAATAGATCATATGACAGTAGAATAGATCATATGACAGTAGAATAGATCATAAGACAGTAGAATAGATCATAAGACAGTAGAATAGATCATATGACAGTAGAATAGATCATATGACAGTGGAATAGATCATAAGACAGTAGAATAGATCATATGACAGTAGAATAGATCATATGACAGTAGAATAGATCATATGACAGTAGAATAGATCATATGCTCATGAGCTAAAGAACTAGAAAGACTGAGTTGAAATGTTTTCTCTCTCTAGCTCACCTCACCTCACCTGGAGTCTTTTCACACCTTAATAGTTGTCATTCATTCTCAACTACAGTTGGTTACATTTCTATTCATTTTATACATTCTATTTCTATGGTTAGACACTTTGTAACCACTCCATAATCGACAAGGCAACAGTAAGCATGTTGTCCTTTACGAATGATGCAGCTGGTCCCTTGTGCCAATTAGTAAGAGTTCAAGATCAAACGGGACAAGAGATATGCTTGTTCAAAGTTTGGAATATCAGTTGATTACTATAGCGACCCCCTTGGGCAAATCAGTGTAATTTTGTAAATACTAGATCTCTATGACAAGACGCATCATTCACCCAAGTTTTGTCAAAATTGAGATATCGTGTGTGACTAACGATGAACAGACGGAGACAGATCCATAGTCATTGGAGGGGGGACAATAACATTGTTTTAGCCCTCCACTGTGAAAATAGAAACAAGAGCGAAATAAGCAAAAGAAAAAAGGACAGAGCCCTCCACATGACCTCTCCAATCAGAGTTGAGAGACGGAGCCCTTCACGTGACCTCTCCAATCAGAGTTGAGAGACAGAGCCCTTCACGTGACCTCTCCAATCAGAGTTGAGAGACGGAGCCCTCCACGTGACCTCTCCAATCAGAGTTGAGAGACGGAGCCCTCCACGTGACCTCTCCAATCAGAGTTGAGAGACGGAGCCCTCCACGTGACCTCTCCAATCAGAGTTGAGAGACGGAGCCCTCCACGTGACCTCTCCAATCAGAGTTGAGAGACGGAGCCCTCCACGTGACCTCTCCAATCAGAGTTGAGAGACGGAGCCCTTCACGTGACCTCTCCAATCAGAGTTGAGAGACGGAGCCCTTCACGTGACCTCTCCAATCAGAGTTGAGAGACAGAGCCCTCCACGTGACCTCTCCAATCAGTGTTGAGAAACGGAGCACTCCACATAACCTCTCCAATCAGTGTTGAGACGGAGCCCTTCACGTGACCTCTCCGATCAGTGTTGAGAGACGGAGCCCTCCACGTGACCTCTCCAATCAGTGTTGAGAGAGAGAGAGCTTGGTGACAACTTAGTAAGTAAGTTCTGTCTCGTATGACTGCTGGTTGTATCACTAACCATGACAACGAATGATGCAGTGCCCCTGTTGGGCCAATCACTGTAGATTTGTAAATGAGGGATCTCTATGGCAAGACTCATCATTCACCAAAGTTTCATCAAAATCGGGCCAGTGGTGTCTAAGTATATGGTGTGTTATTAATGTACGTACAGTTGATTACTATAGCGCCCCCCCCTTGGGCCAATCAGTGTCATTTTGAAAATGTCGCATCTCTATGGCAAGACACGTCATTCACCAAAGTTTCATCAACATTGGGCCTGTGGTGTCTGAGATATCGTGTGGGTGAGCTGTACTCATACCCTTGAGCATGTGTGCCAAAATTGTAGCCTCGTACGAACCATCCTGATCTTACCCACTGGGCACAGAGGTCAATTTTACGTCTATTCCACATTGATTCAACCAGTACCTTCTGTTTCGCTACATGGATAGAGTCTTGCCACGAACACATTCAAACGGTTTGCGTCCCTCCCTCTCCCTCCACCTTATGGCCGGACCAATCAGCATCCTCTAATAATATTTGGGGGTGGTTTAGTTGATGATGACAATTATATTTTATTTTTTATTTCACCTTTATTTAACCAGGTAAGTCAGTTGAGAACAAGTTCTCATTTACAACTGCGACCTGGCCAAGATAAAGCAAAGCAGTGCGATAAAAACAACAACAACACAGAGTTACATATGGGGTAAAACAAAACATAAAGTCAGAAATGCAATAGAAAATGTATATACAGTGTGTGTAAATGTAGTAAGTTATGGAGGTAAGGCAATAAATAGGCCATAGTGCAAAATAATTACAATTTAGTATTAACACTGGAATGATAGATGTGCAGAAGATGATGTGCAAATAGAGATACTGGGGTGCAAATGAGCAAAATAAATAACAATATGGGGATGAGGTAGTTGGGTGGGCTAATTTCAGATGGGCTGTGTACAGGTGCAGTGATCGGTAAGGTGCTCTGACAACTGATGCTTAAAGTTAGTGAAGGAGATAAGAGTCTCCAGCTTCAGAGATTTTTGCAGTTCGTTCCTGTCATTGGCAGCAAAGAACTGGAAGGAATGGCGGCCAAAGGAGGTGTTGGCTTTGGGGATGACCAGTGAGATATACCTGCTGGAGCGCATACTACGGGTGGGTGTTGCTATGGTGACCAATGAGCTAAGATAAGGTGGGGATTTGCCTAGAAGTGATTTATAGATGACCTGGAGCCAGTGGGTTTGGCGACGAATTGAGTGAAGGCCAGCCAACAAGAGCGTACAGGTCACAATGGTGGGTAGTATATGGGGCTTTGGTGACAAAACGGATGGCACTGTGACAGACTACATCCAATTTGCTGAGTAGAGTGTTGGAGGCTATTTTGTAAATTACATCGCTGAAGTCAAGGATCGGTAGGATAGTCAGTTTTACGAGGGCATGTTTGGCAGCATGAGTGAAGGAGGCTTTGTTGCGAAATAGGAAGCCGATTCTAGATTTAACTTTGGATTGGAGATGCTTAATGTGAGTCTGGAAAGAGAGTTTACGGTCTAACCA
Organism: Coregonus ussuriensis; assembly: GCA_031479575.1. Taxonomy (NCBI): domain Eukaryota; kingdom Metazoa; phylum Chordata; class Actinopteri; order Salmoniformes; family Salmonidae; genus Coregonus; species Coregonus ussuriensis. Next base: position 61,486,353 of record CM062483.1, on the reverse strand, counting down.
GACACCTAGGTATTTGTAGTTGTCCACATATTCTAAGTCAGACCCGCCGAGAGTAGTGATTCTAGTCGGGCGGGCGGGTGCAAGCGGCGTTCGATTGAAGAGCATGCATTTAGTTTTACTAGCGTTTGAAAGCAGTTGGAGGCTACTGAAGGAGTGTTGTATGGCATTGAAGCTCGTTTGGAGGTTTGTTAACACAGTGTCCAATGAAGGGCCAGATGTATACAAAATGGTGTTGTCTGCGTAGAGGTGGATCTGAGAGTCACCAGCAGCAAGAGCGACATCCTTGAAATACACAGAGAATAGAGTCGGCCCGTGAATTGAACCGTATGGCACCCCCATAGAGACTTGCCAGAGGTCCAGACAACAGGCCCTCCGATTTGACACATTGAACTCTATCTGAGAAGTAGTTGGTGAACCAGGCGAGGCAGTCATTTGAGAAACCAAGGCTATTTAGTCTGCCAATAAGAATGCGGTGATTGACAGAGTCGAAAGCCTTGGCCAGGTCGATGAAGACGGCTGCAGAGTACTGTCTTTTATCGATCGCGGTGATAATATCGTTTAGGACCTTGAGCGTGACTGAGGTGCACCCATGACCAGCTTGGAAACCAGATTGCATTGCGGAGAAGGTACGGTGCGATTCGAAATGGTCGGTGATCTGTTTGTTAACTTGGCTTTCAAATACTTTCGAAAGGCAGGGCAGGATGGATATAGGTCTGTAACAGTTTGGATCTAGAATGTCACCCCCTTTGAAGAGGGGGATGACCGCGGCAGCTTTCCAATCTCTGTGGATCTCAGACGATACGAAAGAGAGGTTGAACAGGCTAGTAATAGGGGTTGCGACAATGTCAGCGGCTAATTTTAGAAAGAAAGGGTCCAGATTGTCTAGCCCAGATGATTTGTAGGGGTCCAGATTTTGCAGCTCTTTCAGAACATCAGCTATCTGAATTTGGGTGAAGGAGAAGTGGGGGGGGGGGGGGGGGCATGGGCAAGTTGCAGCGGAGGGTGCAGAGCTGGTGGCCGGTGTAGGGGTAGCCAGGTGGAAAGCACGGTCAGCCGTAGCAAAATGCTTGTTGAAATTCTCGATTATCGTAGATTTATCGGTGGTGATAGTGTTTCCTATCCTCAGTGCAGTGGGCAGCTGGGAGGAGGTGCTCTTATTCTCCATGGACTTTACAGTGTCCCAAAATGTTTTGGAGTTAGTGCTACAGGATGCAAATTTCTGTTTGAAAAAGCTAGCCTTTGCTTTCCTAATTGATTGTGTATATTGGCTCCTGACTTCCCTGAAAAGTTGCATATTGCGGGGGCTGTTCGATGCTAATGCATTAGTCAGGATGATATCTATGAGGGTGCCCATGTTTACGGATTTAGGGTATCCAGTTTAGATTGTAGGACGGCCGGGGAGTTAAGCATATCCCAGTTTAGGTCACCAAGCAGTACGAACTCTGAGGATAGATGGGGGGCAATCAATTCACATATGGTGTCCAGGGCACAGCTCGGGGCTGAGGGGGGTCTGTAGCAAGCAGCAACAGTGAGAGACTTATTTCTGGAAAGGTGGATGTTTAGAAGTAGAAGCTCAAACTCTTTGGGCACAGACCTTGATAGTACGATAGAGCTCTGCAGGCTATCTCTACATTAGATTGCAACTCCGCCCCCTTTGGCAGTTCTATCTAGACGGAAAATGTTGTAGTTGGGGATGGAAATATCTGAATCTTTGGTGGCCTTCCTAAGCCAGGATTCAGACAACGGCAGTGAATATCTCAAAATGAGAAGCCCCTGTACTGGGCGCTGAAGTCAAAAACCAAAACAATGGCTGCTCGAGGAGGTTGGTGTTGACGCTGCTATAGCAGCAGTTATATCAGAACTGGAGGCCATAACTTCATGGAAAGGACTGCATTGAAGACTTCTCTCTGGGGATATTTTTCTTTCTCTCTTCTGCCGACTGGATTCAGCAAGAGCTTTATTTACCAGACTCTCCTGTGAGGAGTGGGGAGGCGGGTGAAAATGCAGCTATGATTAAGGGCTGGTTAACATGTGATGATGAAAGCACCTTGGGTAATAATGCTGGATTTGTCCGAAGCACTGCCTTAGATCCATCTTCTGCTAAAGTGAGAATTGAAGATGGGTAAAACAGTGTAATTCTCCAACACGCTTGGCTGAAACAATAGCGAACAGTTAGGCAGTCTTGACAGAGCTCACATAGCTCAAGTGAAGACAGGGGCTCAAATGGTGGGCTCATAAGTGATCGTAGGACAACATCTAACTCCCATGAGGGTACTGAAGGAGCCTTTGGGGGCTGTAGCCTGGGGCACCTTTCATGAATAATCAAATAAAATCTAATTGTATTTGTCACATACACATATTTAGCAGATGTTATTGCGGGTGTAGTGAAATGCTTGTGTTTCTAGCTCCAACAGTGCAGTACATCTATATATGCCCCTGGTGATGCACCCGGAATCTGTACGTTACTGCAATATACACTTTCAATGTAGATGGGGACTTCCCTGGATCCATACGCTCCCTGAGGACTTCCCTGGATCCATAAGCTCCCTGAGGACTTCCCTAGATCCATACGCTCCCTGAGGACTTCCCTGGATCCATAAGCTCCCTGAGGACTTCCCTAGATCCATACGCTCCCTGAGGACTTCCCTGGATCCATAAGCTCCCTGAGGACTTCCCTGGAGCCATACACTCCTGGAGGACTTCCCTGGAGCCATAAGCTCCCTGAGGACTTCCCTGGATCCATATGCTCCCTGAGGACTTCCCTGGATCCATACGCTCCTGGAGGACTTCCCTGGATCCATACACTCCTGGAGGACTTCCCTGGAGCCATAAGCTCCCTGAGGACTTCCCTGGATCCATACGCTCCTGGAGGACTTCCCTAGATCCATACACTCCTGGAGGACTTCCCTGGATCCATACGCTCCCTGAGGACTTCCCTGGATCCATACGCTCCTGGAGGACTTCCCTGGATCCATAAGCTCCCCGAGGACTTCCCTGGATCCATAAGCTCCCCGAGGACTTCCCTGGATCCATAAGCTCCCCGAGGACTTCCCTGGATCCATACGCTCCTGGAGGACTTCCTAAGCTCCTGGAGGAAAGTCAGATTGACAGAAATTGGGCAGGAATATGGCAATTCTGCATGGTCAACGTCACTTCCTGAACACATTCCACTTGTAGGTTCACGTAGAGGCTGCCCTGGCTGCCTGTATTGCATCAATTATCATGGCCATCTTTGTGATAGGGCATCGACGCCAAGTGGGCCCGCTGGACCCTTTATGGAGAACCACATGGGACAATGGGTTGAATCTTGCGATGCGAACAGATCGGCGATGGCCCGTCCGAATCGCGCCCAGATCATCTCCATGATTAGCTGTTCAGGAGTCTTATGGCTTGGGGGTAGAAGCTTTTGAGAAGCCTTTTGGACCTAGACTTGGCGCTCCGGTACCGCTTGCCATGCGGTAGCAGAGAGAACAGTCTATGACTAGGGTGGCTGGAGTCTTTGACAATTTTGAGGGCATTCCTCTGACACCGCCTGGTATAGAGGTCCTGGAGGGCAGGAAGCTTGGCCCCAGTGATGTACTGGGCCGTACGCACTACCCTCTGTAGTGCCTTGCGGTCGGAGGCCGAGCAGTTGCCATACCAGGCGGTGATGCAACCAGTCATGATGCTTTCGATGGTGCAGCTGTAGAACTTTTCAGGACCTTGACTACTGTATGGCGAAGGGAGACGCTGAGCACTTTCACTTTGTGAAAGTGGCGAGCGAAAGGCAGAAGGGCAGAACACGAAACTGCAAAAACATGTTTTTCGAAGGCAAATCTCAGGTATTTTCTGTGTGCTGGTAGAATGGGGATATGAAAGTATGCATCTTTCCACTGTGGTGAACCAATCACCTGGTTGTACTGACTGAAGGATGGTTTTTATTGGCAGCATTTTGAAGAGAAGGGCTGAACGATGACGATTCAGGCACCTTAGGTCCAGGATTGGACTGAGGCCTCCGCCCTTTTTTGGCACCAGAAAATAGATTGAGTAGAGCCTGCAGTTTTGTTGCACTGGTTCTACCTCTTCGATTGCATGCATTTCCAGGAGCAAGGACATTTCTGAGCAGAGTGTTTGCTTTTGAGCAAGGGTTGCGAGCGGTTGTTTTTAAGACACCCCTAAAGAGTGGGGGTCGCTGACAAAATTGTAGTGCCTTAGCCTTGTGTTAGAGTGCATAACACCCATTTGATGGCTGTTGACCTTTTCCAGCTGAAAAAAGGTGGTGCTTGTGGAAGCGGTGTTGCGTTAGAGTCGGTCCCATTAGAACCGAGGCTCTCTCTGGTGCAGCCTGAATATGGTGCGCTTCTGCCTCTTAGGCGATGCTGCACTCCACCTCTTCGGTAGGGCTGAGAGTGTCTGTTCCTCCATTCCTGAGCAGGTGCAGCGTGGGTCTTGGGCCTGGTTTCTTGGCATTCCAGTTGGGGCCCTGGGACGGGAGTGATGGTTTGCTGGCTGATGCATTCTAGTCTTTGGAATGAGGTGCTGGCGCTCCATCTGTGCTTCTCTGTCCTCCTTAGTCACTTCGAGGAGGTGGGTCGCTGCTGGACCAAATGTCTGGCCAGGTGATATGGCTAAGCATAGGTGGCGCCCCGTCCAACACACAGTGTTGCTAAAGATGTGTCAAAGTTAATGTATAAGCTAATGATCCATCATGTATGACATTCCTGGGAGTGTGTAAACTTACATTTTGTATTACCATATCATGTTCTCTATAGTTATGTACTTGAAAATGTATCAATTGACCAATTCGGCACATTTGGGCAGTGTTGCAATGCTTCTTCCGGGAACAGCGCCGGAAGAAGATGGCTGCCGTTTTACAGCCCTCTAACCAATTGTACTATTATGTGTGTTTTTCCGCGTTATTTGTAATTTATTTTGTACATAATGTTTCTGCCATCGTCTCTTATAACCAAAGAGAGCTTCTGGATATCAGGACAGCGATTACTCACCTCGCATTGGACGAATATTTTTTCTTCAACGAGGCGTTCGCGAAGGATATCATACAGACACCCGACAAGGCCCAGATCCCCGTCATTCGCGTGAGGAAGAGACGGAGATATCGCGGACGCAGATCCGGGTGCCTCGTAAGGATCCGACGGCGAGCGATTAAACTGCCTCTCCCATCAATCCTATTAGCCAACGTTCAATCTTTTGAGAATAAAATTGACGATTTAAGATTACGGTTATCCTACCAACGGGACATTAAAAACTGTAATATCTTATGTTTCACGGAGTCGTGGCTGAACGACAACAATGATAACATTCAGCTAGCAGGCTATACGCTACATCGACAGGACAGAACTGCAGACTCTGGTAAGACAAGGGGTGGCGGTCTCTGTATATTTGTAAACAACAGCTGGTGCACAAAATCAAATACCAAGGAAGTCTCGAGGTTTTGCTCGCCTGAGGTAGAGTATCTTATGATAAGCTGTAGACCACACGATTCACCAAGAGAGTTTTCATCTATATTTTTCATAGCTGTCTATTTACCACCACAAACCAATGCTGGCATTAAGATTGCACTGAATGAGTTGTACAAGGCCATTAATCAACAGGAAAACGCTCATCCAGATGCAGCGCTCCTAGTAGCCGGGGACTTTAATGCAGGGAAACTTAAATCCGTTCTACCTCATTTCTACCAGCATGTCAAATGTGCAACCAGAGGGAAAAAAACTATAGACCACCTTTACTCCACCCACAGAGACGCATACAAAGCTCTCCCTCGCCCTCCATTTGGCAAATCTGACCATAACTCTATCCTCCTGATTCCTGCTTATAAGCAAAAACTGAAGCAGGAAGCACCAGTTATTCGGTTAATAAAAAAGTGGTCAGATGACGCAGATGCTAAGCTACAGGACTGTTTTGCTAGCACAGACTGGAACATGTTCCGGGATTCTTCAGACAGCATTGAGGAGTACACCACATCAGTCACTGGCTTATAATAATAATAAATAATAATATGCCATTTAGCAGACGCTTTTATCCAAAGCGACTTACAGTCATGCGTGCATACATTTTTGTGTATGGGTGGTCCCGGGGATCGAACCCACTACCTTGGCGTTACAAGCGCCGGGCTCTACCAGTTGAGCTACAGAGGACCACGGCTTCATCAATAAGTGCATCGATGATGTCGTCCCCACAGTGACCGTACGTACATACCCCAACCAGAAGCCATGGATTACAGGAAACATCCGCACTGAGCTAAAGGGTAGAGCTGCCGCTTTCAAGGAACGGGAATATAACCCGGACGCTTATAAGAAATCCCGCTATGACCTCCGACGAACCATCAAACAGGCAAAGAGTCAATACAGGTCTAAGATTGAATCATACTACACTGGCTCTGACGCTCGTCGGATGTGGCAGGGCTTGAAAACTATTACAGACTACAAAGGGAAGCACAGCCGCGAGCTGCCCAGTGACACAAGCCTACCAGACGAGCTAAACCACTTCTATGCTCGCTTCGAGGCAAGCAACACTGAAGCATGCATGAGAGCACCAGCTGTTCCGGACGACTATGTGATCACGCTCTCCGTAGCCGATGTGAGTAAGACTTTTAAGCAGGTCAACATTCACAAGGCCGCAGGGCCAGACGGATTACCAGGACGTGTACTCCGAGCATGTGCTGACCAACTGGTAAGTGTCTTCACTGACATTTTCAACATGTCCCTGACTGAGTCTGTAATACCAACATGTTTCAAGCAGACCACCATAGTCCCCGTGCCCAAGAACTCTAAGATAACCTGCCTAAATGACTACCGACCCGTAGCACTGACGTCTGTAGCCATGAAGTGCTTTGAAAGACTGGTCATGGCTCACATCAACAGCATAATCCCAGAAACCCTAGACCCACTCCAATTTGCATACCGCCCCAACAGATCCACAGATGATGCAATCTCTATCGCACTCCACACTGCCCATTCCCACCTGGACAAGAGGAACACCTACGTGAGAATGCTATTCATTGACTACAGCTCAGCATTCAACACCATAGTGCCCTCTAAGCTCATCACTAAGCTAAGGATCCTGGGACTAAACACCTCCCTCTGCAACTGGATCCTGGACTTCCTGACGGGCCGCCCCCAGGTGGTAAGGGTAGGTAACAACACATCTGCCACACTGATCCTCAACACGGGGGCCCCTCAGGGGTGCGTGCTCAGTCCCCTCCTGTACTCTCTGTTCACCCATGACTGCATGGCCAGGCACGACTCCAACACCATCATTAAGTTTGCCGACGACACAACAGTGGTAGGCCTGATCACCGACAACGATGAGACAGCCTATAGGGAGGAGGTCAGAGATCTGGCCGTGTGGTGCCAGGACAACAACCTCTCCCTCAACGTGACCAAGACAAAGGAGATGATTGTGGACTACAGGAAAAAAAAGAGGACTGAGCACGCCCCATTCTCATCGACGGGGCTGTAGTGGAACAGGTTGAGAGCTTCAAGTTCCTTGGTGTCCACATCACCAACGAACTATCATGGTCCAAACACACCAAGACAGTCGTGAAGAGGGCACGACAAAGCCTATTCCCCCTCAGGAGACTAAAAAGATTTGGCATGGGTCCTCAGATCCTCAAAAAATTCTACAGCTGCACCATCGAGAGCATCCTGACTGGTTGCATCACCGCCTGGTATGGCAACTGCTTGGCCTCTGACCGCAAGGCACTACAGAGGGTAGTGCGTACGGCCCAGTACATCACTGGGGCAAAGCTCCCTGCCATCCAGGACCTCTATACCAGGCGGTGTCAGAGGAAGGCCCTCAAAATTGTCAAAGACTCCAGCCACCCTAGTCATAGACTGTTCTCTCTGCTACCGCACGGCAAGCGGTACCGGAGTGCCAAGTCTAGGTCCAAAAGACTTCTCAACAGCTTCTACCCCCAAGCCATAAGACTCCTGAACAGCTAATCATGGCTACCCGGACTATTTGCACTGCCCCCCCACCCCATCCTCCTTTTTACGCTGCTGCTACTCTGTTAAGTATTTATGCATAGTCACTTTAACTCTACCCACATGTACAAATTACCTCAACTACCTCAACTAGCCGGTGCCCCCGCACATTGACTCTGCAACGGTACCCCCCTGTATATATAGCCTCCCTACTGTCACTTTATTTTACTGTATATATAGCCTCCCTACTGTCACTTTATTTTACTTCTGCTCTTTTTTTCTCAACACTTTTTTGTTGTTTTATTCTTACTTTTTTTGTTTAAAATAAATGCACTGTTGGTTAAGGGCTGTAAGTAAGCATTTCACTGCAATGTCTGCACCTGTTGTATTCGGCGCATGTGACCAATAAAATTTGATTTGATTTGATTTGATTTGATTTCTCTGGATCAATCTGAAACTTTGCACACACACTGCTGCCATCTAGTGGCCAAAATCTAAATTGTGCCTAAACTACGATATTATATTGTGGCCTTTCTCTTGCATTTTCAAAGACGAAACAAAAAAAATGTATAAATAGAAAACGCATGTTTTTTTGTTTGTATTATCTTTTACCAGATCTAATGTGTTATATTCTCCTACATTAATTTCACATTTCCACAAACTTCCTTTCAAATGGTATCAAGAATATGCATATCCTTGCTTCAGGTCCTAAACTGTAGGCAGTTAGATTTGGGTATGTCATTTTAGACTAAAATTGAAAAAAAGGGTCCGATCCTTAGAGGTTAATGGTCTCAGCATCATAGTTTGTGGAGATGATGTCGCGTCCATGACAACCTCCTAAAGTGTTCAGCCAGATCTGAACATAATCCGACCACATTGAGACTTTTGTGCATCTAGACCTGTCTTTTCAATGCGCTCTTTGTATTCTGATAGCAGTGGCGCAGTGGTCTAAGGTACTGCATCGCAGTGCTAGCTGTGCCACTAGAGATCCTGGTTTGAATCCAGGCTCTGTCGTAGTCGGCCGCGACCGGGAGACCCATGGGGGAACAGGTGCTTCTCGTTGTCGTCATCAACTAAACCACACCCACAGATTATAAGAGGATGCTGATTGGTCCGGCCATACGGTGGAGGTTGACAGAGGTGTTCAAACGGTTTGAATCTGGTCGTAGCCAGACTGTATCCGAACAGCAAAACAGAATGTAAGCTTGTGAGATCAAGAGATATAAACCTGTGCCTGTTATAGCGCCACCGTGTGGTCGATATGAATGTTCTGGCATATGTTGTCTGGACAGTGTTTGCAACATGTGTACCAAATTGTGTTAAAATAAGAATATCCTTGACTGATTTATATGCAATTATGTGCCAGACCACGCCCGTGTGAATGTTTTATTGGTCAATATGTTGACCATGATGTTTCAGGTACTAGTCTGGAAAATATTG